>JACEWE010000041.1:0-442925 GCA_014839755.1 Sylvia borin | reverse complement strand
GAAATTCGGCTGAAAAAAAAAAAACCCCGCCGAGTTCGGCCCCGCCCGAATCCACCGGGAATTCCCAAATCCTTCAGGAAATCCCAAATCCTTCAGGAAATCCCAAATCTTCGGGAATTCCCTCGGGAATTTCGGGCCTGGGCCTGGGGGGGGTCGAGTTTTAGGGGAATTTGGGGGATTTTTTTCCCCCTGGATTCTCCCGATTTTTTTTTTCCCCAGTTTTGGGGTTTTTTTAAATCGGTTTTTGGGGGTTTTTCGGTGTTTGGGTTTTGGGGTTTTTTTTTTTCCCGAGTTTTTAGGGTTTTTTCCCGGTTTTTTGAGGATTTTTTTTCCCCCTCCCTGTTTTTAGGGGTTTTTTTTCCTGGTTTTTGGGGGTGGTTTTCCTGGGTTTGGGGTTTGTTTTTTCCCCGTTTTTTTTTTTGGGGGGGGGGGTCGGTTTTTTGGAGGTTATTTTTCCCGCTTTTTGGGGTTTTTGGGTGTTTTCCCCCTGATTTTTGGAAGTTTTTTTTGGGTTTTTTTTCCCGGTTTTTGAGGGTTGCTTTCCCGGTTTTTGGGAGTTGTTTTTCCCGGTTTTTGAGGGTTTTTTTCCCAGTTTTTGGGGTTTTTTTCCCGGTTTTTTGGGGTTTTGGGTGGTTTTTTTTTCCCACCCCAGGGGACACTGCAGAGGACAGGGGGACACGGGGACACCCCAGGGGACACAGGGGGACACCCAAGGGACACCCCAGGGGACAGAGGGGGACACCCCAGGGGACACAGCGGGGACAAGGAAGTGGCCAGAGGGGACAGAAGTGACACCAGGGGACACTGAGGGGGGTGACAGTGGCACCAAGGGACATTGGAGGAGGTGACAGTGGCACCAAGGGACATTGGCAGGAGTTGACAGTGGCACCAGGGGACACTGAAGGAGGTGACAGTGGCACCAGGGGACACTGAGGGGGGGTGACAGTGGCACCAAGGGACATTAGCAGGAGGTGACAGTGGCACCAGGGGACACTGAGGGGGGTGACAGTGGCACCAGGGGACACTGAGGGGGGTGACAGTGGCACCAAGGGACATTGGCAGGAGGTGACAGTGGCACCAGGGGACACTGAAGGAGGTGACAGTGGCACCAGGGGACACTGAGGGGGGGTGACAGTGGCACCAAGGGACATTAGCAGGAGGTGACAGTGGCACCAGGGGACACTCAGGGGGGTGACAGTGGCACCAGGGGACATTGGCAGGAGGTGACAGTGGCACCAGGGGACATTGGCAGGAGGTGACAGTGGCACCACGGGACACTGAAGGGAGTGACAATGGCACCAAGGGACATTAGCAGGAGGTGACAGTGGCACCAGGGGACATTGGCACGGGGCCACGTCCTGCGGAGAGGGTGGCATGTCCTGTTGACTCCGAGCTGGCCCCGCCCTCCTGTCCCCTTTGTCCCCTTTGTCCCCTTTGTCCCTGTTCCTCCATCGCCGTCCCCCTGTCCTGTCCCCGTGTCCTCGTCCCCTTGTCCCTGTCCCCATCCTGTGGCCTCCAAAGCGCCGACATTCCCGACACGTGGTGACAAGGACACTGCTGTGGGAATGGCAGGGAGGGGACACACCTTGGGGACACCTTGGGGACATCCTGGTGGCACCAAACCCTGGCAGTGACAAGGACAATCCTTTGGGAATGGGACACACCTTGGGGACACCTTGGGGACATTCCTGGTGGCACCAAACCCTGGCAGTGACAAGGACAATCCTTTGGGAATGTGACACGATTTGGGGACACCTTGGGGACATTCCTGGTGGCCCCAAACCCTGGCAGTGACAAGGACAATCCTCTGGCAGTGGTGGCCCAGTCACAGTTTGGGGACTGTCACCATTTGGGGACTGTCACCATTTGGGGACTGTCACACTCTGGGGACTGTCACACTTTGGGGACTGTCACCATTTGGGGACTGTCACACTCTGGGGACTGTCACACTCTGGGGACTGTCACAGTTTGGGGACTGTCACCATTTGGGAACTGTCACCATTTGGGGATTGTCACCATTTGGGGACTGTCACCGTTTGGGGACTGTCACAGTTTGGGGACTCTCACAGTTTGGGGACTGTCACCATTTGGGGACTGTCACACTCTGGGGACTGTCACCGTTTGGGGACTGTCACACTTTGGGGACTGTCACGGTTTGGGGACTGTCACCATTTGGGGACTGTCACACTCTGGGGACTCTCACCATTTGGGGACTGTCACCATTTGGGGACTGTCACCATTTGGGGACTGTCACACTTTGGGGACTGTCACCATTTGGGGACTGTCACCATTTGGGGACTGTCACACTTTGGGGACTGTCACCATTTGGGGACTGTCACACTTTGGGGACTGTCACCGTTTGGGGACTGTCACACTTTGGGGACTGTCACCATTTGGGGACTGTCACACTCTGGGAACTGTCACACTTTGGGGACTGTCACCGTTTGGGGACTGTCACCATTTGGGGACTGTCACAATTTGGGGACTCTCACGGTTTGGGGACTGTCACACTTTGGGGACTGTCACTGTTCGGGGACTGTCACCATTTGGGGACTGTCACCATTTGGGGACTCTCATGGTTTGGGGACTGTCACCGTTTGGGGACTGTCACATTTTGAGGACTGTCACCGTTTGGGGACTGTCACACTTTGGGGACTCTCACGGTTTGGGGACTGTCACCATTTGGGGACTGTCACCATTTGGGGACTGTCACACTCTGGGGACTGTCACACTCTGGGGACTGTCACCTCCGCCACGGGCACGTGTCACCCTCGGGGTGCAGAAGTGAAACCTCGTGGCGCTGACGATGTCACCGGATTTCCGTCCCCTGGTGACCCGGAGGTGACAGTGGGGGGGAGGGAAGGTGACAGGGCTGGGTGACACCAGCAGGGCCTGGGAAAGGGAAACGTGGCCATGGGGACAGCTTGGGGACAGCTTGGGGACAACCCTGAGGACGTCTTGGGGACATCAGGGATGGGAGGCCCTGGGGTTGGAACCACCCTGGGGACATCAGGGACCAGGTTGGGGACACCCTGGGGACATTAGAGACACCCCAGGGGCATTAGAGTCACCCTGGGGACACCCTGGGGACATCAGGGACCATCCTGGGGACATCAGAGACAATTCTGGGGACATCAGAGACCACCCTGGGGACATCAGAGTCACCCTGGGGACATCAGAGACCATCCTGGGGACATCAAAGTCACCCTGGGGACATCAGGGACCATCCTGGGACATTAGAGACACCCTAGGGACATCAGAGTCACCCTGGGGACACCCTGGGGACATCAGAGACCATCCTGGGGACATCAGAGACCATCCTGGGGACATCAAAGTCACCCTGGGGACATCAGGGACCACCCTGGGGACGCCCTGGTGACATCGGGGACATTCCCACGCTTCCAGGGGGGAGGTGACAAAAAAAAAAAAACAACCCAAAATGCCCCGAAAGTTCCAAAAGGGACAAAGACTTTGAGGAAGTGACAACCCGCGGTGACAGCGGCCGCCAAGGACGGTCACCGGGGCCACCCCCGGGCGGGTGACAGGCACTGGGGACAGATGGGTGACATCGCTGTCACCAGCGGGGGGGTGGCACATCGGGGTTGGGAGAACAGGGGACAAGAGGGGACAAAGAGGGGACAAAGAGGGGACAAGGGGGGACAAAAGGGGGCAAGGAAGGGACAACAGGGGACAAGGGGGGACAGGAGGGACAAGGGGGGGAAAAGGAGGGGACAAAAGGGGACAAGGAGGGGACAAAATGGGACAAGGAGGGGAAAAGGAGGGGACAGAGAGGGGACAAAAGGGGCGGGAATTTGTCCCGGGATGGGGAAAAGGGGCAGGAATTTGGGGAAGGGGCAGGAATTTGTCCCGGGATCACCCAGGACAGTCCCCCGGTGTCCCCCCGGTGTCCCCCGGTGTCCCCCTGGTGTCCCCTCGGTGTCCCCCCGTGTCCCCCGGTGTCCCCCCGGTCCCGGGCCGGGTTCCGCAGCCCCGGAAATCCCCCGGGGGCGGGACGGAGCCACTGGGTATAAAAACCATCCTCGGGAAACGGCGGGGACAGACACGGGGACAGCGACAGGGACACGGGACAGTGACAGGGACAGCGACAGGGACAGGGGACACGGGGACACGGGGACACGGGACACGGGACAGGGGACAGGGGACACGGGGACTCAGCGGGTGCCGGGAGCACCCAGAGCCCCGCCGAGACCCCCCACGGACCCGGAAGAGCCCCAAAGGGACCGAACCCGGAAAACCCGAATTGATCCGGCCCGGTGATACCGGAGACACCGAACCGAACCGAACCCGAACCGAGCCGGAGAGACCGAACTGACTCAGCCCGGAGAGACCAAACCGAACCCACCCGGAGAGTTCGACCGGAGCCTTTCCCGGTGCTCCCGACCCGACTTTTCCCGGAGAACCAGAACCGATCCCTCCCGGAGAACCAGAACCGATCCCTCCCGGAGAACCAGAACCGATCCCTCCCGGAGAACCAGAACCGATCCCTCCCGGAGAACCAGAACCGATCCATCCCGGGGATCCCCGGCGGATCCTTCCCGGGAAACCCAAAGGGGTTTTTCCCGGAGCTCCGTCAGCGAACCTTCCCGAACTCCGGGAACCGAAACCGAGCCCAGAAACCCCCGGAACACTCCGGACCCAAAAATCCCCCCAAAACCACCGGACCCTCAAACCTCCGGAACCCACCGGACCCCCAAAACCCACCGGATCTCCCTGAACCCACCGGATCCTCCTGAACCCACCGGACCCCTCTGAACCCTCCGGACCCCAAAACCCTGAACCCACCGAATCTCCCGGAACCCTCCGGATCCCAAAACCCACCGGATCCCAAAACCTTCGGAACCCCTCGGACCCCCAAAACCCCACCGGACCCTCTGAAGTCCCCGGACCCTGAACCCACAGAATCTCCCAGAACCTTCCGGATCCCAAAACCCACCGGACCCCAAAACCTCCTGAACCCACCGGACCCCCAAAAACCCACCGGACCCCAAACCTTCGGAACCCATCGGACCCCCAAAAACCCTGAACCCTCCGGACCCCAAAACCTCCTGAACTCACCGGACCCCAAAAACCCCTCCGGACCCCCAAACCCCCGGCCCCCGGAGCCTGTCCCTCCCGGTGGCGGTTCCGGTGCCGGTCCCGGTGGCGGTCCCGGTGCCCGCGGCGATGGAGCCCCGCGCGCTGCTGGCGCTGACCCTGGGCACGCTGAGTGTCATCGCAGGTGAGGGAGGTGACACCCAAGGGGACATTTTTTTGGGGGGGGGTGGTGGCAGGAGGACAGGGCCACCCCCGTGACACGAGGATGTCGCCTTTTGTCACCGGAGGTGTCGCGGCGTTGGAGGAGGAGGAGGGGGGTGAAAATGTCAGGATGTGGCTTGAGTTGGTTTTTCCACCTCGCCTCGTTCTCTGCTGGTCTCACGGGGGAGATTTGGGTTGTTCCTGAGAAATTCCGGTAGAAAAATAACCCAAAAGTTTGAAAAAAATAATAATAATAAATGGGGATTTTTATTTTTTTTTTACACGCCCTTAAAAAATACCAACTAAAAAAAGGGGAAAAAATGGGATTTTTTTTTTAATCTTGTAAAAAACCCTTAAAAAATAAATGGGGAATTTTTTTCTTATCTTAAAAAAAAAAAAACAAACCAAAACTTAAAAAAAAAAAAAAATCGGGATTTTTTTTTAATCCCGTAAAAAAAACCCTTAAAAAAATAAATAGGGATTTTTTTTCCTCCCTTAAAAGACCCCCAAAAACTTAGAAAAAAAAATAAATCGGGTTTTTTTTTACTCCCTTAAAAAAAAAAACTCTTAAAAAAATAAATAGGGATTTTTTTTTTCCTCCCTTAAAAAAACCCCCAAAAACTTAGAAAAAAATAAATCCGGATTTTTTTTTTCTCCTTAAAAAAAAAAAAAAATCGGGGGATTTTTTTAAACCTCTCCCTTAAAAAAAAACCCAAAAACCCACAGCTTAAAAAAATAAATAAATAAATCAGGACTTTTTTTTTTTCCCCTTTTTAAAAAAAAACTTAAAAAAATAAATAAATCGGGATTTTTTTTTTTCCCTTGAAAAAAAATAAATCGGGATATTTTTTTTAATCTCCCTTAAGAAAAAAAAAAATCTAAAAATCCGGATTTTTTTTTTTTTTATCTCCCTTAAGGAAAAAAAAAAAAATTCCGGATTTAAAAAAAAAAAATAAATAATAATAATAATCATACTAATGAAAAGAACTGGGGATTTTGTTCCTGCCGCCCGCCCTCCCTTCCTGCCTCGGCCATTCCGGGAAAAGGGAGGTCGGTTCCTCTCAACGAGGATCGGAAACCACCGGCCCCTGCCCGGGGAATCCCCCCGGGGCTCAGCCTGGGGGGCTCCCGAGGGCCCCGGGGGGTCCCTCCACCCTTCGGGGGGTCCCTCCACCCCTCGGGGGGTCCCTCCATCTTTTGGGGGGGTCCCTCCATCATTCGGGGGGACCCTCGATCCTTTGGGGGGTCCCTCCATCAGTCGGGGGGTCCCTCCACCCTTTGGGGGGTCCCTCCACCCTTCGGGGGGTCCCTCCATCCTTCGGGGGGTTCCTCCACCCTTCGGGGGGTCCCTCCGTCCTTTGGGGGGTCCCTCCATCCTTTGGGGGGTTCCTCCACCCTTCGGGGGGTCCCTCCATCCCTCGGGGGGTCCCTCGATCCTTCGGGGGGTCCCTCGATCTTTTGGGTGGTCCCTCGATCTTTTGGGGGTCCCTCCATCCTTCGGGGGGTCCCTCCATCATTCGGGGGGTCCCTCCATCCCTCGGGGGGTCCCTCCATCCTTCGGGGGGTCCCTCGATCCTTTGGGTGGTCCCTCCACCCTTCGGGGGGTCCCTCCATCCTTTGGGGGGTCCCTCGATCTTTTGGGGGTCCCTCGATCCTTTGGGGGGTCCCTCCATCCTTTGGGGGGTCCCTACATCATTCGGGGGGTCCCTCGATCTTTTGGGGGGTCCCTCCATCCTTTGGGGGGTCCCGAGGGCCCCAAGGGGCTCCCTCCATCATTTGGGGGGTCCCTCCACCCTTCGGGGGGTCCCGAGGGCCCCAAGGGGGTCCCTCCATCCTTTGGGGGGTCCCTCCATCCTTTTGGGGGTCCCTCCATCCCTCGGGGGGTCCCTGCATCCTTTGGGTGGTCCCTCGATCTTTTGGGTGGTCCCTCCATCATTCGGGGGGTCCCTCCATCCTTCGGGGGGTCCCTCGATCCCTCGGGGGGGTCCCTCCACCCTTTGAGGGGTCCCTCCACCCTTCGGGGGGTCCCTCGATCTTTTGGGGGTCCCTCGATCCTTTGGGTGGTCCCTCCATCTTTTAGGGGGTCCCTCCACCCTTCGGGGGGTCCCTCGATCATTCGGGGGGTCCCTCCATCATTCGAGGGGTCCCTCCATCCTTTGGGGGGTCCCTCCATCCTTTGGGGGGTCCCTACATCATTCGGGGGGTCCCTCGATCTTTTGGGGGGTCCCTCCATCCTTTGGGGGGTCCCGAGGGCCCCAAGGGGCTCCCTCCATCATTTGGGGGGTCCCTCCACCCTTCGGGGGGTCCCGAGGGCCCCAAGGGGGTCCCTCCATCCTTTGGGGGGTCCCTCCATCCTTTGGGGGGTCCCTCCATCCCTCGGGGGGTCCCTGCATCCTTTGGGTGGTCCCTCGATCTTTTGGGTGGTCCCTCCATCCTTTGGGGGGTCCCTCCATCCTTTGGGGGGTCCCTCGATCTTTTGGGGGGTCCCTCCATCCTTCGGGGGCTTTTTCCCGTGATTCCCCTGAGATTTTGGGGGTTCCCCATCATTTTTTGGGGGGTTTCTGGTGGTTTTATCTTGGGTTTTTTCTCCCCTCGTTTTCTCGATTTTCCCCGTCTGTTCCCTGCTCGTGTTTGTCCCTTTTTTCTCCATCATTTTCTCACTTTTTCCTGCTGTTTTCCCATTTTCTCCCCTTTTTTTGTCCCCATTTTTCCCCATTTTCTTGCTGCTTTCCCATTTTCCCGCTGATTTTCCCCATTTTTCCCCATTCTCCTCATTTTCCCACTGTTTTCCCATTCCCCTCCATTTTTCCCCATTATTTTTCCCAATTTCCCCCCAATTTTCCCCCAATTTCCCCCTAATTTTCCCAACTTTCCCCATTTTCCCCCAAATTTCCCCATTTTCTCCATTATTTTCCCCAACTTTCCCCCCAAATTTCCCCCATTTTCTCATTATTTTCTCCAACTTTTCCCCCAATTTTTCCCGATTTTCCCCCATTATTTTTTCCCCATTTCCCCCAATTTTCCCCCATTTTTTCCCAATTTTCCCCCCATTTTTCCCATTATTCCCCCAACTTTTCCCCCATTATTTTCCCAATTTTTCCCGAACTTTTCCCCCATTTTCCCCAAATTTCCCCCAATTTTCCCCCAAATTTCCCCCATTTTTTCCCAATTTCCCCCAATTATTCCCCCCAACTTTTCCCCCATTATTTTCCCAAATTTCCTCCAAATTTCCCCAATTTTTTCCCAATTCCCCCCATTATTCCCCTCATTATTCCCCTCATTATTCCCCCATTATTTCTCCCAATTTTTCCCAAATTTTCCCCCAATTTTCCCCAAATTCCCCCATTTTTCCCCCAATTTTCCCCCATTTTTCCCCCAATTTTCCCCCATTTTTTCCCAATTCCCCCCATTATTTTCCCCATTATTCCCCCCATTATTTCTCCCAATTTTCCCCAAATTCCCCCAATTTTTCCCAATTTTCCCCCATTATTTCCCCCAAATTTTCCCAAATTTTCCCCAAATTCCCCCAATTTTCCCCCAAATTTCCCCCATTTTTTCCCCATTATTCCCCCCAACTTTTCCCCCATTTTTCCCCATTTTTCCCCAACTTTTCCCCCAATTTTTCCCAACTTTTTCCCAATTCCCCCCATTATTTCCCTCATCATTCCCCCCATTATTTCTCCCAATTTTCCCCAAAATCCCCCAATTTTTCCCAATTTTCCCCCAATTTTCCCCAAATTCTCCCAATTTTTCCCCAAATTTCCCCCATTTTTTCCCCATTATTCCCCCCAACTTTTCCCCCATTATTTTCCCAATTTTTCCCAAATTTTCCCCCAATTTTCCCCAAATTCCCCCACTTTTTCCCCAAATTTCCCCCATTTTTTCCCTATTATTCCCCCCAACTTTTCCCCCATTATTTTCCCAATTTTCCCCCAACTTTTTCCCAATTTTTCCCAACTTTTCCCCAATTCCCCCCATTATTCCCCTCATTACTCCCCCATTATTTCTCCCAATTTTCCCCAAATCCCCCCAATTTTTCCCCAATTTTTCCCCAATTTTTCCCCAAATTTCCCCAAATTTCCCCAAATTTCCCCCGAATTTCCCCCCAATCCCCTCACCACTGTCCCCTGTCCCCGTTGCAGCTCTCCCGGTGTCCCCGTCCCCGTCCGTGTCCCTGTCCCTGCCCTCCCTCCTGGAGCAGGGGACACCCTTCAACGTCACCTGTGTCACCAACGTCACCGCCGACCGCGTCACCGTCACGGCCGACGGCAGGACCTTCCCGGTGTCCCTCAGCGGGGACGGTCACCGGGCCACCGCCACCGTCACCGTCAACAGGACCGGCAGCGTCACCGTGGGCTGCACCGTCCGCGCGGGTGACAGGGACAGCAGCGCCAGCAGGAGCGTCCCCTCCCTCTGTGAGTGGCCCCGAGGGGGACAACGGGGTGGCGTCGAGGGGTGGTGGCACCGGATTGGGTCACCGAGGAGGTGTGGTGGCACCAAGGTGTGGTGGCATCAAATCGTGGTGGCACCAAACCTCTTTGTCACCGAATCGCGGTGTCACCAAACCCTTGGTTGTCATTGAGTTGTGGTGGCATCGGTTTAGGTGACGACAGTGATGTCATCGAGGTGTGGTGGCATCGGTTTAGGTGACAACAGTGATGTCATCGAGGTGTGGTGGCATCAAATTGCGGTGGCACCAAGGTGTGGTGGCACCAAACCTCTTTGTCACCAAATCGCGGTGTCACCAAACCCTTGGTTGTCATCGAGGTGTGGTGGCATCCGTTTAGGTGACAGCAAACAGTGATGTCATCGAGGTGTGGTGGCACCAAATTGCGGTGGCACCAAGGTGTGGTGGCACCAAACCTCTTTGTCACCAAATCGCAGTGTCACCAAACCCTTGGTTGTCATCGAGTTGTGGTGGCATCGGTTTAGGTGACAACAGTGATGTCATCAAGGTGTGGTGGCACCGAATCACGGTGGCACCAAGTCGTGTCGCCGAGGTGTGGTGGCATCGAGGTGTGGTGGCATCAGTTTAGGTGACAACAAGTGATGACGTCATTGAATTGTGACGCCAAGTTGTGGTGTCATCAAGTTGTGGTGAAATCAAATTACGGTGTCACCAGACCTTGTCACCAACCCCAGTGACACCAAACCCTGATGTCACCAATCCTTGTCACCAAACCCTAGTGCCACTAAACCTTGTCACCAACCCTGGTGCCACCAAACCCTCTCTGTCACCCGCAGACGTCCCCAAGCCCACCCTGAATGTCACCGACCCTTGTCACCAAACCCCAGAGCCACCAAACCCTGTCACCAACCCAGTGCCACCAACCCCGGTGTCACCCGCCCCTCTCTGTCACCCGCAGATGTCCCCGAGCCCACCCTGAACGTCACCAACCCCGGTGTCACCAACCCAGTGCCACCAACCCCGGTGTCACCCACCCCTCTCTGTCACCCGCAGATGTCCCCGAGCCCACCCTGAATGTCACCAACCCAGTGCCACCAAACCCTCTCTGTCACCAACCCAGTGCCACCAACCCTGGTGCCACCAAACCGTCTCTGTCACCCGCAGATGTCCCCGAGCCCACCCTGAACGTCACCAACCCCGGTGTCACCAAACCCCAGAGCCACCAACTCTGGTGTCACCAACCCAGTGCCACCAACCCTGCTGCCACCAAACCCTCTCTGTCACCCGCAGATGTCCCCGAGCCCACCCTGAATGTCACCAACCCTTGTCACCAAACCCCAGAGCCACCAACCCCGGTGTCACCCACCCCTCTCTGTCTGTCACCCGCAGATGTCCCCGAGCCCACCCTGAACGTCACCGCCCTCCGCGCGCCGTTGGGCTCGGAGCTGAGGGGACACTGCTCCTTACCCGCCGACGCCACCAAGGACATCCAGGTGAAGGTGGTGGCCCGTGGCGAGGTGCTGGCGGATTGGGGACAGCCGCCGCTGGCCTTCACGGTGACGGTGGGGAGGAAGGAGGAGGAGGAGGAGGAGGAGGAGGAGGTGGAGGTGCTGTGCCAGGCCGAGCTGCAGAACCTCGTCAGGAACAGCTCCGTGCGCATCACCGTGCTGGGTGAGGGGCTGGGCATCGTCCCTGTCACCGGGGGGACTCGGGGGGGTGTCACCCGGTGTCACTGTCACGGGTTGTCCCTGTCACCGGGGGGACTCGGGGGGGTGTCACCCGGTGTCATTGTCACGTGTTGTCCCTGTCACCGGGGGGACTCGGGGGATTGTCACCCGGTGTCATTGTCACGGGTTGTCCCTGTCCCCGAGGGCATTTTGGGCTTTGTCCTTGTCCTGGGTTTTCCCCGTCATTTTCCCACCTTTTCCTGCCCCTTTTCCAACCTTTTCCTGTTAATTTTCCTGCCCATTTTCCCACCATTTTCCTTCTCATTCTCCCACCATTTCCCTGCCCATTTCCCCAACATTTCCCCACCTTTCCCCCCCTTTTCCTGTTAATTTTCCTGCCCCTTTTCCCACCTTTCCCCGACCCGTTTCCTGCTCCTTTCCCCCCTTTTCCTGCCCCTTTTCCTGCCCATTTTCCTGCTCCTCCCCCCACTTTTCCCTGCCCATTTTCCCCCCTTTTCCTGTTAATTTTCCTGCCCATTTCCCCACCATTTTCCCACCTTTTCCTGCCCCTTTTCCTGCCCATTTTCCCCCCTTTTCCTGTTAATTTTCCCACCCTTTTCCCACCATTTCCCCACTTTTCCCTGCCCCTTTTCCTGCCCATTTCCCCCCCTTTTCCTGACCTTTTCCCTGCCCATTTCCCCACCATTTCCCACCCTTTTCCTGCCCATTTCCCCCCCTTTTCCTGTTAATTTTCCCACCCTTTTCCCACCATTTCCCACCATTTCCCCACTTTTCCCTGCCCCTTTTCCTGCCCATTTTCCCTGCCCCTTTTCCTGTTCATTTCCCTGCCCCTTTCCCCCCCTTTTCCCCACCTTTTCCCACCTTTCCCCCACCTTTTCCTGCTCCTTTTCCAACCTTTTCCTGTTAATTTCCCTGCCCTTTTCCCCACCATTTTCCCACCTTTTCCTGTCCCTTTTCCAACCTTTTCCTGCCCATTTTCCCACCATTTTCCTTCTCATTCTCCCACCATTTTCCTGCCCATTTCCCTCCCTTTTCCCTGCCCATTTCCCCACCATTTCCCACCATTTCCCCACTTTTCCCTGCCCCTTTTCCTGCCCATTTCCCCACCATTTTCCCACCTTTTCCTGTCCCTTTTCCAACCTTTTCCTGCCCCTTTTCCTGCCCATTTTCCCACCATTTTCCTTCTCATTCTCCCACCATTTTCCTTCTCATTTCCCCACCATTTCCCACCTTTCCCCCATCTTTTCCTGCTCCTTTCCCCCCCTTTTCCTGTTAATTTTCCTGCCCATTTCCCCACCATTTTCCCACCTTTCCCCGACCCGTTTCCTGCTCCTTTCCCCCCTTTTCCTGGCCCTTTTCCTGCCCATTTTCCTGCTCCTTCCCCCACTTTCCCTGCCCATTTCCCCCCCTTTTCCTGTTAATTTTCCCACCCTTTTCCCACCCTTTTCCCACCATTTCCCCACTTTTCCCTGCCCCTTTTCCTGCCCATTTCCCCCCCTTTTACTGACCTTTTTCCTGCCCCTTTTCCCACCTTTTCCTGTTAATTTCCCTGCCCCTTTCCCCCCCTTTTCCCCACCTTTTCCCACCTTTCCCCCACCTTTTCCTGCTCCTTTTCCAACCTTTTCCTGTTAATTTTCCTGCCCATTTTCCCACCTTTCCCTGGCCATTTTCCTGCTCCTTCCCCCACTTTTCCTGCCCATTTCCCCCCCCTTTTCCTGTTAATTTTCCCACCCTTTTCCCACCATTTCCCCACTTTTCCCTGCCCCTTTTCCTGCCCATTTCCCCCCCTTTTCCTGACCTTTTTCCTGCCCCTTTTCCCACCATTTCCCCACTTTTCCCTGCCCCTTTTCCCCCCGTTTTTTCCCTGACCCCTCCTTTTTCCCCCCTCCTGCCCAGTCAAACCTCACCTGGACAACCGCAGCTGCCCGGAGCAGCAGAACTGGACCGAGGGGCACGAGGAGACCCTGAAATGCGGGGCCCTGGGCAGACCCCAGCCCCAAATCAACTGCTCCAAGGACGGCCACGCCCTGGAGGCCGGGACACGGCACCGAGCGCACCGGGAGCACGCCGGGACCTACCGGTGCCGGGCCACCAACGAGCTGGGCACGGCCGAGGGCAACGTCACCCTCCGCGTGCACTGTGGGTCACAGAGGGGTGGGGGAATTTTGGGGGTTTTTTGGATTTTTTTGTGGGAGAGATTTGGGGGTTTTTTGGGATTTTTTGGGATTTTTTTGGGATTTTTGGGGGGGAGAGATTTGGGGGTTTTTTGGGGATTTTTTGGGATTTTTGGGGGATTTTTTTGGATTTTGGGGGATTTTTGGGGGGGATTTGTGGGGGGTTTTTTTGAGGGAGTTCGGGGGTTTTTTGGTGGGTTTTTTGGGTGTGTTTTTTCAGATTTTGGGGGTTTTTACTGTTCCCATCTCCCCCCAACCCCTTTTTTACCATCCTTTTCCCTGTCCCCCCCAGACGAGGAGCCGGCCCCGCTGCTCCCCCTGCTCCTGGGGACGCTCCTGCCCGCCCTCACCCTCCTCATCCTCGCCGGCCTCTACCTGCTGCACCGCCACAACGCCCGCATCGGCATCTACTGGCTCTGGAAGCGTTAGGGACCCCCGGGACCCCCGGGACCACCCCCGGGACCACCCCCGGGACCACCCCCGGGACCCCCGGGACCACCGGGACCCCCCCGGGACCACCCCCGGGACCACCGGGACCACCGGGACCCTCTGAGGCCCCTGGAACTGCCACCCCCGGGACCACCGGGATCACCGGGACACCCCTGGGACCCTCCTGGGACCCCTCGGGATCATCCAGAGACACCTCGAGACCCCCGGGACCCCCCTGGGACACCTCGGGACCCCCCCGGGATCACCGGGACACCCCTGGGACACCTCGGGACCCCCCCGGGATCACCGGGACACCCCTGGGACCCTCCTGGGACCCCTTGGGATCATCCAGAGACACCTCGGGACCCCCGGGACCCCCCCGGAACCACCGGGACACCCCTGGGGACAGCCCAGGACCCCCGGGACCCCTGGAACTGCCACAACTGGGATCTCCCGGGACCCCCCGGATCATCCTGGGGACACCCCCGGGACCCCCCCAGGACGCCCTGGGACACCTCGGGACCCCTGGGACCCTCCTGGGACCCCCCAGGACCCCCCAGGACACCCCAGGACACCCCAGGACACCCCAGGACTACTGGAAGTGCCACCCCCGGGACCCTCCTGAGACCCCCCGAGATCCTCATGGGACCCCCCCAAGACCCCCAGAACTGTCACCCCCAGGAGCTCCTGGACTCCCAGGACCCTTGGGACCCCCCGAATTCTTCTCTGGGACCCCCCGAGATCCTCGAGGACCCCCTGGCACCCTCGGGACCCCCGGAAGTGTCACCCCTGGGACCCTCGGGACCCTCCCCCAGGGACTGGAGCCCGGAGACCCCCCGGGACCCCCCGGGCTCCTTCCTCAGGAGTGGTCGGAACCGCCGGACTGGGATGGACTGGGATGAACTGGGAGGGACTGGGATGAACTGGGAGGGACTGGGATGAACTGGGATAAACTGGGATGGACTGGGATGAACTGGGAGGGACTGGGATGAACTGGGATAAACTGGGACAAACTGGGATAAACTGGGATGGACTGGGATGGACTGGGATGAACTGGGATAAACTGGGATGGACTGGGATAAACTGGGAGGGACTGGGATAAACTGGGATAAACTGGGATGGACTGGGATAAACTGGGAGGGACTGGGATGGACTGGGATGGAACTGGGATAAACTGGGATAAACTGGGATGAACTGGGATGGACTGGGATAAACTGGGATAAACTGGGATGGACTGGGATGGACTGGGAGGGACTGGGATGGACTGGGATAAACTGGGATAAACTGGGAGGGACTGGGATGGACTGGGATGGACTGGGATGAACTGGGATGAACTGGGAGGGACTGGGATAAACTGGGATGAACTGGGATGAACTGGGATAAACTGGGATGGACTGGGATGAACTGGGATAAACTGGGATAAGCTGGGATGGACTGGGATGGACTGGGATGGACTGGGATGGGACTGGGATAAACTGGGATAAACTGGGATAAACTGGGATGAACTGGGACGAACTGGGAATGACTGGGATGGGACTGGGATAAACTGGGATTGTGAAATCCCCTCACGGACCCGCCCCCCTCCTTTAAGAGTTTTCATTTCGGGGTGAAAAATGCGATTTTTTTGAGGAGAAAAAAAATTATATTTTTGGAAGTGAAACTTGTGATTTTTTGGGGTGAAAACCCTCGATTTTGGGGGGAAGTTGAATGTCCCCGAATTGTCGCCGAGGCTCTTGGGGACATCCCGGGCGGCTTTTGCTTTGGGGGGGTTCGGGTGACTTTGGGGGGCTCGGGGAGGGTTTTTTTTGGGGGGATTCAGGTTGATTTTTGGGGTCTCGGGCTTATTTTTGGGGGGTTCAGTTGGATTTTTGGAGGTTCAGGTTTATTTTTTGGGGGGGTTCGGGTTTATTTTTTGGGGGTTCGGGTTTATTTTTGGGCTCTCAGTTTCATTTTTTGGGGGGTCGGGTTTTTTTTAGGGGTTCAGGTTTTTTGGGGGGGCTCACATTTATTTTTGGGGGGGTTCAGGTTTATTTTTGGGGATCTCGGGTTTATTTTTGGGCTCTCGGGTTTATTTTGGGGGTTCAGGTTTATTTTGGGGGGGTCGGGTTTGGTTTTGGGGGGTCGGGATTTTTTTTTAGGGGCTCAGGTTTATTTTTGGGGGTTCAGGTTTATTTTTGGGGGGGTTCGGGTTTATTTTTTGGGGATTTCGGGTTTATTTTCGGGAATTCGGTTTCATTTGGGGGGTTCGGGTTCGGTTTTTTGAGGCTCGGGTTTATTTTTGGGGTGTTCGGGTTTATTTTCGGGGTCTCGGATCCATTTTTGGGGTGTCGGGGGGAGGGGTCGGCGTGGGCGGGGGGAGGGGCGGCCCCGCGGGAGCGGCGGCGGCGGCGCAGGAGCGGCCTTCGGCCTCGGCCGCCTCTCCCTCCTCTTCCTCGTTCCTCCTCCGCTTCATCCCCGGCCTCGTCTTCATCCCCCTCCTCATCCTCATCCTCATCTTCATCCTCCTCTTCCTCCATTCTCGCCGTCCCCATCTTCTTCTTCCTCCCCTCCTCCGCTCCATCCTCATCCTCCTGTTCCTCCCCTCCTCCTCATCCTCTCCCCCTCCCTCGCTGCCTTCATCCCCCTCCTCATCCTCATCTTCCTCCCCTCCTCCGCTCCATCCTCCCCCTCCTCATCCTCATCTTCCTCCCCTCCTCCGCTCCCCTCCGTCCCCATCCTCCTCCTCCTCCTCTTCCTCCTCCCGCTCCCCATCCTCATCCTCTTCATCCCCGTCCCCGCCGTGTCCATCCTCATCCTCCTCTTCCTCCTCCCCCGCCCTCCTCCGCTTCATCCTCATCCTCCTCTTCCTCCCTCCATCCACCTCACCTCGGCGTCTCCATCCTCCTCCTCCTCTTCCTCCTCATCGTCATCCTCCTCTTCCTCCCCTCCTCCGCTTCATCCCCGTCCTCCCCCTCCTCCTCTTCCTCCTCTTCCTCCCTCCCTGCCTCCATCCCTCCTCGCCGTCCTTCATCCTCCTCCTCCTCCTCTTCCTCCCCTCCCTCCATCTCACCTCATCCTCCTCTTCCTCCCCTCCTCCGCTCCATCCTCCTCCTCCTCCTCGCCTTCCTCCCCATCCTCCTCCTCCTCTTCCTCCTCCTCCTCCGCTTCATCCTCTTCTTCCTCCTCCTCTTCCTCTCCTCCTTCGCTCCATCCTCCTCCTCCTCTTCCTCCCCTCACTGCATCTCACCTCCTCCTCCTCCTCCTCCTCTTCCTCCCCTCCTCCTCGCCTTCCTCCCCCATCCTCCTCCTCCTCTTCCTCCCTACCTGCCTCCATCCCTCCTCGCCGTCCTTCATCCTCCTCTTCCTCCCCTCCTCCGCTTCATCCTCCTCCTCCTCCTCCCCCTCCCCCTCCTCCCGGCCTTCCTCCCCACCCTCCTCCTCCTCCCCATGGCCCCCCCCGGCCCGGCCACGCGCCTTTTGCCCCCGCTCGTGCTGGCGCTGGCAGGTAAATTTTGGGGGGACCCCCCAAAAAATGGGGAGGGGGCGGGAGGGACCCCCCCGAAATGGGGAAGGGGCTCGAGGGGGTTTTCTGGGGGGGTGGGACCCCCCGAAATGGGGAAGGGGCTCGAGGGGTTATTTTGGGGGGGTGGGACCCCCAAAAAAGGGGAAGGGGGGGGCGTGGGATGTTTGTTTGGGGGGGGTCGAGACCCCCAAAAAGGGGGGGGGAGGGACCCCCCCGAAATGGGGAAGGGGCTCGAGGGGGTTATTTTTGGGGGGGGTGGGACCCCCAAAAATGGGGAGGGGGTTCGAGGGTTTGGGGGTTTTTTGAGTGGGACCCCCCCCAAAATGGGGAGGGGGGGGTCTCTGAGAAACCCCTCCCCCCCAAAAAAAAAACAGCGCGGGTTAATTTTGGGGGAGGGGACCCCTGGGAACGGGGGGAGACCCCCACAAAAAAAAAAATTCCGGAGGTGATTGAGGGGTTGGGGGGAGGGGCACGTGGGAGACCCCAGCCCCAATTTGGGGACCCTAAAACTGGGGGAGGGGGGACACACGGGGGGGTCCCCCAGGATTTGGGGGATTTGGGGACACTCAGGGGGGTCCCACAGGATTTGGGGACACTCGTGGGGGTCCCTCATGACCTTCGGGGGTTTGGGGACACTCGGGGGGGGACCCCAGACCCAATTTGGGGACCCTAAAACTGGGGGAGGGGACACACGGGGGGGTCCCACAGGATTTTGGGGACACTCGGGGAGGTCCCCAGGACTTTGGGGGACTTGGGGACACTCGGGGGGTCCCCATGACCTTGGGGGTCCCCATGACCTTTGGGGTCCCCATGACCTTGGGGGTCCCCTGCCCGTGTGGGTTTTTTTTGGGGGGGTCCCACAGGGGTCACCAAGGATTGGGGGGGATTGGGGACACTCGAGGGGTCCCCCAGGATTTGGGGACACTCGGGGGGGTCCCCCAGGACTTGGGGACACTCGGGGGGGTCCCCCAGGATTTGGGGACTTGGGGACACTCGGGGGGGTCCCCAGGACTTGGGGACACTCGGGGGGTCCCTCATGACCTTGGGGTCCCCATGACCTTGGGGGTCCCCTGCCCGTGTGGTTTTTTTGGGGGGGGTCCCACAGGGGTCACCAAGGATTGGGGGGGGATTTGGGGACACTCGGGGGCGTCCCCCAGGATTTGGGGACACTCAGGGGGGTCCCCATGACCTTGGGGGTCCCCATGACCTTGGGGGTCCCCTGCCCGTGTGGTTTTTTTTGGGGGGGGGTCCCACAGGGGTGGCCCGCGGCACGTTCACGGTGGTGGCCCGGCCTCGGGTGGCCTTGGTGGCCTTTGGTGGCTCGGTGGCCGTGAACTGCAGCCGCAGCCCGTGCCCGGGGGGTGACAATGTCACCTTGACCTTGGAGACCCCCCTGGGGGTCACCCCCGGCCCGGGGGGGCTCCTCTGGAAAAGCTTCCGGCTGGAAAACGTGTCCCGGGGGGAACCCGGGGGTGTCACCTGCGCCGGGACATGTGGGGACAGCGAGGACAGGGACAGCGTCAGCGTCGTCCTGTACCGTGAGTGAGGGGACAGCGAGGGGACAGGGATGGGGACAGAAATGTCACAGGGATGTCACAGGGATGGGGACAGGGATGTCACAGGGATGTCACAGTGTCACAGGGATGGGGACAGGGACAGGGAGGGGACAGGGATGGGGACAATGTCACAGGGATGGGGACAGGGATGGGGACAGAAATGTCACAGGGATGTCACAGTGTCACAGGGATGGGGACAGTGAGAACAGGGACAGTGTCAGCATCGTCCTGTGCCGTGAGTGAGGGGACAGTGTCACAGTGTCACAAAGTCACAGGAATGGGGACAGGGACAGGGAGGGGACAGGGATGGGGACAATGTCACAGGGATGGGGACAGGGATGGGGACAGCGAGGGGACAGGGATGTCACAGTGTCACAGGGAGTGGACAGGGATGGGGACAGTGTCACAGGGATGGGGACAGGGACAGCATCAGCGTCATCCTGTACCGTGAGGGAGGGGACAGTGTCACAGTGTCACAGGGAGGGGACAGGGAGGGGACAGGGATGTCACAGTGTCACAGTGTCACAGGGATGGGGACAGGGAAGGGACAGGGGTGGGACAGAAATGTCACGGGGATTGGACAGGGACAGGGAGGGGACACAGAGGGGACAAGAGATGGGACAAAACCATCACAGGGCTGTCACCAGCACCGGGCAGCGCGTGGCACCGGCGGTGACACCACATTGTCACCCACTGTGACGCCGTGACGTGTCCCCTCCCCCCAGAGCCCCCCCAGCGGGTGACACTGGACCCCGTGTCCCCGGCGGCCGTTGGGGACAGCGTCACCCTGAGGTGCCACGTGCTGGGCGTGGCCCCGGTGCGGAACCTGACGGTGACACTCCGGCGCGGCGCCGAGACCCTGAGGACCCAGACCTTCGGTGACAATGACGGCGACAGCGGTGACGTCACCAGCGTGGCCGTGAGCCACCTGCTGACCGTCACCCGCGGTGACCACGGCCAGGATGTCACCTGCCACGCCGAGCTGTCCCTGAGGCCACACGGGCCCCTCTTCGCCCGCGCCGCTGTCCCCGTCACCCTCTCGGTGTTCGGTGAGTGGCGTTATCACCGCGTTGTCACCATGGTGGTGGCACCGTGGTGGTGGTGGCATTGTCACTGCGTTGTCACCGCGGTGGTGGCGGTGTTGTCACCGTGGTGGTGGCACTGTGGTGGTGACACCATGGTGGTGGCACCGTGGTGGTGGTGGCATTGCCACCATGTTGTCACCATGGTGGTGGCGTTGTCACCATGTTGTCACCGTGGTGGTGGCACTGTGGTGGTGGCATTGTCACCCTGTTGTCACCGCGGTAGTGGCATTGTCACTGCATTGTCACCATGGTGGTGGCACCGTGGTGGCGGTGGCACCGCGTTGTCACCACGGTGGTGGCACTGTGGTGGTGGCATTGTCACTGTGTTGTCACCACAGCAGTGGCACTGTCACCATGTTGTCACCACGGTGGTGGTGGTGGCACCGTGGTGGTGGTGGCACTGTCACCATGTTGTCACCTTGGTGGTGGCACCGTGGTGGTGGTGGCACTGTCACCATGTTGTCACCACGGTGGTGGCACCGGGTCCTGGGGGTCGGCGGGGTGATGTGGTTGGGTGTGGGGACATGGGACAGACCTGGTGGCCGCGTGTCCCCTCTTGGTGACCTCGTGCCACCTGCCACGTCTCAGTGTGTCCCCTTGCAATGACCCCTCCGTGACCCCTCCGTGACCCTGTGTCCCCTCCCAGTGACCACATGACCCCTCCATGTCCCCCTGACCCCTCCCATGACCCTGTGACCCCTCCCATGACCCCATGACCCCTCCCCATGACCCCGTGACCCCTCCCTGACCCCATGACCCCTCCCTGACCTTGTGTCCCCTCCTGGTGGCCCCTGCTGGTGACCCCATGTCCCCCTGACCCCTCCATGACCCCATGACCCCTCCCATGACCCCGTGACCCCTCCCTGACGCCGTGTCCCCTCCCCATGTCCCCCTGACCTCTCCCTGACCCCATGACGCCTCCCTGACCCCATGACCCCTCCCTGACCCCGTGACCCTTCCCATGACCCCGTGACCCCTCCCTGACCCCGTGTCCCCTCCCCGTGTCCCCATGACCCCTCCCTGACCCCGTGACCCCTCCCTGACCCCGTGTCCCCTCCCTGACCCTGTGTCCCCTGCTGGTGACCCCATGATCCCTCCATGATCCCATGACCCCTCCCATGACCCCCTGACCCCTCCATGTCCCCCTGACCCCTCCATGACCCCATGACCCCTACGTGACCCCGTGTCCCCTCCTAGTGACCTTGTGTCCCCTCTATGTCCTCTCCCATGTCCCCATGACCCCTCCCTGACCCCCTGACCCCTCCATGACCCCGTGACCCCTCCCTGACCCCGTGTCCCCTCCCCGTGTCCCCACAGCTCTCCCGGAGCCCCCCCAGCTCCTGTCCCCGTCCCTCCTGGAGGTTGGCACCGTCACCAACGTCACCTGCCGTGTCACCGGCGCCTTCCCGGCCGGTGACGTCACTGTCACCGCGGCGCTGGACCGGCGGCCGCTGGACGTCACCCTCGAGGTGACAGGGGACACGGTGACGGCCACCGCGGCGGTGGCACCCGGCAGGACGGGCAGGAGGGAGCTGAGCTGCACGGCCGCGGTGGCCACGGTGACAAGGACAGCCAGGAGGTGGCTTCGGGTGTATAGTAAGGGACAGAGGGGACACGGGGTCATGGGGTCACCAGGAGGGGTCACGGGGTCATGGGAGGGGTCATGGGAGGGGTCATGGGGACATGGGAGGGGACACGGGGACATGGGGACATGGGAGGGGTCATGGGGTCACCAGGAGGGGTCACAAGGTCATGGGAGGGGTCATGGGGTCACCAGGAGGGGTCACGGGGTCATGGGAGGGGTCATGGGAGGGGACACGGGGTCATGGGGACACCAGGAGGGGTCACGGGGTCATGGGGACACCAGGAGGGGACACGGGGTCATGGGGGGGTCATGGGAGGGGACACGGGGTCATGGGGACATGGGAGGGGTCATGGGGTCACCAGGAGGGGTCACAAGGTCATGGGAGGGGTCATGGGGTCACCAGGAGGGGTCACGGGGTCATGGGGACACCAGGAGGGGTCACGGGGTCATGGGAGGGGTCATGGGAGGGGACACGGGGACATGGGGACATGGGGAGGGTCATGGGAGGTGTCATGGGAGTGGACAAGGGACATGGGGTCATGAGAGGGGTCATGGGGTCACCAGGAGGGGTCACAAGGTCATGTGAGGGGTCATGGGGTCACCAGGAGGGGTCATGGGGTCATGGGGACATGGGAGGGGTCATGAGAGGGGTCATGGGTCATGAGAAGGGTCGTGGGGTCACCAGGAAGGGTCATAGGGTCACTGGGAGGGGACACAGAATCATGGGAGGGGACACCAGGACATGGGAGAGGTCATGAGGTCATGGGAGGGGTCATGGGGACATGGGGTCATCAGGAGGGGACATGGGGTCACTGGGAGGGGTCACAAGGTCATGGGAGGGGTCATGGGGACATGGAGGGGTCATGGGGTCATGGGGACATTGCGGGGTCATGGGGTCATGGGAGGGGTCATGGGAGGGGACAGAGGGTCACCAGGCACACGGGGTCATGGATGGGGTCATGGGAGGGGTCACAGGGTGACAGAAGGGACACGGGGTGACGGAAGGGACACCAGGCCACCAGGAGGGGACACCGAGGGGACCCCAGGAGGGCCCAGAGCCGTCCCCAACCCCCGGAACGTTCCGGAAGGTTTCCCGGAGCCCACCCTGGAGCTGAGCCCGCCCACGGCGCCGGAGGGCACCCGGGTGACAGTGACATGCCAGGCCGGGGTCACCGAGCCACCGACGGCGCCGCTGAGGGCCGGGGACGTCACCGGGGCCACCTCGGCACAGGGACACCGGGCTGAGGTCACCGAGGTGCCACCACCAATGGCACTGCTGAAGGTCCAGGATGTCACCGGTGTCACCTTGGCTGAGGGACACCGGGCTGATGTCACTGGTGTCACCAAAGTGCCACCAATGGCGCCGCTGAGGGCCAGGGATGTCACCGGTGTCACCTTAGCTGAGGGACATTGGGCTGATGTCACTGAGGTGCCACCACCAATGGCTCTGCTGAAGGTCCAGGATGTCACCCATGTCACCCTGGCACAGGGACATCAGCCCGGTGTCACCAAGGTGCCACCACCAATGACACTGCGGAGCGTCGGGGATGTCACCGACGTCCCCAAGGTGCCACCACCAGTGACACTGCGGAGGGTCCAGGATGTCACCGATGTCCCCAAGGTGCCACCACCAATGGCTCTGCAGAGGGTCCAGGATGTCACCGACGTCCCCGAGGTGCCAGCACCAATGACACTGCAGAGGGTCCAGGATGTCACCGACGTCCCCGAGGTGCCACCACCAATGACACTGCAGAGGGTCCAGGATGTCACCGACGTCCCCGAGGTGCCACCACCAATGACACTGCAGAGGGTCCAGGATGTCACCGACGTCCCCGAGGTGCCACCACCAATGGCTCTGCGGAGGGTCCAGGATGTCACCGACGTCCCCGAGGTGCCAGCGCCGGCGCTGCTGAGGGTGGGCGCTGTCCCCAATGTCACCCTGGCCCAGGGACAGGGCCCACGGCTGCAGCTCAGGGTGGTGGCACGCAGGGACCAGGAGCGGTTCTGGTGCAGGGCCACCGCCCACGTTGGGGACCAGGAGGTGACAAAGGAGGTGACAAAGGAGGTGACGGCGCGGCTGGACGTGCTCTGTGAGTGGGGTCATCTCATTAGTGCATTTAGTTTAATTTAATTTATTTTAATTTCATTTCATTTCATTTCACTTCAATTTAATTAATATTTATTTATTTAATATCATTAAATAATTAATTGATATTCAATCTATATTTATTTACTTAATTCGTTTCATTTTAACCCGTTTTTACTTATGTTCATTCGAATCCTTTTAATTCCAGAACTATTTCCAACCAATTAGTTAAGCTTAAATCAATGTGTTTAATTTTGATCCATTTTAATTTATTTCATTTGAATTTTGTTTTAATTTGAATCCTTTTAAATCGAATTGAATCGATTTCGATTTAATTTTAATTCCATTATTTAATTTTAATTTAATTTTAATTCCATTACATGACATTGCATTATGTTTTATATTATATTATGTTATATTATATAATGTTATATTATTATTATATTATATTATTATATTATTATATTACATGATTATATTATATTATATTATATTATATTATATTATATTACATTATATTACCGTATATTATATTATCTTCTCAAATTTTAATTTAATTTCATTTTTGAATTATTTTCCTTCATTTTATTTTATTTCGATTTATTCTATTCCGTTCCATTTCATTTCATTTCTTCTCTCCTATTTCATCTCCTCTTTTATCTCATTTCGTTCCGTTTCGATTTTTCTCTTCTTTTTTTTTTTTTTTTTTTTAATTTTTTTATTTCAGTTTATTTTTTTATTTTTTAAAATTTAATTTAAATTTTCTTTATGGTCCCCAAAATCTCCTTTTTTCTCCCCAGACGCCCCCGAGATCCCCCCCGGGGCCTGTCCCAGCTCCCGCACGTGGCTCCGGGGCTCGGTGGCATCTCTGTCCTGCCGGGCCACCGGGAACCCTGTCCCCACTGTCACCTGCGCCCGCCGCCGGGTCACCGAGGTCACCGCTGGTGTCACCACTGATGTCACCGCCCAGGCCACCACTGATGTCACCGCTGGTGTCACCACTGATGTCACCACCCAGGCCACCACTGATGTCACCACTGGTGTCACCGCTGGTGTCACCACCCAGGCCACCACTGAGGTCACCACTGAGGTCACCACTGAGGTCACCACTGGTGTCACCACAGATGTCACCACCGAGGTCACCACCGAGGTCACCACAGATGTCACCATGGAGCCACTGCCCGTGACCAGGGACCGCGCTGGCACCTACGTGTGCAAGGCCACCAACGCCCTGGGGACACGGAGCAGGAAGGTCACCGTCAGGGTGGAGTGTGAGTGACACTGGGGGTGACACCACATATGACACCAGGGTCATGGGGACATGGAGGGGACATGGGTGGGGCAAGGCCACCAACGCCCTGGGGACACGGAGCCGCAGGGTCACCGTCAGGGTGGAGTGTGAGTGACACCAGGGGTGACACTGGGGACATGGGAGGGGGACATGAGGTCATGGGGTCATGGAGGGGACATGGGGTCGTCAAGAGGGGACACAGAGTCATTGGAGTGGGACATGGGGTCATGGAGGGGGTCATAGGAGGGGACAAAGGGTTATGGGGTCGTGGGGTCATGGGGGGGTCATGGGGTCACTGAGAGGGGACATGGGAGGGGACATGGGGTCACCAGGAAAGGACATGAAATCATGGGAAGGAGCATGTGGTCACTGGGAGGGGTCACAGAGGGGACATGGGGTCACCAGGAGGGGACACGGGGACATGGGAGGGGTCATGGGGTCATGGGAGAGGACCTGAGGTCACTGGGAGGGGACACGGGGTGATGGGAGGAGACACAATGACATGAGAGGGGACACGGGGTCATGCGATGGTGACAACAATGTCACGGCCACCGGGACAGTGGCAGCTCCCCGAGGTGACCCCGTGTCCCCTCGGTGTCCCCGCAGACCCGCCCTCGCTGTCCGAGCAGGGCTGTCCGTCGCGCCGGCTGTGGGTGGAGGGACAGCGGCGACAGCTGGAGTGTCACGGGGACGGGGACCCGCCGCCCCGCACGCGCTGCCACCGCCACGGGGACATTTACGGCGGTGGCACCCACGGTGGTGACACCCGCGACGGTGACATTCGGGACAGTGGCATTCAAGATGGCGGCACTCAAGATGGCGGCACTCAAGATGGCGGCGCCCACCGTGGTGGCACTCGCAATGGTGGCATCCGGCACGGTGACACCCATGACGGCGACATTCATGGTGGTGTCACCCACCATGGCGGCACTCAAAATGGCGGCACTCAAAATGGCGGCACCCAAAATGGCGGCGCCCAAAATGGCGGCGCCCGTGACAGTGACACTCGTGATGGTGGCTTTCATGACCGTGGCACTCGCCATGGTGGCACCCAGCAGGGGGACACCCGCAATGGTGGCGCCCAACGTGGGGACATTCGTGGTGGTGGCACTCAAAATGGCAGCACTCAGCATGGTGACACTCAAAATGGTGGCACCCATGACAGTGACACCCACCGCAGTGACACCCGCCATGGTGACACCCAGCACGGTGACACTCAAAATGGCGGCACCCAGCACGGTGTCACCCACGACGGTGACACCCACCGCAGTGACATCCATGACGGTGACACCCACCACGGAGGTGTCACCCAGCAGGGAGGCGTCACCCGCGGCGGTGGCCGCGTTGTCACCAGGGCCGACGGTGGCCGCTACGTGTGCAGGGCCACCAACAGACACGGGGTGGCCGTGAGGAGTGTCATTGTCACCGTGGAGTGTGAGTGGGGACACCGGGGTGGGGACACTGGGAGGGGACACCAGGGGACACCTGGGGACACCAGGGGACAATGGGATGGGGACACTGGGAGGGGACATTGGGGGACAATGGGGGACACCAGGGGACAATGGGATGGGGACACCGGGGTGGGGACACTGGGTGGGGACACTGGGTGGGGACACCAGGGGACACCGGGGGACACCAAGGGACAATGGGGACACTGGGTGGGGACACCAGGGGACAATGGGATGGGGACACCGGGGTGGGGACACTGGGTGGGGACATGGGTGACACAGGGCCAGGGTGACCTCAGGGGACCGAGGTGACATCCCTGGTCAAAAACTGGGACTTTTTTTGGGGGGGAAAAGTGGGATTTTTTGTGAGGGAAAAAGGGGATTTTTGGGGGAAAAAAACGGCAATTTCGAGGGAAAAAAAATGGGATTTTGGGAGGAAAAAATTGGGATTTTGGGGGAAAAAAAAACTTGGAATTTTCTGGGGCGAAAAAGGGAATTTTTGGGGGGGGTAAAAAAATTGGGATTTTTGGGAGGAAAAAATGGGATTTTTTGGGGGGGAGGGGAAATGGGATTTTCGAGGGGAAAAATGGGAAATTTTTTTGGAAAAAAGGGATTTTGGGAGAAAAAAAAAGGAATTTTTTTGGGGGAAAAATGGTATTTTGGAAGAAAAAAAATGGAATTTTTTTTGGGGGGGAAAAAGGGATTCGGGGAGGAAAAAAAAAAGATTTTTTTTTTTTAAAGAAAAAAAAGAATTTTTGGAGGAAAAAAATTGGGATTTTGGGGAGGGGAAAAAATGGGATTTTTTTGTGGAAAATCGGGAAAATTTTGGGGGGAAAAAAAGGGATTTTTTTTTGTGGAAAATTGGGATTTTTTTGGGGAAAAAAAAGGGAATTTTTTTTGGGAAAAGGTGATTTTAGGGGTAAAAACTCTTCCTCCTCCTCCTCGTTCTCGTCCCCAGCGCCCCCGCGGCTGTCGGAGCGCGGCTGTCCCCAGCGCCGCCGGTGGCTGGAGGGGACACGCGCCCGGCTGAGCTGCGCCGCCAGCGGGACCCCGGCCCCCAGTGTCACCTGCCACAGGCTTGGGGACAGCGGCCACCCCCGTGACGTCAGCGGTGTGGGGGAGAAAAGCCACACCAGTGACGTCATCAGGCAGGGGGACCACGCCCATGATGTCATCAGCACTGGGGACAGCCGCCACAGTGATGTCACCGGGATTGGGGACAAAAACCACCCCGGTGACGTCACCAGGATTGGGGACAAAAGCCACACCAGTGATGTCATCGGGCATGGGGACAGCCGCCACAGTGACGTCATTGGGATTGGGGACAAAAGCCACCCCGGTGACGTCACCAGGACTGGGGACAGCCGCCACAGTGACGTCACTGGGATTGGAGACAGCCGCCACAGTGACGTCACCAGGACCGGGGACCACGCCCATGATGTCATCAGCACCGGGGACAGCCGCCACAGTGACGTCATCAGGATTGGGGACAGCCACTCTCATGACGTCACTGGGATTGGGGACAAAAGCCACCCCGGTGACGTCATCGGGATCGGTGACAAAAGCCACACCAGCGATGTCATTGGGGACAGCCATCGCAGTGACGTCACCCGGCTGAGTGACAACCATGACCACCGCCATGACGTCACCAGGCCGGGGGACAGCCAGGGCCACCCTTGGGTGTCCCCAAACGTCACCCGAGGGGACGCGGGCCTTTACCGGTGCCGGGCCACCAACGCTCACGGCACCGCGGTCAGGAACGTCACCGTCACCGTGGAGTGTGAGAGATTCCGGGGGCAAAAACAGGGATTTGGGGAAAAAATGGGGATTTGGGGAAAAACGGGGATTTGGGGGGAAAATGGGGATTTTGGGGGGAAAATGGGGATTTGGGGGGAAAATCCGGGATTTGGGGGGGAAAAATGGGATTTTGGGGAGGAGAAAAGGGATTTTTGGAGTTAAAAAATGGGATTTTTGGAGAGAAAAAAATGGGATTTTGGGGGGTTGAAAAATGGGATTTTTGGGGGGGAAAATGGGATTTTTGGAGAGAAAAAAATGGGATTTTGAGGGGTTGAAAAATGATTTTTTGGGACTTTTGACGGGGAAAATGGGGATTTTGGGGGTAAAAAATGGGATTTTTTGGGGGAAAAAAAGGGATTTTTGGGGGAAAAAAAGGGATTTTTGGGGGGACAAATGGAATTTTTTGGGGAAAAAAAAGGGATTTTTTCAGAGAAAAAAAATGGGGGATTTTTTGGGTAGAAAAAATGAGATTTTGGGGTAAACCCCGAGAATTTTGGGACAAAACCCCCGAATTTTGTGTGTCCCAGACCCGCCCTCGGCCGTCACCCTGCGCGTCCTCCCCTCGGCCGCCGTCCCCCGCGGCGTCACCGTCACCGTCACCTGCGGCTCCCGCGGCGTCCCCGCTGTCACCTTGGCCTGGAGCCACCCCGGGGCCACCAACGTGCGCCTGAGCCGTGACAACAGCACCGTCACCGTCACCGGTGTCACCGCGGCCAACCGCGGCCAGTACACCTGCACCGCCAGCAACCGGCACGGCCACAGCAGCGGGAGTGTCACTGTCACCGTGGACGGTGAGTGCGGGGACACAGGGGACACAGGGGACGGCGGGGTGAGGTGGTTGGTGGCACTGGTGGCAGTGGTGGCAGTGGTGGCCCTGGTGGTGTCAGTGGCACTGGTGTCACTGTGCTGGTGTTGGTGGCACTGGTGGCAGTGATGGCATTGGTGGCCCTGGTGGCCCTGGGAGGTGTCACACTGGTGTTGGTGGCCCTCGTGGCACTGGTGGCACTGAGAGATGTCACCATGCTCACCCCGGTGTCACCTGTCCCACAGAGAGTTGGTTGGTGGCACTGGTGGCATCAGTGGCACTGGTGGCATTGATGGCACTGGTGGCCCTGGTGGTGTCGGTGGCACCGGTGTCACTGTGCTGGTGTTGGTGGCACTGGTGGCAGTGGTGGCACTGAGAGATGTCGCCGTGCTCACCCCGGTGTCACCTGCCCCACAGAGAGTTGGTTGGTGGCACTGGTGGCTCTGAGAGGTGTCACCGTGCTGGTATGGGTGGTGTCACAGTGACCCTGGGTGATGTCACCATGCTGGTGTTGGTGACACTGGTGGCCCTGGGTGATGTCACCATGACCCTGGGCGGTGTCACCACGATGGTGTTGGTGGTGTTGGTGGCCCTGGGCAGTGTCACCATGACCCTGGGCAGTGTCACCACCCTCACCCCACTGTCCCCTGCCCCACAGAGAGCTGGCTGGTGGCTCTGGTGGCCCTGGGGACAGTGGCCGGTGTCACCGGTGGCCCTGGGCAGTGTCACTGTGCTGATGGTGGTGACCCTGGGTGATGTCACCATGACCCTGGGCAGTGTCACCACGCTCACCCCACTGTCCCCTGCCCCACAGAGAGCTGGCTGGTGGCGCTGGTGGCCCTGGGGACAGTGGCCGGTGTCACCGCGCTGGCGCTGGCGGCCGCTGGGGCCTTTTACCTCAAGACCACGGCGTGTAAAAAGGGCGAGTACAACGTCCGGGACGCCGAGGGCTCCTCCGAGGCCACCTGCCTGCACCCAGGGGACAGCGGGGACATCTTCGGCATCCAGCTCACCCAGACGTGACCCGGGCACCCCGAAAAACCCCGGATCTGGGTGATTTGGGGTGATTTTGGGGTGATTTGGGGTGATTTGGGGGTGTTTTTGGGGTTTTTTGGGAGTGAGGGACATCGAGGGATCCTCCGAGGTCACCTGCCTGCACCCAGGGGACAATGGGGACATCTTCGGCATCCAGCTCACCCAGACGTGACCCGGGCACCCCGAAAAACCTCAGACTTGGCATTTTTGGAGGGTTTTTTTTTGCTTTTTGGGGGGTTTTGGGGTGATTTGGGGGTGATTTTGGGGTTTTTTGGGAGTGAGGGACATCGAGGGATCCTCCTCCGAGGTCACCTGCCTGCACCCAGGGGACAATGGGGACAATGTTGGTGGCCTCCAGCTCACCCAGACGTGACCCAGGGACCCCAAAAAAACCTCGGGCTCCGTGGATTTTGAGGGTTCTGAAGGATTTGGGGAGATTTGAAGGATTTTGGGTGGCGATTTTCAGGATTTTGGGGCCCAAATTTTCAGGATTTTTTGGCAATTTTCAGGATTTTTTTGGCAATTTTCAGGTTGGAATTTTCAAGATTCGAGGCCCAAATTTTCAAGATTTTTTTGGGGAATTTTCAGGATTTTTTTGGGAATTTTCATGAGTTTTTTGGGGGGGGGTGGGACTTTCAAGATTTTTTGGGTGGATTTTCAAGACTTTTGGGGGTGGATTTTCAGGACTTTTGGGGTTGGAACTTTCAGGATTTTTGGGGGGGGTGAAATTTTCGAGATTCGGGGCCCCAAATTTTCGGTTTTTTCGCCTTGGTCCCCCTCCTCGAAACAAGCGACAATTAACACCTTTCATAGCAATTAACACCTTCATTAACACCCAAAGGAACCCCGCCACCATTTTATTGTCACCACCACCATCATCATCGTCATCGTCACGCCGCCGCTGTCGTGTCCTCGTTGTCACCTCCTTCCCCTGGCGGCCGGGTGGGACACTGGGGACATCGGCGACATCTCGGCGACATCCCGCTCTTCCCGGGGATGTTCCAACAGCTCTGGCAGCGCACTCCGTACTTCCTGTACCTGCCCAAAAATTAAAAAAAAAACCCAAAATTTAATAAAAACCGGATTTTTTTGACCTCCCGGAGCGGGGGTGGTGGCACCCAAGGGTGTCGTTGTCACCTGATGCCACACGCGTTGCACAGGAGGGTCCCGCCCTCGGCCGTTCGCCACATCGGGGTCCGCTGGGTCCCGCAGGAGGTGCAGCGTCTTCGCCCTGCCAAAAAAAACCAAAAAGGCCCAAAAAACGGCATGAAAAAGGCCCCAAAAATGGCCCAGAAATGTCACAAAAATGGCCCAGAAATGTCACAAAAATGGCCCAGAAATGGCGCTAAAAACGGCCCCGAAAAGTCACAATAATGCCCAAAAAATGGCCTCAAAACGGCCAAAAAGTCACCCAAAAGTGCTCCAAAAATGTTCCCAAAAATGTCACCAAAAATGTTCCCAAAAGGCCACAATACTGCCTAAAAAATGGCCCAGAAATGTCACAAAAATGGCACTAAAAACGACCCCAAAAGGTCACAATAATGCCCAAAAAATGGCCTCAAAACCAGCCCAAAAGGTCAACAAAAAATGCTCCAAAACTCGCCAAAAATGGCCCCAAAATGTCACAATAATGCCCCAAAAATGGCCCAGAAATGACCCAGAAATGTCACAAAAATGGCCCCAAAACGGCCCGAAAAGTCACCCAAAAATGGCTCAAAAAATGGCCCAAAAATGTCACCAAAAGTGTTCCCAAAATGTCACAATAATGCCCCAAAAATGGCCCCAGAAACGACCCCAAAAGTCACCCAAAAATGCTCCAAAACTTGCCCAAAAGGTCCCAATAATGCCTCAAAAATGTCCCCAGAAACGACCCCAAAATGACCCCAAAATGTTCCCAAAAGCGGCCCCAAAATGTCACAAAAAAAGTCCCAGAAGTGGCCCAAAAATGCTCAAAAAAAACCCAAAAATGCTCAAAAATGCCCCAAAAATGCCCCAAACTGGGTCTCACCCCTGGGGCCGCCGATGACGTCATCGTCGCTGTCGCTGTCGCGGCTCCAGCCGGGAATTCTGGGGGGGAGGGGGAAATTTGGGACATTTGGGGAGGGGCTGAGAGGGGACCGCGCTGGAGACCCCCGGGACAGACGGACAGAGACCCCGGGATCCCCCCGGTGCACCGGAGAGACGGAACCCCCGGTACCGGTGTCACCCCGGATAGACGGACAGACACCCCCGGGATCCCCCGGTACCGGTACCGGTGTCATCCCGGACAGACGGAACCCCCGGGGTCCCGGACAGACGGACAGAGACCCCCGGGATCCCCCGGTGCACCGGAGACACGGAACCCCCGGTACCGGTGTCACCCCCGGACAGACGGACAGAGAGCCCCGGGATCCCCAAAAATGCACCGGGGACAGACGGACAGAGCCCCCGGTGCCGGTCCCGGTGCACCGGACAGACAGACAGACAAACTCCCGGTACCGGTGTCACTCCCGGACAGACGGACAGATCCCCCGGGGTCCCGGACAGAGACCCCCGGGATCCCCCGGTGCACCGGAGAGACGGAACCCCCGGTCCCGGTGTCACCCCGGACAGACGGACAGATCCCCCGGTGTCCCGGTCAGACGGACAGAGAGCCCGTACCGGTACCGGTGTCACCCCGGACAGACGGAACCCCCGGTGCCGGTGTCACCCCGGACAGACGGACAGTCCCCCGGTGTCCCGGACAGACGGACAGCCAGTCCCCCGGTGCCGGTACCGGTGCCGCCGGGCGGTGATTCGCAGCCCGCACTGTTCCGTGTGGCCCCGGGGCAGCTCCAGCCGCATCCGCAGCGTCACCCCGCGGAAAGAGGGGTCCTGGGGCTCGGCCCCCCGCCGCGGCCCCGCCGCCTTCCGCCGCCGCCTGCTCCCGGTCCCGGTGCCGGTCCCGGTGCCGCTGCCGGTCCCGGTCTTGGTCCTGGTGCTGGTGCCGCTCCCGGTGTCGGTGCTGCTCTCGGTACTTGTCCCGTTCCCAGTGCCGCTCTCGGTCCCGGTCCCGCTCCCGGTGTCGGTGCCGGTCCCGGTGCCGCCCCCGGTGCTGGTCCCGGTCCTGGTGTCGGTGTCATTCCCGGTCCCGCTCCCGGTGCTGGTCTCTGTCCCGGGGCCTCTCCCGGTGCTGGTCTCTGTCCCGGGGCCGCTCCCGGTACCACTCCCGGTGCCGGGGCAGGTGTCACTCCCGGTGTCACCGCCGATGCCAGTCCCGGTTCGGCTCCCGGCGCTGCTCCCGGTGCCGGTGTCGTTCCCGGTGGTTGTCCCCGTCACGGTGTCGCCGCTCGGGCCGCTCCCGGTGCCGGTGTCACTCCCGGTGTCACTCCCGGTTCTTGTCCCTGTGCTGGTCCCGGTTCCTCTCCCGGTGCTTGTCCCTGTTTCACTCCCGGTTGTTGTCCCGGTGTCACTCCTGGTGCTTGCCCCGGTTCCGATTCCGCTCCCGGTTCCGTTCCCGGTGTCACTCCCCGTGCCGTTCCCATTCCCGAAGTCACTCCCGTTCCCAGTGTCATTCTCGGTGTCGGTCCCGTTCCCGGTCCCAGTCCCGATGCCATTCCCGGTGTCACTCCCGGTCCCAGTGTCACTCCCGGTCCCGGTGTCACTCCCGATGCCGTTCCCGGTCCCGATGCCACTCCCGGTGTCGGTCCCGGTGCCGTTCCCGGTGTCACTCCCGGTCCCGGTGTCACTCCCGATGCCATTCCCAGTGTCACTCCCGGTGCTGTTCCCGGTCCCGGTGTCACTCCCGGTGCCATTCCCGGTGTCACTCCCGTTCCCGTTGCCGGTGGCCCGGGCCAGCAGCCGGCACTGCAGGTCGATGAGGCCGAGCACGTCCCAGCTCCCGGTGGACACCGGCGGCGCTCCCGGCAGCTCCGGGCCGGCGGCGGGAGGCGGCGGCGGCGGCGGCGGCCCCGGGGCGCTCAGCAGCATCACGGCCTCCAGCAGGAAGGCCAAACTCCGGCCCGGGGGGCTCCGGGGGGGTTCCGGGGGTCCCGAGCCCCTCGGTCTGACCGGGGCACAGCGTTAGGATAGCGCCGGTAACGGCGGGATGAGCCCCCGGTGCCGCCGGGATTCCCGCACGGGACCGGCCCCGTTCCCCCCTGCGGCGATTTCCCACCGAACCGGGCGGGGATGGGGGCCCCGGACCCCCGGGTTTATCCCCGGGACCCCCAAATTTACCCCCGGGACCCCCAAATTTACCCCCGGGACCCCCGGGTTTACCCCGGGACCCCCAAATTTACCCCCGAGACCACCGGATTTACCCCCGGGATCCCCGAATCCACCCCCGAGACCCCCGAATCCCCCCAGGGACCCCCGAATTTCCCACCGGGACCCCCAAGTCTTTCCCCCGGCGGATTCACCGCCGGTTCTCCCGGGTCAGGACGAGGTCTCAGTCCCGGTCCCGGTTCTCACCTGCTGGTCCCAGAGGTCCCGGTCCCGGTGGTCCCGGTCTCGATGGTCCCGGTTGTCCCGGCGGTCCCGGTCTCGGTCGCGGTGGTCCCGGTCTCGGTCGCGGTGGTCCCGGTCTCGGTGGTCCCGGTCTCGGTGGTCCCGGTCCCGGCGGGCGGCGGCAAGAACCGGGCCGGTTCGGGTTCGAGGCACAGCAGCCGCTGGAGCAGCGAGAAATCGGGGGGCTCCCCCCGGAGGAACTGCGGCCGCTCCCCCATCGCCCAGCGGAACCGAACCGGCCCCGAACCGGCACCGAACCGGAACCGAACCGGCCCCGGGACCGGCGTTAACCCGCTCCAGCTGCGCCCGGGGCGGGGCCGGAGCCGCAGGTGGCGCCGAGACCCCCAAAATTGGGTCAGAACCATCCCAAAACGGGTCAGAACCATCCCAAAATGGGGCAGAGCCCCCCAAAAATGGGACAGAACGGGCCCAAAATGGGGCAGGGACCCCCAAAAATGGGACAGGGACCCCCAAAAATGGGTCAGAGACCCCCAAAAATGGGACGGAGACCACCCAAAATGAGAGAGGGACCCCCAAAAATGGGGCAGAACGGGCCCAAAATGGGACAGGGACCCCCAAAAATGGGGCAGAACCATCCCAAAATGGGACAGGGACCCCCAAAAGGGTCAAAGACCCCCCAGAATTGGGCCAAACTCCCCCCCCCCCCCCAAATCCAAGCCCTGGAAAGAGCCGCGCGAAGGAGCCCAATTAGTAATTAATGAACGCTAATTACGACGCTCGTTATCCTAAACCCAAAATCCTGGGAATCATTTGAGGGGGGGGTTTCCCAAAATTTGGGGGTGACGTGGGATGGGATTAAATTGAATTTTAATTATACTAATTTATTTTTGAGGAGGGGATCCCCAAAATTTAGGAGTGACCTCGAATAGAATCAAATAAAATTTTAAATTAAATTAATTAAATTTTTGTGTTTTGGGGGGGGGGGAAACGAACGATCCCCCAAAATTTGGGGGGGTGACTTTAAACGGGACCAAATACAACTTTAAATAAATAATACAATTAAATGACTAATTAATATAAACAAATAAATAATAGATTCATTTTTTTCAGGGGGGTCCCTTTCCCTGGGGGGGTCTGGGGGTGTTTTTTTTGGGGTGCCCCCCCCTGAGCCCCGGGGGAGTTTTTGGGGCACCCCCAAATTTCAATACCACCCCGAATACGAACAGAAAAAAGGAACAAACCCAACTTTAAACAAAATAAATTTATTTGTGTGGGGCGTCCCCTTCCCCCGGCGGCTGTGGGGGTTTTGGGGGTGCCCCCCGGGGTGCTCGGGGGGTTTTGGGGTGTCCCCCGGCGGCTCGGGGGGTTCTGGGGGTGCCCCCCGGGGGGCTCGGGGGTTTTGGGGTGTCCCCCCGAGGGGCTCAGTGGGGTTTGGGCACGTGTCCATCCACGTAGAAGTTGCGGGTGACCCTGGGCAGGGTGATGTGGGCCCCCTCCAGCGCCGGGCTCAGCAGCAGCTGACAGCCCAGGCGAGAGTTCTCCTGCAGCAGCGGCGCCTGGTCCAGCAGGTCCTCCTCCCTGGGGGGGAAAACAGGGGTTTGGGGGGGCCCAGGAGGGTTTGGGGGGGTCCCAGGAGGGTCTGGGGGGGATTTGGGGGAGATTTAGGGTGTCTAGAGGGGATTTTGGGGGGTTTAGGGGGGATTTTTTGGGGGATTTGGGGATGTCAGTGGAGCCTGGTCCAGCAGGTCCTCCTCCCTGGGGGGCACAGAGGGGTTTGGGGGGTCCCAGGAGGGTTTGGGGCAGATTTGGGGGGTCCTCAGGGGGATTTAGGGGGTCCTCAGGGAGTTTGGGGAGGATTTTGGGGGGTCTAGGGGGGATTTTAGGGGGGGATTTGGGGATGTCAGCAGAGCCTGGTCCAGCAGGTCCTCCTCCCTGGGGGGCAAACAGAGATTTGGGGGATCCCAGGAGGGTTTGGGGCAGATTTGGGGGGTTTGGGGGGGGATTTTTGGGGAGATTTTGGGATATCAGTGGAGCCTGGTCCAGCAGGTCCTCCTCCCTGGGGGGGCACAACAGAGATTTTGGGGGTCCTCAGGGGAATTTGGGGGTCCCAGGTGGATTTAGGGGGTCCTCAGGGTGTTTGGGGGGGGTGATTTTGGGGGGGTCCAGGTTTGGGGTGATTTCGGGGTCCCCGGTGGGAATTTGGGGTGATTTTGGGGGAAATTTGGGGGTCCCCGGTGGGATTTTGGGGGAATTTGGGGTCCCCGGTGGGAATTTGGGGTGATTTTGGGGTGATTTGGGGTGATTTTGGCGGGATTTTGGGGGGATTCGGGGTCCCGGTGCCCCGTTACCGTTCCTCCGGTGCCGGCAGCCGGCCCAGGTGCGGCTCGCTGATGTAAACGTGACACGTGGAACAGGCCAGAGAGGCCTCACACGCCCCTGGGGACCGGGACAGCGCCGGTGACACCGGGGACACCGGGACACACCCGGGAAAACCCCTGGTGACACCGGGAATGGGCCGGGACAGCGCCGGTGACACCGGGACACACCCGGGATACCCCCGGGGACACCGGCATCACCGAGAGCCCCCACCCGGGACCTCCCCCAGTTACACCGGGATGACACCGGGAATACCGGGACGGCCCCGGCACCGCTGTCAGCACCGGGATTCCTCCGTCGGTCACCGGGAGCTTCCCACAACCGTCCCGGCAGCACCGAGAGCACCGAGAGCGCTGCCACCGGCCCATTCCCGGTTCCCGGTCCCATTCCCATTCCCGGTTCCCGTTCCCATTCCCGGTTCCCAGTTCCCGGTTCCCGTTCCCATTCCCGGTTCCCGGTTCCCAGTTCCCGGTTCCCATTCCCATTCCCGGTTCCCGTTCCCATTCCCGTTCCCATTCCCGGTTCCCGGTTCCCGGTTCCCGGTTCCCGTTCCCATTCCCGGTTCCCATTCTCGTTCCCATTCCCGGTTCCCATTCTCGTTCCCATTCCCGGTTCCCGTTCCCATTCCCGGTTCCCAGTTCCCATTCCCGGTTCCCGTTCCCATTCCCATTCCCGGTTCCCGTTCCTATTCCCGGTTCCCGTTCCCATTCCCGGTTCCCGGTCCCGGTCCCGGTCCCGACCCTCCAAGTCCAGCCCGTGCCGCTGCGCCAGGTGCAGCACGTTGTCCCCGACTCTGCCTCGCACCGGCACCCGCCGCCCCTCCCGGTCCACGAACACCACGTTAACCCTGAGGAAACCGGGGACAAACGGATCCGGGATCAGCAGCGGCGCTCGGTTCGGGTCCCGCCGCCCCCCACAGCACCGGGGCCGGGTCCCGGGACCCACACGGCGCTTTCCGGCTCCTCCACCGCGGCGCGGCCGCTGCCGAAGCGGCGGGAGAAGCCCCGGAGGAGCCGCCGCGTCACGGAGCCGCCGGAGGCCGCCGCCATGGGCGCCGCCATCTTGGCGCGCTCACGTGACCGGCACCACGTGACCCGCGGCGCGGTGGGCGTGGCCAAAAGAAGACGCCAGACCCTATCACGAAGAGTGGGCGGGGCCAAAAGAGGAGGCGTGACCAGAGCAAGAGTGGGCGGGGCCAAAAGAGGAGGCGTGACCAGAGCAAGAGTGGGCGGGGCCAAAACAGGATGAGTGATCAGACCATGGGCAGGCGGGGCCTGATGAGGAGGCGTGGTCAGACCATGAGTGGCAGGGCTAACGAGGAGGCGTGGTCAGACCAGAAGTGGGCGGGGGCCAATGAGGAGGCGTGGTCAGAGCAGAAGTGGGCGTGGCCTGCCTGAGGCCTCCGAACCCGGCCGCGAATTTGATTTTTGGGTGAAAATTCGGCGATTTTGGGCAATTTTTGGGGCGGAGAGGAAGTTTTTTTGGGATTTAAAGGGATTCTTGAGGGGATTTGAGGTGTCCTGAGCAATTTAAAGGGGATTTGGGGGAATTTAAGGGGATTTGGGGGTTCCTGAGGGGATTTTGGGGGGATTTAAAGGGATTTTTGGGGAATTTTAAGGGATTTTTGGGATTTCTGAGGAGATTTTTGGGTGTAAATTTGGGGTTTTTTTGGGTTTGGAGTTGGTTTTTTATTTGAGGGATTCACCAAGAGATTTTACCCAGAAATAATAAAAAAACTCACCGAAATAACCTAAAAAAATCCATTAAAAACCACCAAAAAACAGGAAAAAAGGTCAAAGATATAAATATAATTTTATTTTTTTTAAGAAGGTGGAAAAAGGGAAGGAAAAAGGGAGAAATGAAGGAGACCTCAAATTCCCCCCCTGAATTTTTACAGCAAAAACCCGACAGTAAAAAAACGAAGAAAAAATTCTTTAAATCCAGAGAAAATCCCCCCTAAAAAAGGCTGAAAAAACCCCTAAAAAATTTTTAAAAAAGGAGGAAAATTCAAGTGTTTAAAAAAAAATCAGAGTTAAAATAAAAATAGATTTTACCTCAAAAAGAAAAAAAGAAGTGGAAAATGGTGACGGCTCCAGTTAAAAAAAAACAAAGGGAAAAATAAAAAAAAATTGAAATAAAAAATCAAAAAGGGGAAAAAAACCACAAAAAAATCAGAAAAAAAAACCCAAAAGGGAAAAAACACCAAAAAAATCAGAAAAAACCCAACCCCAAAATCACTCCCGGGCAGTGAAATGTTTAAAAAGACCAAAAAAAGGGGGAAAATCTCCCAAAATTTGGAGATTTCAGCCCCAAAAAGGGAAGAAAATGATGAAAAATGAGCCCAAAATGATGAAAATTACCCCAAAATGATGAAAAATGAGCCCAAAATGATGAAAATGAGCCCAAAATGATGAAAATTACCTCAAAATGATGAAAAAAGAGCTCAAAATGATGAAAATTACCCCAAAATGATGAAAAAAGAGCCCAAAATGATGAAAAATGAGCCCAAAATGATGAAAAAAGAGCCCAAAATGATCAAAAATTACCCCCAAAATTGGAGATTTCCCATTGAAAAGTTTGGAAAAAAATCCTCAAAATCGGGATTTTTTTTTCCACCCCAAAATTGGGAATTTTTCCCCCTAAAAAGATGTTTTTTGGGGTTTTTTTGGTGATTTTTTAGGGTGTTTTTTTGTTTGTTTGTTTGAGCTTTTTGGGTTTTTCCCCCGCGATTTTTTGTGACCATTTTGTGGGGTTTTTTTAGTTATTTTTGACTTATTTTGAGCTGATTTTGGCCTCGTTTTGGGTTTTTTTTTTGGCGGTTTCTTTTCCCATTTTTCCCCCCAATTTTTATGGCTGTTTCTGGCTCATTTGGGGCCATTTTTTCCCCATTTTCTCCCAATTTTTATGGCCATTTTTGGCTCATTTCAGCCTCATTTTTGACTAATTTTGGACTAATTTTTGACTCATTCCAGCCTCATTTCGGGCTCATTTTTGGCTCATTTCAGCTCCATTTTGGACTCATTTTGGCTCATTTGGGCTCATTTTTGACTCATTTTAGGCTCATTTTGGACTAATTTTGGACTCATTTCAAACTCATTTTGGGCTCATTTTTGACTCATTTCAGCTCCATTTTGGACTCATTTTGGATTCATTTCAGCCTCATTTTGGCTCATTTTGGACTCATTTCAAACTCATTTTGGGCTCATTTCAGCCTAATTTCAGACTCATTTTAGGCCTCATTTTGGACTAATTTTGGGCTCATTTCAGCCGCATTTTTAACTCATTTCAGCCTCATTTTGGACTCATTTTTGACTCATTTCAGCCTCATTTTGGACTCATTTTTGACTCATTCCAGGCTCAGTTTGGGCTCATTCGAGGCTCATTTTAGCCTCAGTTTGGGCCCATTTCGAGCTCATTCCAAACCATTTTCCCCCAATTTTCCCCCAATTTTTTTATGGCCATTTCTGGCTCATTTTGGACTCATTTCAGCCTCATTTTTGACTCATTTTTTCCTCATTTCAGCCTCTTTTCGGACTAATTTTGGGCTCATTTCAGCCTCATTTTGGGCTCATTTCAGCCTCATTTTTGACTCATTTTTGACTAATTTTTGACTCATTCCAGCCTCATTTTGGGCTCATTTTTGACTCATTCCAGGCTCATTTTTGGCTCATTTCAGCTCCATTTTGGACTCATTTGGGCTCATTTTTGACTCATTTTTGACTCATTTTGGACTCATTTCAAACTCATTTTGGACTCATTTCGGGCTCATTTCAGCTCCATTTTGGGCTCATTTTTGACTCATTTCAGGATCATTTTGGGCTCATTTTTGGCTCATTTCAGCCTCATTTTGGACTCATTTCAAACTCATTTTGGGCTCATTTTGACTCATTCCAGCCTCATTTTAGGCTCATTTTGGACTAATTTTTGACTCATTTCAGGATCATTTTGGGCTCATTTTGGGCTCATTTTTGTCCCATTCCAGCCTCGTTCCCACCCCTTTGCCCCCCATTTCCCCCCCGCCCCTCCCCCATTTCCCCCTCCCCCCCCCGTCTCAGCCCAGCCGTTTCCTCTTGCCGCCCCCCGGGGGGCCGTGGTGGGGGTAGTGCCCCCCGAGCCCCTGCGAGTGCTGCCCCACGAAGGGACCCTCAGGGCGGGGCTCCGGGCGGGGCAGCAGCTGCCACACGCTGCGCTTCGGGCCGCACATGGGACTCTGAAACAGGAAATTAATTACAATTAATTAATTATAGTTAATTACAGTTACGGCAGCAGCTGCCACACGCTGCGCTTCGGGCCGCACACGGGAGTCTGGAAAACAATTAATTAATTATGGTTAATTACGGTTAATTATGGTTAATTACAGTTACGGCAGCAGCTGCCACACGCTCCTCTTGGGGCCGCACACGGGAGTCTGTAAAACAGAATTAATTAGGGTTAATTACGGGTAATTAGGTTAGGGCAGCAGCTGCCACACGCTGCGCTTCGGGCCGCACACGGGAGTCTGTAAAACAATTAATTAATTAGGGTTAATTACAGTTACGGCAGCAGCTGCCACACGCTGCGCTTCGGGCCGCACATGGGACTCTGCAAAACAATTAATTACAATTAATTAATTAGGGTTAATTACAGTTCATTACAGTTACGGCAGCAGCTGCCACACGCTGCACTTCGGGCCGCACCCGGGACTCTGCAAAATAAATTAATTAGGGTTAATTACGGGTAATTACAGTTACGGCAGCACCTGCCACACGCTGCGCTTCGGGCCGCACACGGGACTCTGTAAAACAATTAATTAGGGTTAATTACGGTTAATTACGGTTACGGCAGCAGCTGCCACACGCTCCTCTTGGGGCCACACACAGGACTCTGCAAAACAATTAATTAATTACGGTTAATTATGGTTAATTACAGTTACAGCAGCAGCTGCCACACGCTCCTCTTCAGGCCGCACCCAGGAGTCTGTAAAATAAATTAATTAGGGTTAATTACGGGTAATTACAGTTACGGCAGCAGCTGCCACACGCTCCTCTTGGGGCCGCACATGGGACTCTGTAAAACAATTAATTAATTATGGTTAATTACAGTTCATTACAGTTACGGCAGCAGCTGCCACATGCTCCTCTTGGGGCCACACCCAGGAGTCTGTAAAACAATTAATTAATTACAGTTAATTACAGTTACGGCAGCAGCTGCCACACGCTGCGCTTCGGGCCACACCCAGGACTCTGAAACGGGAAATTAATTAGGGTTAATTACGGGTAATTACAGTTACGGCAGCAGCTGCCACACGCTCCTCTTGGGGCCACACACCAGACTCTGTAAAACAATTAATTAATTATGGTTAATTAATTGTGATTAATTGTGATCATTAGCTCCTCTTCGGGCCGCACACGGGACTCTGTAAAACAATTAATTAATTACGGTTAATTATGGTTAATTGTGATCATTAGCTCCTCTTGGGGCCGCACGGGGGACTCTGCAAATAAATTAATTACGGTTAATTAATTGTGATAATTAGCTCCTCTTGGGGCCACCCAAAGGCTCCTCTTGGGGCCACACGGGGGACTCTGAAATGGGAATTAATTATGGTTAATTAATTGTGATTAATTGTGATCATTAGCTCCTCTTGGGGCCACACACGGGAGCTTGAAAATAAATTAATTACAATTAATTAATTGTGATCATTAGCTCCTCTTGGGGCCACACACGGGAGCCTGCAAAGGGGATTAATTATGGTTAATTACGGTTAATTACAGTTAATTAGCTCCTCTTGGGGCCACCCAAGGGACCCTGCAAAGGCGAAATTAATTACAATTAATTAGAGTTAATGAGAGGTTCATTGGGGCTTAATTTGGATTCAATTAAAACTGGGGTTTTTTTTAATTTTTGGGGTTTTGGGGTTTTTTTGGGGGATTTTTTTGGGTGTTTTTTTGGGAGTTTTTGGGGGGGTTTTTGGGGTTTTTTTGGGTTTTTGGGGTTTTGGGGGGGTTTTTTTGGGTGTTTTGGGGGTTTTTTTTGGGTTTTTTGGAGTGTTTTTGGGTTTTTTGGGGGGTTTTTTGGGTTTTTTTTTACCTTCAGGTGTGAGGCTGGAGGGGTCAAGGTCACTCTGGATTTGAAGCTCGGGATGGAAACGCCCTGGGGGAAAAAATCAGAATTTTAGGGTTTTTTAGGGTTTTTTAGGGGTTTTTAAAGGGATTTTTAAAGGATTTTAAAGGGGAATTTTTAGGGATTTTTAAGAGGATTTAAAAGGATTTTTTAGGGGATTTAAAAGGGATTTAAAAGGGATTTTTAAGGGATTTTTTTAGGGTTTTTCAAAGTGATTTTAAGGGATTTTTTAGGGGATTTTAATGGGATTTCAATGGGATTTTTCAGGGTATTTTAATGGGTTTTTAAATGGGATTTTAATGGGATTTTTCAGGGTATTTTAATGGGATTTCAATGGAATTTTTTAGGGGATTTTATTGGGATTTTCAGGATATTTTAATGAGATTTTTCAGGGTATTTTAATGGGATTTCAATGGGATTTTTCAGGGGATTTTAATAGGATTTTAATGGGATTTTCAGGGTATTTTAATGGGATTTTCAGGGTATTTCAATGGAATTTTTAGGGGATTTTAATGGGATTTTAATGGGATTTTCAGGTGGATTTTAATGGGATTTTCAGGGCATTTTTCACATGATTTTAATGGGATTTTAACGGGATTTTGAAGGTGATTTTTGGGGCGTTTCCAGGTGATTTTGGGGGTGTTTTGGGGCCCCCGGGGGCTCTGACCTTGCCCAGGTGGCTCTGGGTGAGTCCCGCCCGGAGGCCGCTGTTGAAGTTGGAGTTGGGGGATCCTGGGAGCAGCAGGGGGGGTCCCGGGGCGGGGGAAACCTGGGGGGAAATCCCAAAAAGTGACAAAAAATCCAAAATTTCCGGCCCAAAATCTGAATTTCCAGCCCAAAATCCCAAATTTCCAGCCAAAAATCAAAAATTTCCAGCCCAAAATCCCAATTTTCCAGCCAAAAATCCCAATTTTCCAGCCCAAAATCAAAGAATTCCAAGGTAAAATTTCAATTTTCCATCCCCAAAATCCCGAATTTCCATCCCAAAATATGAATTTCCAGCCCCAAAATCCCAAATTTTCCAGCCCAAAATCTGAATTTCCAGCCCAAACTCAAAAATTTCCACCCCAAAATCCCCAATTTTCCAGCCCAAAATCCTCATTTTTCAGCCCCAAAATCCCAAATTTTCAGCCCCAAATCCAAAATTTCCAAGGTAAAATTTTAATTTTCCACTCCAAAATCCCAATTTTCCAGCCCAAAATCCTGACTTCTCAGCCCAAAATCCCAAATTTCCACCCCAAAATCCCAAATTTCCAGCCCCAAAATCCTGATTTTCCAGCCCAAAATCCCAAATTTTCAGCCTCAAATCCAAAATTTCCAAGGTAAAATTTTAATTTTCCACTCCAAAATCCCAATTTTCCAGCCCAAAATCCTGATTTTTCAGCCCAAAATCCAAAATTTCCATCCCAAAATATGAATTTCCAGCCCCAAAATCCCAAATTTCCAGCCCCAAAATCCCAAATTTCCAGCCCAAAATCCCAATTTTTTTTAGCCCCAAAATCCCAATTTTTTTAGCCCCAAAATCCCGATTTTTCAGCCTCAAAAAAAAAACCCCAAATTTGTGATTTTCACCCCGAATTTTCTCTCACCTGAGCCAAGTCCAAGGTCAGTTCAGGGGGAGGCCCCAAAACTCCACCTTTGAGGCCAAATCCTTTTCCTGCAGCTGGGAAAAGAAAAATAAAAACCAAAATTTTTTTGGGGAAAAAAAAAGAATTGAAAAAAAAAAAAAAAGAAAAAAAGGAATTTTGGGAAAAAAGGGAAATTTTTTGGGGAAAAAAAGGGAATTTTTTGGGGGAAAAAAAGGGATTTTTTTTGCTTAAAAACGGGGTTTTGCAAAAAAAAAGGGTTTTTTAAAAAAAAAAAAAAAAAGGGATTTTTTTCCTCCAAAAAATGGGGTTTTTTACAAAAAAAAAGGTGGGTTTTTTACCCACAAAATGGGATTTTTTTTCCTTCAAAAAATGGGGGGTTTTTTCCCAAAAAATGGGGGTTTTGCAAAAAAAAAAAAAGGGTTTTTTCCTCCAAAAATGGGTTTTTTTCCCCCCAAAAAAAGGTTTTCCCCCAAATGTTTTTTTCCCCCAAAAAAATGGGGTTTTTTCGCTCAAAAATGGATTTTTTTTTCCAAAAATTGGGGTTTTTTCCCCCCCAAAAATGGGTTTTTTTCACTCAAAAATGGAATTATTTTTCAAAAAAAATTGGGGTTTTTTTCCCCAAAAATGCGGTTTTTTTCCCCCCAAAATGAGGGTTTTTTTTCCAAAAAAATTTGGGTTTTTTTCCCAAAAAACCTGATTTTTTTTTCCCCAAAAATGGGATTTTTTTTTCCCCAAAAATGAGGGTTTTTTTTCCAAAAAATTGGAGTTCTTTTCCCCAAAAAACTGGTTTTTTTTCCCCAAAAATGGGATTTTTTTCCCCCAAAACGAGGGTTTTTTCCCCTAAAAATGCGCGTTTCCCCAAAAAAGTGTTTTTTTCCAAAAACAATTTGTTTTTTCCCCAAAACTGGGTATTTTCCCCCCAAAAAAACGGGATTTTTTCCCAAAAAAAAAACCATTTCTCCCCTAAAAAAAATCCCTTTTTTTCCCCAAACTGATGAAATTTTGGGGGGACCAAAGGCCCCTTTGGGCTCTCACCTGGGGGCGCCGGGGGGCGGAGCCTGGGCGGGCTCAGGTGTGTCAGGTGTGTGCTCAGGTGTGTGCTCAGGTGTGTCAGGTGTGTGCTCAGGTGTGTGCTCAGGTGTGAGCTCAGGTGTGTGCTCAGGTGAGGGGTCACGTGAGGACGCAGCTCCAGGGGGGGGTCCCCCAGCAGAGACACCTGGGGGGGGATTTGGGGGGATTTTGGGGGGAATTTGGGGGATATTTTTGGGGTTTTGGGGGGATTTTGGGGTTTTTGGGGGGGATTTTGGGGGAGATTTGGGGGGATTTTGGGGGATTTGGGGAGGTCTTGGAAGGATTTTGAGGGGGTTTTGGGGGGTCCTGGAGGAGTTTGGGGGGTTCTGGGGGGATTTTGGGGGAATTTTGGGGGTCCTGGAGGAGTTTGGGGAGGATTTTGGGGGGTTTTGGGGAGGTTTGGGGGGTTTTAGGAGGATTTTGGGGGGTCCTGGAGGGGATCTGGGGGAGGATTTTGGGGGTTTGGGGGGGATTTGGGGGGTTTTAGGAGGATTTTGGGGGTCCTGGAAGAGTTTTGGGGGAGGATTTGGGGGGTTTGGGGGGGATTTGGGATATTTTGGGGGGGATTTTGGGGGGATTTTGGGGGTTTTGTGGAGGTTTGGGGGGATATTTTTGGGGTTTTGGGGGATTTGGGGGGGTCCTGGAGGGGATTTGGGGGAGGATTTGGGGGGGTTTGGGGAGGTTTGGGGGAATTTTGGGAGGATTTTGGGGGGATTTTGGGGGTTTGGGGTATTTTGGGGGGTCCTGGAGGATTTTGGGGAGGATTTTGGGGGATTTTGGGGAATTTTGGGGGTCTTGGAGGGGTTTTGGGGGATCCTGGAGGAGTTTGGGGAGAATTTTGGGGGGCCTTAGAGGGGATTTTGGGGGGATTTTTGGGATTTTGGGGGTCCTGGAGGGATTTTGGGGTGTCTGGAGGGGTTTTGGGGTGTCCCCGATGAATTCTGGGGTCCCCGATGACATTTTTGGGGTCCCCCGATGGATTTTGGGGTCCCGGTGACATTTTTGGGGTCCCTGGGATGATTTTGGGGTCCCCCGATGGATTTTGGGGTGCTCAATGACATTTTTGGGGTCCCTGGTGACATTTTGGGGTCCCCGGGATGGTTTTGGGGTGCTCACCGCTCCGCCGAGGCCGTGCCGGGTTTTGGGGTCCCCCGGGGGGGTCCCCGAGTTCTGTCTGTCCCTGAGGGGCGCCCCCCGGGGCAGGGCCACCCTTTGACCTTTGACCCCAGCCCCGGGCGGGGGGGGACCTGGAGGGGGGGGGACACGGGGGGGGTGAGGGACCCCAAAAACGTCCCAAAACCAACCCCAAAAACCCCCCAAAAACCCCTAAAAAACCCCTAAAAACCCCCCAAAAAATCCTAAAAATACCCCAAAAAACCCCAAATCCCCCCAAAAAACCCCAAAACCAACCCCCAAAAAAACCCCCCAAAAACCCCTCCAAACCCCCCCAAAAATCTCCCCAAAAAATAAAAAAAAAAAATCCTAAAAAACCCCAAAAAACCCATTAAAATAAAACCCCCCAAAAAACCCCAAATCCTCCCAAAAAACCCCAAATCCCCCCAAAAAACCCAAAACCACCCCCCAAAAACCCTAAAAAAAACCCCAAAAACCCTAAAAAAACCCCCAAACCCAAAAAAAAACCCCCTAAAAAAACCCCCAAAAAGAAAACAACAACAAAAAACTCAAAACTCCCCAAAAAAAACCCCCTGAAAACAAAACAAAACAACAAATTTTTGGGATTTAGCTGCAGGAATTTGGGAATTTTTTTTGAATTTTTGGGGAGTTTTGGGAATTTTGGGATTTAGCTGCAGGAATTTGGGATTTTTTTTTAATTTTTTGGGAATTTTGGGATTTAGCTGCAGGAATTTGGGAATTTTTGGGAAATTTTTTGGAATTTTTGGGAATTTTGGGATTTACCTGTGGGAATTTTCCCCGGGTGTTTCCCAGGGCGTGGGGGCGGGGCCAAGGGGACAGAGGTCAAAGGTGAATCGCCCAAAATTCCGGGTTTCTGTCAGGAAAAATCCAGGAAAAATGAGATTAATTAATGGAAAAATCCAGAAAAAAAAGGATCAAAAATCCCACAAAAAAAATCTTGGAAAGACCAAAAATTCCCCCCCCAAAAAAAATCCCACAAAAGTGTAAAAATTCCAGGGAAAAAACCCCAAATCCCAAGAAAACCTTTGGAAAAACCCCAAAATCCAAGAAAACCTTTGGAAAAAAACCCCAAATCCCAAGAAAACCTTTGGAAAAAAACCCAAAATTCCAAGAAAAACCTTTGGAAAAACCCCAAAATTCCAAGAAAACCTTTGGAAAAAAACCCCAAAATCCCAGAAAACATTTGGAAAAAAAACCCAAAATCCCAGAAAACCTTTGGAAAAACCCCAAAACCCCAAAAAATCCTTTGGAAAAACCCCAAAATCCCAGAAATCCTTTCGAAAAAGTAAAAAAATTCCAAGAAAACCTTTGGAAAAACCCCAAAATCCCAAAAAAATCTTTGGAAAAAAACCCAAATTCCCAGAAATCCTTTGGAAAAAAACCCCAAATCCCAAGAAAACCTTTGGAAAAACCCCAAAATCCCAAGAAAATCTTTGGAAAAAAAAACAAATCCCAGAAAACCTTTGGAAAAACCCCAAAATCCCAGAAAACCTTTGGAAAATCCCCAAAATTCCAAGAAAACCTTTGGAAAAAAAACCCAAAATCTCAAAAAACCTTTGGAAAAACCCCGAAATCCCAGAAATCCTTTGGGAAAAACCCCAAAACCCCAGAAATCCTTTGGAAAAAGCCCAAAAATCCCAGAAAACCTTTGGAAAAAAAAAACAAATCCCAGAAAACCTCTGAAAAAAAACCCAAAATCCCAAGAAAACCTTTGGAAAAACCCCAAAATCCCAGAAATCCTTTGGAAAAAAACCCAAAATCCCAAAAAATCCTTTGGAAAAAAAACCCCAAATCCCAAGAAAACCTTTGGAAAAAAAAACCAAATCCCAAAAAATCCTTTGGAAAAACCCCAAAATTCCAAGAAAACCTTTGGAAAAAAAAACCAAATTCCAAGAAAACTTTTGGAAAAAAAACCCAAAATCCCAGAAAACCTTTGGAAAAGCCCCAAATTCCAAGAAAACCTTTGGAAAAACCCCAAAATCCCAGAAAAACCTTTGGAAAAAAACCCAAATTCCCAAGAAATCCTTTGGAAAAATCCCAAAATCCCAAGAAAACCTTTGGAAAACCCCCAAAATCCCAGAAATCCTTTGGAAAAAGCCCAAAAATCCCAAGAAAACCTTTGGAAAAACCCCAAAATCCCAGAAAACATTTGGAAAAAACCCCAAAATCCCCAGAAAAACCTTTGGAAAAAACCCCCAAATCCCAGAAATCCTTTGGAAAATCCCCAAAATTCCAAGAAAACCTTTGGAAAAACCCCCAAATCCCAAGAAAACCTTTGGAAAAAAAAAACAAATCCCAGAAAACCTCTGAAAAAAACCCAAAATCCCAAGAAAACCTTTGGAAAAAAACCCAAAATCCCAGAAATCCTTTGGAAAAACCCCAAAATCCCAGAAATCCTTTGGAAAAAAACCCAAAATCCCAAAAAATCCTTTGGAAAAAGCCCCAAATTCCAAGAAATCCTCTGGAAAATCCCCGGAATGCCCCGGAATGTTCCGGAAGGTGCCCACCTGCTGCTGGTGGCGCAGGAGCTGCAGCAGCGCCGGAGCCACGCCCACGAGGCCTCCTGGGGACGGGCCACGAGAATTCCCAACGTTTCCTTGGGAATTCCCAACGTTTCCTTGGGAATTCCCAACGTTTCCCCCTTTTTTTCACATTTTTTCTGGGTTTTTTCCCCTTTTTTTTAGCGGATTTTCCCCATTTTTTGCGGTTTTTTTCCCCCGTTTTTTTGTGGTTTTTTCCTCCTTTTTTCGCCTTTTTCCCCCCATTTTTCTCTTTTTTTTTAATGGGATTTTTTCCCAGTTTTTTGGCGTTTTTTTCCTTATTTTTTGGCGTTTTTCTCCCAATTTTGTTTTTTTGCCTTTTTTTCCTCTTTTTCCCCCAATTTTTTTCCTTTTTCCCCCAATTTTTTTCCTTTTTCCCCCAATTTTTTTTCCATGTTCCCCCAAATTTTCCCATTTTTCCCCCCATTTTTTCATGGGTTTTTCCCCATTTTTTGTGGGTTTTTTCCCCCATTTCTTCCCAATTTTTCCCATTTTTTCCCCATTTTTAATGTGGTTTTTTTCCCATTTTCCCCCATTTTTTTTCTGTGGTTTTTCCCATTTTGGGGGCGTTTTTTTCCCCCATTTTTTTGCATTTTCCCCCTCTTTTTTTCATGTTTTTTTTCCCATTTCCCCCCCCATTTTCCCCTTTTTCCCCCCATTTTTCCCCAATTTCCCCATTTTTTCCCCAATTTTCCCCATTTTCCCCCGTTTTTCACCGGGTTTTTTTCCCAATATTTATATTTTTTCCCGATTTTCCCATTTTTCAGCCCAGTTTTACCCCCGGGCCCGAGGAGGGGGTTCAGCAGCAGCTGCAGACACGCCGGGTTCTTGCTGAGGCTCCCCAGGATCTGCAGCAGGTTGGGCTCAGGGAGAAGCCCCTTCCCTCGGCTCGGGGCCTGGATTTGGGGTGAAAAACGGGGATTTTGGGCAAAAAGGACTCGGGGATTAAAAAAACCCCACTTCCTGTGGTTCAGGGCCTGGGTTTGGGGTGAAAAACGGGGATTTTGGGCAAAAAAATGGGGATTTTGGGCAAAAAGGACTTGGGGGTTAAAAAAAACCCACTTCCTGCGGTTCAGGGCCTGGATTTGGGGTGAAAAACGGGGATTTTGGGCAAAAAAATGGGAATTTTGGGCAAAAAGGACTCTGGGGTTAAGGAGAAAACACTTCCTTTGGCTCAGGGCCTGGATTTGGGGTGAAAAACGGGGATTTTGGGCAAAAAAAACACTGGGGTTAAAAAAAGAACACTTCATTTGGTTCAGGGCCTGGATTTGGGGTGAAAAACGGGAATTTTGGGCAAAAAAAACACTGGGGTCAAAGAGAAAACACTTCCTTTGGTTCAGGGCCTGGGTTTGGGGTGAAAAACGGGGATTTTGGGCAAAAAGGACTCTGAGGTTAAAATAAAACACTTCCCGTGGTTCAGACCTGGATTTGGGGTGAAAAACGGGGATTTTGGGCAAAAAACCCCACTGGGGTTAAAAAAAGAACACTTCATTTGGTTCAGGGCCTGGATTTGGGGTGAAAAATGGGGATTTTGGGCAAAAAAACGGGGATTTTGGGCAAAAAGGTCACTGGGGTCAAGGAGAAAACACTTCCTTTGGCTCAGGGCCTGGATTTGGGGTGAAAAATGGGAATTTTGGGAAAAAAACCACGGGGGGTTGGAGGTTCAGGGGGGGGTTTAGGAGGTTTTTTGGGGGTTTTGGGGTTTTTAGGAGGTTTTGGGGGGTTTTTTTAAGAGGTTTTGGGGGGGGGTTTGGGGTTTTTAGATAAGGAAGATAAGGGTGATAAGGATGATGAAGATGATGATGATGATGATAAGGGTGATATGGATGATGAAGATGATGATGATGAGGAGGAGGATGAAGGCTCACCGTGCCCTGGGCAGTGATCAGAGCACTCAGCACCCTGCGGCCGGGCGGGTGAGGATGAAGATAAGGATGATGATAAGGATAAGAATGATGATGATAAGGATGATAACAATGATAAGGATGATAAGGAGGATGATGATGATGATGATGAGGATGAAGGCTCACCGTGCCCTGGGCAGCGATGAGGGCAGCCAGCATGCTGGGCCCGGGCGGGCCGGGGGCACAGGGGGGTGAGGATGAGGATGATAAGGATGATGATAAGGATGACAATGATAACAGAGATGATGATAAGGATGATAAGCATGCTAACAGTGATGATGATGAGGAGGAGGATGAAGGCTCACCGTGCCCTGGGCAGCGATGAGAGCAGCCAGCATGCTGGGCCCGGGCGGGCCGGGGGCGCAGGGGGGTGATAACAATGGAGATAAGGATGATAACAATGATAACAGAGATGACGATAAGGATGATGATGATGATGATGATGATGAAGGCTCACCGTGCCCTGGGCAGCAATCAGAGCAGCCAGCATGCTGGGCCCGGGCGGGCCGGGGGCGCAGAGGGGTGATGATGAGGATGATAAGGATGATGATAACGATAACAATGATAACAATGATAACAATGATAACAATGATGATGATGATGATGAGGATGAAGGCTCACCGTGCCCTGGGCAGCGATGAGGGCAGCCAGCATGCTGGGCCCGGGCGGGCCGGGGGCGCAGAAGGACACCCGCAGGCGGCTGCCCCCCAGCTCGGCCCCGTCCATGGCGCCCTGGACGCGCTCGGCCGCCTCCGGGGACGGGAACTCCAGGACTGCAAACCCCTTCAGGTGTCCGTCCTGCCCCACGGCCAGCTGGGGACACAGAGAATTCATCCCTGAGCCCCAAATCCCAAATCCTAAAGCCCTTCAGGTGTCCGTCCTGCCCCACGGCCAGCTGGGGACAGAGAATCCTTCAATGAACCCCAAATCCCTGAGCCCCAAATCCCAAATCCCTGAACCCCAAATCCCAAATCCTTGAACCCCAAATCCTTCCCCCAGGCCCAAACCCGCCCCAAAACCCCTCCCAAAGACCCCAACCCCCTCCCAAACCCCACCCCAACCCCCTCCCAGCTCTCTGAAACCCACCCCAAACCCACCCCAAACCCTTGCCAAAGCCCACCCAAAGACCCCAAACCCCTCCCAAAGACCCCAAACCCCTCCTAAAGACCCCAAACCCCATCCAGAACCCCTCCCAGCTCCCTGAAACCCACCTCAAACCCACCCCAAACCCCTCCTAAAGACCCCAAACCCCTCCCAGTGACCCCAAACCCCTCCCAAACCCCAGCCCGAGGTCCCAGCCCCCACCTGGCAGAAGTCGGGCTGGCAGGTGGCCGCGGCCATCCCCCGGAGCCCCTCGGTGTCCCCAAAGCCCGGGGGCAGCCTGTCCCTCCCAGTGACCCCAAACCCCTCCCAAACCCCACCCAGTGACCCCAAACCCACCACCTCAGACCCCTCCCAGTGACCCCAAACCCCTCCCAAAGGTCTGAAACCCCTCCCGGTGACCCCAAAGCCCACCCAAAGGTCCCAGCCCCCACCTGGCAGAAGTCGGGCTGGCAGGTGGCTGCTGCCATCCCCCGGAGCCCCTCGGTGTCCCCAAAGCCCGGGGGCAGCCTGTCCACGCAGAGGCAGCGCGAGTGCAGCCCCTCGGGGCCCAGCTGCGAGGCGTCGGCCCAGAGCACCACCAGGGTCCTGGAGCCCACCCTGCGGCCCGAGAGCCCCGCCCGCGCCCGCGCCGCCGCGTCCCGACGGGTGAACTCCACAAAGCCGTACCTGGGCACCACGGGGGGCAGGTATGGGGTCTGGGGTCAGGTAATGGGGTCTGGGGTCAGCCACTGGGGGTTTGGGGTCAGGTAACGGGGTCTGGGGTCAGCCACTGGGGGTTTGGGGTCAGGTAACGGGGTCTGGGGTCAGCCATTGGGGGTTTGGGGTCAGCATTTGGGGTTTGGGGTCAGGTGTCAGGGTTTGGGGTCAGGTAACGGGCTCTGGGGGGAGAATCTCGACGTTTGGGGGGTCTGGGGTCAGGTAACGGGGTCTGGGGTCAGGTAACGGGGTTTGGGGTCAGCCATTGGGGGTTTGGGGTCAGCCATTGGGGGTTTGGGGTCAGCATTTGGGGTTTGGGGTCAGGTGTCGGGGTTTGGGGTCAGGTAACAGGGTCTGGGGTCAGGTGTCGGGGTTTGGGGTCAGCATTTGGGGTCTGGGGTCAGGTAATGGGGTCTGGGGTCAGGTAATGGGGTCTGGGGTCAGGTGTCAGGGTTTGGCGTCAGGTGTTGGGGTTTGGGGTCAGGTAACAGGGTCTGGGGTCAGGTAACGGGGTTTGGGGTCAGGTGTCGGGGTTTGGGGTCAGCATTTGGGGTTTGGGGTCAGGTAATGGGGTTTGGGGTCAGGTAACGGGGTTTGGGGTCAGGTAACGGGGTCTGGGGTCAGCTATTGGGGTTTGGGGTCAGGTAATGGGGTTTGGGGTCAGGTAACGGGGTTTGGGGTCAGGTAACGGGGTCTGGGGTCAGGTAATGGGGTCTGGGGTCAGGTGTCAGGGTTTGGGGTCAGGTGTCAGGGTTTGGTGTCAGGTATTGGGGTCTGGGGTCAGCATTTGGGGTTTGGGGTCAGAATCTCGACATTTGGGGGGTTTGGGGGAGAATTGGTGGGGGCTGTCGGGAAAATCTCGAATTTTGGGGGAAAAAAACTTGAAATTTGGGGTAAAAAACCTTGAATTTTGGGGGGAAAAATCTCGAAATTTTCCTTTGCCCTTCCCCCTCTCCCTTTTCCACCTCCCCATTCCCATTCCCATTTCCTGTCCCAAATTCCCCATTTTCCCACATTTTCCCCACCCTTTGGAGTGCCCCGTGGCACTGCTGTACACCAGGAAGCAGCGCTCCCCATCCCCATCCCCATTCCCATTCCCATTCCCAAATTCCCCATTCCCATACCCCTTGGAGTGCCCCGTGGCCGGGCTGTACACCAGGAAGCAGCAGTCCCCATGTCCCCATTCCCATTCCCATTTCCCCATTCCCCATCCCCATTCCCATTATCCCATTTCCATTCCCATTCCCATTCCCATTCCCATTTCCATTCCCATTCCATACCCTTTGGAGTGCCCCGTGGAGCTGCTGTACACCAGGAAGCAGCAGTCCCCATTCCCATTATCCCATTCCCATTCCCATTCCCAGTTTTCCCTACCCTTTGGAGTGCCCCGTGGCTGGGCTGTACACCAGGAAGCAGCAGTCCCCATGTCCCCATCCCCATCCCCATGTCCCCATTCCCCATTCCCATTCCCAAATTCCCCATTTCCCCATTCCCTACCCTTTGGAGTGCCCCGTGGCCGGGCTGTACACCAGGAAGCAGCGCTCGGTGGCGCCGAAGGGCCGCAGCAGCTCCTCGAAGCGCTGCTGCCCCAGCAGCCGCGGCAGGTTGGCCACGCACAGCACGGCCTCGGCCACGTGCAGCTGCAGCTGCAGCCCCCGGCCCCGCAGGGAGCAGCCCTGCAGCTGCTGCACGGCTGCCGAGGCCTGCGCCGCGTCCTGCAGCGTCACGAAGGCTGCAGGGAGAGAGAGAGAGAGGGGAAAGGGGGGTGAGGAAGGGTTGGGGTATGAGAAAAGGGAGGATCTCTTCGGAAAAAATGGGGTTTGGGAAGGTGAAGGGTCGTTGGGAAAATGGGGGGTTGGAAATGGGAGATATACGTCAAAAAATGGGGTTTGGGAAAGGGAAAAATTCCTCAAAAAATGGGGTTTGGAAAAGGAAAGGGTTGATTGAAAAATGGGGTTTGGAAAAGGGAGAAATGGTCAAAAAATGGGGTTTGGGAAAGGGAAAAATTCCTCCAAAAATGGGGTTTGGAAATGGGAGATACCGTCAAAAATGGGGTTTGGGAAAGGGAAAAATTCCTCCAAAAATGGGGTTTGGGAAAGGGGAGGGAGAGTGGGAAAAGGGGGTTTAAAAAAGGGGAGGAATTCCTCTAAAAATGGGGTTTGGAAAAGGGAAGGGTTCGTGGAAAAACAGGGTCTGGAAAAGAGGAGGATTCATGGAGAAATGGGGTTTGGGAAAAGGGGGTTTGGGAAGGTGAAGGGTCCTTGGAAAATGGTGTTTGGGAAAGGGGAGGAATAGCGGGAAAATGGGGTTTGGAAATAGGAGAGATCGTCAAAAAATGGGGTTTGGGAAAGGGGAGGAATAGTGGGAAAAGGGGGTTTAAAAAGGGGAGGAATTCCTCTAAAAATGGGGTTTGGGAAGGTGAAGGGTCGTTGGGAAAATGGGGTTTGGAGAAAGGAGGATTCCTCCAAAAATGGGGTTTGGAAAAGGGAAAAATTCCTCCAAAAATGGGGTTTGGAAAAGGAAAGGGTTGATTGAAAAATGGGGGTTGGAAATGGGAGATATACGTCAAAAAATGGGGTTTGGGAAAGGGGAGGGTTGATGGAAAAATGGGGCCTGGAAAAAGGAAAAAAAAAATTCCTGAGAAAATGGGGTTTGGAAAAAGGAAGAATTTGTGGAAAAAGGGGTTTGGAAAACAGGAAAAATCCCCCCAAAAAAACGGGAGTTTTGGGATGGAAAATGATCCCTGGCTGGGCTTTGGGTGTGGAAATGGGGAAATTCCCTTTTTTTCCCTGGATTTTCCCCCCAAATCCTTCACCTGTTCCCTTGTACTTGTCCACGAAACAATATTTGAGGTTGTAGTCCTTCAGCAGCTCGTGGACATCCTGGGAAAAACCACCAGAAATTCAGGATTTTCCATGGAAATCGGGGGGAAATTTGGGGGATTGGAGGAAGATCTGGGGGGGAAATTGAGGGATTTTTGAGGGGAAATGGGAGATTTTGGGAGAAATTTGGGGGAAATTTGTGGGATTTGGGGAGAATTTGGGGAGATCTGAGGGATTTTGGGGGAAATTTGGGGGATTTTGGGAGAATTTGGGGAGATCTGAGGGATTTTGGAGAGATTTGGGGGGAAATTTGGGGGAAATTTGGGGGATTTTGGGGTCTGAGGGGGAGACAAAAAAAAGGATTTGGAGAAAGAGGAAGGGAAAATTTGGGAAAGAAGGAGAAAACTGGGATGGATTTGGGATTTCTGAGGGGTCTGGGATTGATTTGGGGCCCGGTATCGATTTGGGGCCCAGTATTGAATTTAGGGTCCAGTATTGATTTGGGGTCCAGTATAGATTTTGGGGTCCGGTATTGATTTGGGGCCCGGTGTTGAATTTAGGGTTCAGTATCGATTTGGAGCCCAGTATTAAATTTAGGGTCCGGTATTGATTTGGGGCCCGGTATCGATTTGGGGCCCGGTATCGATTTGGAGCCCGGTATTGATCTGTGGTCCAGTATTGATTTGGGGCCCGTTATTGATCTGTGGTCCGGTATTGATTTGGGGCCCGTTATTGATCTGTGGTCCGGTATTGAATTTGGGGCCCAGTATCGATTTGGGGCCCGGTATCGATTTGGGGCCCGGTATCGATTTTGGGGTCCCGGTATCGATTTTGGGGTCCCGGATGACTTTGGGGCCCCTGAGCGCTCCAGCCCCGTTCCCTCTCCCGTTTCCCCGCTCAATCCCCTCAGTCGCTCTCCCCTCCCGTTCTGCCCCATCCCCGTTTCCCCTCGGTCCTCCCCTCACCTGGTTGCTCACATCCGGCGGTAACCCGCGGATCAGAACCTTCCTCCGGTTGCGGAACTGCCGCTCGCTGTGCTCCAAACGCCTCCGCACCTCGGCCGGCTCCAGCGGCGGCAGCTCCTCCTCAGGGGCCCGGGCGGCTCCCGCCGCTGCCTCCGCTCCGGGCCCGGGCCCGGCCTCGCTCACCGACACCGCCGCCGCCATCTTGGCGCCGCCGCCTCCCGCCACGTCAATAACGCGGCCTCTGATTGGTTGGAAAAGCCGCGGCGGAGTATGAGCGGCGGGGATTGGGCGGAGAGGGAGAACACGGCGGATGAGACGGGGCTTGCTATTGGACGGCTTGGAGAGGAGGATGTGTCCGCGGTTGGGATTGGGCAGCGGCGGGCGAGCCCTAGGATCGCGGCGTTCCATTGGTTGGTTCAGTTGGAGGTTTGGAACCCGCCGGAACATCCCCAAAAATAACCCGAGAGAGACCCCGAAATAAGTGAATTACAGACCCAAAATAACCCCAAAATAACCCAAATAGAGACCCCAAAATAACCCCAAAATAACTGAAATAGAGACCCCAAAATAACTGAAATAGAGACCCAAAATAACTGAAATACGGACCCAAAATAGCCCCAAAATAACTGAAATACAGACCCAAAATAACCCCAAAATAACCCAAATAGAGACCCCAAAATAACCCCAAAATAACTGAAATACAGGCCCAAAATAACTGAAATAGACCCAAAATAACCCCAAAATAACTGAAATACGGACCCCAAAAAGACCCCAAAAATCCCAAATAGAGACCCCAAAATGACCCCAGAGAGACCCAAAAAATCCCAAATGGAGACCCCAAAATTACCCCAAAATAACCCAAATAGAGACCCCCAAAATGACCCCAAATCAAACCTCCAAAAATCCCAAATTAAACCCAAAATAATCCGCAATAGAAACCCCCAAATAACCCCCCCAAACCCCAAAAAACGACCCCAAAAGACTCCAGGGAACTTTTCCATCCTTTATTTCGGATCCCCCAAATTCCAAAGGAATTCCCCCCAAAATTCAGGATTTTTTCCCCAAAATTCAGGATTTTTTCCCCAAATTTCAGGAATTTTTCCCAAAATTCAGGATTTTTCCCGAAATTCCAGGATTTTTCCCGAAATTCCAGGATTTTTCCCGAAATTCCAGGATTTTTCCCCAATTCCCCATCCCTGAGGGCACAAGAGACAATAAACAAAGGGAATTTGGGGGAATTTCTCCCCAGTCCCATAAAGTGACACAGTGAATCTACAAAATTCCTTTTTTTTATTTTCCTGTCTGGAATTCACAATTTTTGGGATTTTTTTTTCCCCATTTCAAGGAAATTTTTTGGGATTTTTTTCCCTCCTTCCATTGAGGTTTTTAGGGATTTTTTAGGGGATTTTTGGGGGATTTTTCCACCCCCGTTTGACTCCATTTTTTGGGGATTTTTCCCTCCTCTTACGCCAAATTTTGGGGGGATTTTTCCCCATTTCCCCTCAAATTTTCAGGGATTTTTTGGGGGATTTTCCCCCCATTTCACTCCATTTTTTGGGATTTTTTTGGGGGGATTTTTTCCCTTCTCTTACACCGATTTTTTGGGGGGATTTTCCCATTTCACTCCATTTTTCTGGGATTTTTTGGGGGATTTTCCCCTCCTCTCACACCGAATTTTCCCGGGATTTCCCCCGGGATTTTCCCTGAGATTTCCCCTGGGATTTTTCCTGAGATTTTCCCTGAGATTTCCCCTGGGATTTTTCGGGGATTTTCCCCCCATTTCACTCCATTTTTCAGGGATTTTTGGGGGGATTTTCCCCTCCTCTCACACCGAATTTCCCCGGGATTTTCCCCGGGATTTCCCCCCATTTTTCAGGGATTTTTTGGGGGATTTTTGGGGGGATGTTCCCCTCCTCTCCCACCGAATTTTCCAGGAATTTTTCCTGGGATTTTCCCTGGGACTTTTTGGGATTTTTCCCCCCATTTTTCAGGGATTTTTGGGGGGATTTTCCCCTCCTCTCCCACCAAATTTTCCAGGAATTTCCCCAGGATTTCCCGGGGCTCTCAGGGGCTCTCAGGGGCCCTCCCCGTTGCAGGGGGGCAGGAGGGAGGCGCCCTGGGCCCGGCAGCTCTCCCGGCAGCTCCTGAGGAGGGGGATGAGGTTGGGGAAGGTCGGGCGGAACGAGGCCTGGGCCTCCCAACAGTTCCTCAGCAGCCTGGACACCTGCCCCCAGCAGGGGGAAAATGGGGAAAACAGGGGGAAAAATGGGAAAAAAAGGGGGAAAAATGGGGAAAAAAAGGGGGGAAAATGGGAAAAAGTGGGAAAAATGGGAAAAAAGGGAAGAAAAATTCCCCCCATTTTGCCCCTTTTATCCCATTTCCCCCCCTTTTTCCCCTTTGATCCTCAGTTTTCTCCCTTTTTTCCCCTTTTATCCCCATTTTCCCCATTATTCCCCCTTTAATCCCCATTTATCCCCATTTTTCCCATTTCCCCCCCTTTTCCCCTTTTATCCCCATTTATCCCTATTTCACCCCATTTTTTCCCCAAATTCCCCCATTCTCCCCCATTTTCCCCCCATTTTCCCCCATTTTTTCTCCTTTTATCCCCTTTTTCCCATTTATCCCAATTTTTCCCCAAATTCCCCCCAATCCCTCCATTTTTCCCCAAATTCCCCCATTTCCCCCCAATTTTTCCCCAATTTCTCCCTCATTTCCCCCATTTCCCCCCATTTTTTCCCCAAATTCCCCCATTTTTTCTCCATTTCCCCCCAAATTCCCCCATTTTTTCTCCATTTCCCCCCAAATTCCCCCAATTTCCCCCCCAACTGCCCCCATTTCCCCCCTTTTATCCCATTTTTCTCCCATTTATCCCCGTTTTTTCCCAAAATTTTCCCCATTTCTCCCCATTTCCCCCCAATTTTCCCCCAATTCTCCCTCATTCCACCCCCTTTCCCCTCCTTTTATCCCATTTTTCCCCCATTTCCCCCCATTTATCCCCATTTCTCCCCCAAATCTCCCCATTTTTTCCCCAAATTCCCCCATTTTTTCCCCAAATTCCTCCATTTCCCCCCAATTTCTCCCTCATTTCACCCCCTTTATCCCATTTTTCCCCCGTTTTCCCCCCATTTATCCCCATTTTTTCCCCATTTTTCCCCATTTTCCCCCAAATTCCCCCATTTTCCCCCATTTTATCCCATTTCCCCCCCATTTTTTCCCCATTTTCCCCCCAAATCCCCCCGTTTCCCCCCGTGCCCACCTCGCAGGGGCACCCCCCTGGCACGGGCAGCCTCCCCCCCCTCTCCAGGAGCTCCAGGAGCCTCAGCACCGTCACCTGCCCCTGGGCGGGGCCCAGCAGCTCCAGGAACTTCTGCCACCAAAAACCGCCCTTAAAACGGCCCCAAAATCCCCAAATCTGACCCCAAAACCCCCCAAACGTGACCCCAAAACCCCCCAAAGTGACCCCAAAGTGTCACCTGCCCCTGGGCGGGGCCCAGCAGCTCCAGGAACTTCTGTCACCAAAAACCCGCCCTTAAAACGGCCCCAAAATCCCCAAAGTGACCCCAAAATGTGACCCCAAAGTGTCACCTGCCCCTGGGCGGGGCCCAGCAGCTCCAGGAACTTCTGCCACCAAAAACCACCCTTAAAACGGCCCCAAAATCCCAAAATGTGACCCCAAAACCCCCCAAATGTGACCCCAAACCCCCCAAATGTGACCCCAAAGTGTCCCCAATGTGACCCCAAACCCCCCAAAGTGACCCCAAAGTGTCACCTGCCCCTGGGCGGGCCCCAGCAGCTCCAGGAACTTCTGCTACAAAAAACTGCCCTTAAAACGGCCCCAAAACCCCCAAATGTGACCCCAAAATCCCCCAAATGTGACCCCAAAGTGTCCCCAAAGTGACCCCAAAGTGTCCCGGGGTCACTCACGGCAGGGGGGCTGCAGGAGACCCCAAAGTGTCCCCAAAGTGTCCCCAAAGTGTCCCCAAATTGACCCCAAAGTGTTCCCAAAGTGTCCCCAGGGTGGCACTCACGGCGGGGGGGCTGCAGGAGACCCCAAAACCCCCCAATGTGACCCCAAAGTGACCCCAAAGTGTCCCCAAAGTGACCCCAAAGTGTCCCCGGGGGTGGCACTCACAGCAGGAAGCCCCAAATCCCCCCAATGTGACCCCAAATTGACCTCAAAGTGACCCCAAAGTGACCCCTAAGTGTCCCCAGAGTGTCCCCAAAGTGTCCCCGGGGGTCACTCATGGCAGGAGGCCCCAAAGTGTCCCCAAAGTGTCCCCAGTGTCCCCGGGGTCACTCACGGCGGGGGGGCTGCGGGAGGGGTCACAGTGTGTCAGCAGCTCGTACAGAGTCACCCCAAAGGACCACACGTCTGAGGAGTAGGAGAATTTCCCCTCCTTGAGGCACTCCGGGGCGTACCTGGGGGGAATTAATGAGCTGGGGTTAATTAATGAGCCGGGGGTAATTAATGAGCCAGGGGTTAAATAGAGTGCGCAAAAAAAAATCCTCAAAAAACCCCCCAAAAAATCCTTTAAAAATCCCCAAGAAATCCTAAAAAAATCCTCAAAAAACTCTAAAAAAATCCCCAGAACTCCCTAAAAAAAACTCCCAAAAATCCCTCAAAAAATTCCCCCAAAAATCCCCCCCCAAATCCCCAAAACCCTAAAAAAATCCCCAAAAATCCTTAAAAATCCCCCCAAAAATCCCAACCCCCCCAAAAAAATCCCAAAAAATCCCCAAAAATCCTAAAAAAAAAAACTAAAAAAGCCCTCAAACACCCTAAAAAAAACCCTCCAAAAATCCTTAAAAAATCCTTCAAAAATCCTTAAAAAATCCAAAAAAAATCCCAAAAAATCCTTAAAAAATCCCAAAAAATCCTTCAAAAATCCCCCAAAAATCCCAAAAAATCCCCCAAAAAATCCTAAAAAAAATCCCCAAAAAATCCTAAAAAAACCCTAAAAAAGCCCTCAAACACCCTAAAAAAACCCTCCAAAAATCCTTAAAAAATCCCCCAAAAATCCCAAAAAATCCTTAAAAAATCCCAAAAAAATCCCAAAAAATCCCCAAAAAATCCCCAAAAAATCCCCCAAAAATCCCCCAAAATCCCCTAAATAATCCCCCACCTCCCCCCCCCCCCCATCCCCCGTGCCGTGGTGGTGGCAGTACCAGAAGACGGGGCTGGCACTGTCCTGGCACACACGGTAATAGTCCTGGCCCCAGGGCACGGCCTTGGCCAGCCCAAAGTCCCCCAGCTTCACCCAGGCCTCAGAGAGCAGCAGCACGTTCCTGGCTGCCAGGTCCCTGTGGATGAGCCTCAGCGAGTGCACGTAGGCCATGGCCTAGGGAATTAAATATATTCTCATTTATTTATCATTTATTTATCATTTATATATCATTTCTATCATTTATAATGTCATCTCTATGGGGGGTTTCAGCCAGGCCTCCGAGTGCAGCAGCACGTTCCTGGCTGCCAGGTCCCTGTGGATGAGCCTCAGCGAGTGCACGTAGGCCATGGCCTGGGGAGATTAAATATTATATCATTTATAATATCATTTATATCATTTATATCATTTATATCATTTCTGTATCATTTATAATGTCATTTCTATGGGGGGTTTCACCCAGGCCTCCGAGTGCAGCAGCACGTTCCTGGCTGCCAGGTCCCTGTGGATGAGCCTCTGCGAGTGCACGTAGGCCATGGCCTGGGGAATTAAATATTATATCATTTATAATATCATTTATATCATTTATAATATCATTTATATCATTTATATATCATTTATGTATCATTTATAATGTCATTTCTATGTGGGGATTCAGCCAGGCCTCAGAGAGCAGCAGCACGTTCCTGGCTGCCAGGTCCCTGTGGATGAGCCTCAGCGAGTGCACGTAGGCCATGGCCTGGAGAGATTAAATTATATATCATTTATAATATCATTTATATCATTTATATATCATTTATATCATTTATATCATTTCTGTATCATTTATAATGTCATTTCTATGTGGGGATTCAGCCAGGCCTCAGAGAGCAGCAGCACGTTCCTGGCTGCCAGGTCCCTGTGGATGAGCCTCAGCGAGTGCACGTAGGCCATGGCCTGAGGAATTAAATATATATCATTTATTTATCATTTATATATCATTTATTTATCATTTCTGTATCATTTATAATGTCATTTCTATGTGGGGTTTCAGCCAGGCCTCCGAGTGCAGCAGCACGTTCCTGGCTGCCAGGTCCCTGTGGAGATTAAATATAATATAATATAACATCATTGATAATATCATTTATAATATCATTTATATCTGGGATGTAGCACAGGGAGTGCACGTAGGCCATGGCCTGGGGAATTAAATATATTCTCATTTATTTATCATTTATTTATCATTTATATATCATTTATGTATCATTTATATTGTCATTTATAATGTCATTTATATATAATTTATAATACCATTTATATATCATTTATATATCATTTCTATATCATTTATATCTGGGGTGCAATGGAAGGAGTGCAGGTAGGCCATGGCCTGGGGAATAAATATATTATCATTTATAATATCGTTTATAAATCATTTATAATATCATTTACAATATCATTTATATATCATTTATATATCATTTATAATATCATTTATAATATCATTTATAATGTCATTTATATATCATTTATATCTAGGCTGTAATGGAAGGAGTGCACGTAGGTCATGGCCTGGGGAATAAATATAATATCATTTATAATATCATTTATATATCATTTATATATCATTTATAGTATCATTTATATATCATTTATATATCATTTATGTATCATTTATAATATCATTTATATCTGGGGTGTAATGGAAGGAGTGCAGGTAGGTCATGGCCTGGGGAATAAATATAATATCATTTATAATATCATTTATATATCATTTATATATCATTTATGTATCATTTATAATATCATTTATATATCATTTATAGATCATTTATAGATCATTTATATCATTTATATCTGGGGTGCAATGAAGGAGTGCAGTTGTGCCCTGGCCTGGGGGAATTAAATATATTATAATTTATATGTGGGGTTTAATTACAGTGATTATGGAGGGGATTAGGGAACAAGAGGGGGTCATTGGGGGGGTTGGGAAAGGTGGGAGGGGTTTGGGGGTTTTGGGGTTTTTGGGGTGTTTTGGAGTTTGATTTGGGCACCAGCCCCGTTTGGGGGCATTCAGCTCCATGTTGTTGGAAAAATCCCATTTTTTTGGGAATAACCTCATTTTTTGTTTAATAACCCCATTTTTTCAGCAATAACCCCATTTTTGGGGGGAATAACCCCATTTTTCAGCAATAACCCCATTTTTTCAGGACTAACCCCATTGTTTTTTTGTTTAATAACTCCATTTTTCAGCAATAACCCCATTTTTTGGGGGTAATAACCCCATTTTTTCAGCAATAACCCCATTTTTTCAGGACTAACCCCATTTTTTCAGGACTAACCCCATTTTTGGGGGGGAAAATCCCATTTTTTCAGCAATAACCCATGTTTTTTTGTTTAATAACCCCATTTTTTCAGCAATAACCCCATTTTTTTTGGAATAACCCCATTATTTTTTGTTTAATAACCCCATTTTTTCAGGACTAACCCCATTTTTTTTTGGAATAATCCCATTTTTTCAGCAATAACCCCATGTTTTGTTTAATAACCCCATTTTTTCAGGACTAACCCCATGTTTTTTTGTTTAATAACCTCATTTTTTTTGGAATAACCCCATTTTTTGGGGGGAATAACCCCATTTTCCAGGCCTAACCCATGTTTGTGTGTATAAACCCCCCCCGTGGGGAGGCCAGCCCATTGTAAGCCCACCTCACAGATCTGCTGGGCGAAGAGCAGCAGCTGGGCCAGCCCCAGGGGGTGTCGGGGCAGGAACTCCCTCAGGCTGCCCAGGGGGACATACTCCATCACCAGCTGCACCTCCGGGTCCCCTGCCACACAGACATCGAAATTCAGGGCAAAAATCAACATAAAACTGAGATTTGGGGGGGTTTAGAGCTCTGAACACCTGAAACAGACACATCACAGGGTCAAATTCCCCCAAAAATCAACATAAAAGTGAGATTTGGGGGGTTTAGAGCTCTGAACACCTAAAACAGAAACAACACAGGGTCAAATTCCTCAAAATTCCCCCCAGAAATCAACATAAAACTGAGATTTGGGTTTTTTTTAATGTTGTGACCCCTAAAACAGACACACACAAGGTCAAATTCCCCAAAATTCCCCCAAAAATCAAAATAAAAGTGAGATTTGGGGGGGTTTAGAGCTCTGAACACCTAAAACAGACACACCACAGGGTCAAATCCCCCCAAAAATCAAAATAAATGTGAGATTTGGGGGGATTTTAGAGCTCTGAACACCTAAAACAGACACATCACAAGGTCAAATTCCCTAAAATTCCCCCTAAAATCAAACTAAATGTGAGATTTGGGGGGTTTAGAGCTCTGAACACCTAAAACAGACACATCACAGGGTCAAATTCCCTAAAAAACAAAATAAAAGCGAGATTTGGGGGGGGTTTTAGAGTTGTGAACACCTAAAACAGACACACCACAGGGTCAAATTTCCCAAAATTCATGTCAAAAATCAAAATAAAAGTGAGATTTGGGGGGTTTTAGAGCTCTGAACACCTAAAACAGACACATCACAGGGTCAAATTCCCCAAAAAATCAACATAAAAGTGAGAATTGGGGGGTTTTTAAAGGTGTGAGCCCTAAAACAGACACATCACAGTGACAGATCCCCAAAATTCCCCCCAAAAATTAGAATAAATGTGAGATTTGGGGGGTTTAGAGCTCTGAACACCTAAAACAGACACACCACAGTGACAGATCCCCAAAATTCCCCCTAAAAAACAAAATAAAAGGGAGAATTGGGGGGTTTAGAGTTGTGAACATCTAAAACAGACATACCACAAGGTCAAATCCCAAAAAATTCCCCCTAAAAATCAAAATAAAAGTGAGATTTGGGGGGTTTAGAGCTCTGAACACCTAAAACAGACACACCACAGGGTCAAATCCCCAAAATCCCCCAAAAATAAAATAAATGTGAGATTTGGGAGGTTTTAGAGCTCTAAACAACTAAAACAGACACATCACAGTGACAAATTCCCTAAAATTCCCCCTAAAAATCAACATAAAACTGAGATTTGGGGGGGTTTAGAGCTCTGAACACCTAAAACAGACACACCACAGGGTCAAATTCCCCAAAAAATCAAAATAAAAGGGAGAATTTGGAGTTTTTTATAGGTGTGAGCCCTAAAACAGACACACCACAGTGACAGATCCCCAAAAAATCAAAATAAAAGTGAAAATTTGGAGTTTTTTTAAACTCTGAACACCTAAAACAGACACATCACAGTGACAGATCCCCCAAAAATCAAAATAAAAGTGAGAATTAGGTTTTTTTAATGCTGTGACCCCTAAAAACAGACACACCACAAGGTCAAACCCCCCCAAAAATCAAAATAAAAGTGAGAATTTTGGAGTTTTTAAATGCCGTGAGCCCTAAAACAGACACACCACAAGGTCAAATCCCCCAAAATTCCCCCCAGAAATGAAAATAAAAGTGAGATTTGTTTTTTTTTTAATGTTGTGACCCCAAAAACAGACACACCACAAGGTCAAACCCTCCCAAAAATCAACACAAAAGGGAGAATTTGGAGTTTTTTTAAACTCTGAACACCTAAAACAGACACACCCCAGTGACAAAACCCCCCCAATCCCCCCCTAAAACTCAAAATAAAAGCGACAATTGGATTATTTTTATCCTCCAACCCCCCGGGGGATGGTGTTTGTGTCCCCTCACCGTGCTGGCCGCAGCAGCCCCGGTAGGTGACGATGTTCTGGTGGCACAGGCTGCTCAGGATGTGGATCTCCCTGGCCCAGGAGCTGTGCAGCTGAGGGCTGCTGTCAGCCTTGAGGCGTTTCACAGCCACCAGCTCCCCGGAGCCGTCGTTGGAGGGGTCGTACAGGCACAGGGAAACCTGGCCAAAGTGACCCTGGGGGGACAGAGAGAGAAAAAATGGGATTTGGGGGGTAAAAATGGGGGTTTGGGGGGAAAAAATGGGGATTTGGGGATGAAAAAAGGGAGTTTGGGGTGAAAAAGGGGAGTTTGGGGGTGGAAAAAGGGAATTTTTGGGGGAGAAAAGGGAAATTTGGGGGGAAAAAATGGGGATTTGGGGGGAAAAAAGGAGAATTGGGGGGGAAAATGGGGAATTTGAGGGGAAAAATGGGGATTTGGGGGGGAAAATGGGGATTGGGGGGATAAAAATGGGGCTTTGGGGGGTAAATGGGGATTTTGGGGGGGAAAATGGGGATTTGGGGGGGAATGGGGATTTGGGGGGGGAAAACGGGGATTTGGGGGGGAAAATGGGGAATTTAGGGGGGGGAAATGGGATTTGGGGGGGAAAAATGGGGATTTGGGGGGAAAAAAGGGGATTTGGGGGGTAAAAATGGGATTTTGGGGGGGAAATGGGGATTTTGGGGGGAAAATGGGGAATTTGGGGGGAAAATGGGGAATTTTGGGGGAAAAATGGGGATTTGGGGGTGAAAAAAGGGGATTTTGGGGAAAAAGATTTGGGGGCAAAAAAAGGGGATTTGGGGTGAAAAAAGGGAATTTTGGGGAAAAAACGGGAGTTTGGGGATGAAGAAAGGGAATTTTGGGGGTTTTGCAGCGTTGGGAGGGTGAATGCATTGAGGAAATGGAGGGGGAAAAGGAGGAGGGGACAAAATGAGGTTGAAATGGGAAAATGAGGAGGAAAAAATGGGATGTTTTGGGTCCAGCTGGGTGAAATCAGCAGGGAAAAAAAAAAAAAAAAAAAAAAAAAAAAAAAAAAAAAAAGGAAACCAAGGATAAAAAAGTGGCATTTTTGGGCAGGTCACTGACCTCCCCCAGGTCCCGGATTTTCTTCAGGTACCTCTTCTGGAAGACGGTGGGATCGGCCGTGGGGCAGTCGGGGCTCGGCATGGCCACGTCCTGCAGCTCTGCACAGAGCCCGGGGCAGCCTCTCAGTGCCCCTTTTACCCATTTCCCTCACACAATCCTGGATTTTTATCCCTTTTCCCTCACACAATCCCGGATTTTTACCCCTTTTCCCTCACACAATCCTGGATTTTACCCCTTTTCCCTCACACAATCCCGGATTTTTACCCCTTTTCCCTCACACAATCCGGGATTTTTACCCATTTCCCTCACATAATCCTGGGATTTTACCCTTTTTCCCTCACACAAGCCCGGGATTTTACCCTTTTCCCTCACACAATCCGGGATTTTACCCTTTTTCCCTCACACAATCCCGGGATTTTTTACCCTTTTTCCCTCACATAATCCCGGATTTTTCCCTTTTTCCCTCACACAATCCGGGATTTTTCCCTTTTCCCCTCACACAATCCGGGATTTTTACCCTTTTCCTTCACACAATCCGGGATTTTACCCTTTTTCCCTCACACAATCCCGGGATTTCCCCCCATTCCCCCCAGGATTTTCATCCCATTTCCTTCACACAATCCCGGGATATTCCCCCCTATTCCCCCGGGATATTTTCCCCACACAATCCCGGGATTTTCCCCTTTTCCCCTCACACAATCCTGGGATTTTTTTTCCCTGTTTCCCCTCGCACAATCCCGGGATTTTTCCCATTTTCTCATCCCTCACGGTGCGGCTGCAGCCGGGTGAGTTCCCTCACAGAATCCCGGGACTTTTACCCCTTTTCCTTTACACAATCCCGGGATATTCCCCCCTTTCCCCCGGGATATTCCCCCTATTCCCGTGCTCACGGTGCGGCTGAGCTCCCTCACATTTCCCCCACACAATCCCAGGATATTCCCCCCTTTCCCCCGGGATATTCCCCCACACAATCCCGGGATATTCCCCCTTTTCCCGTGCTCACGGTGCGGCTGCAGCCGGCTGAGCTCCCTCACATTTCCCTCACACAATCCCGGGATATTTTCCCCACACAATCCCGGGATATTCCCCCCACACAATCCCGGGATATTCCCCTCACACAATCCCGGGATATTCCCCCACACAATCCCGGGATATTCCCCCCTTTTCCCCGGGATATTCCCCCCTTTCCCCCGGGATATTTTCCCCACATAATCCCGGGATATCCCCCCTTTTCCCGCGCTCACGGTGCGGCTGCAGGCGGCTGAGCTCCCTCACATTTCCCTCACACAATCCCGGGATATTCCCCCACACAATCCCGGGATATTCCCCCCTTTCCCCCGGGATATTCTCCCCTTTCCCCCGGGATATCCCCCCTTTTCCCGTGCTCACGGTGCGGCTGGAGCCGGCTGAGCTCCCTGAGCACGGCGCGGAAGCACGGCCGCTCCTCGGGGCTGTAACTGAGGCACTGCGAGATCAGCGAGGCCAAGGCCGGGCACGAGGGCTCCGGAAAGCGCTGCCGCTGCTCGTAAAACTGCTCCTTCTGGGGGATAAAACACATTGAAACTGCAAATGGTGAGCAAACCGCTCCTTCTGTGGGGATAAAACACATTGAAACTGCAAATGGTGAGGAACTGCTCCTTCTGTGGGGATAAAACACATCGAAACTGCAAATGGTGAGGAACCGATCCTTCTGTGGGATAAAACACATTGGAACTGCAAATGGTGAGGAACCGATCCTTCTGTGGGGATAAAACTGCAAATGGTGAGCAAACTGCTCCTTCTGTGGGATAAAACTGCAAATGGTGAGGAAACCGCTCTTTCTGTGGGATAAAACACATTGAAACTGCAAATGGTGAGCAAACTGCTCCTTCTGTGGGATAAAACACATTGAAACTGCAAATGGTGAGCAAACTGCTCCTTCTGTGGGGATAAAACACATTGAAACTGCTAATGGTGAGGAAACCGCTCCTTCTGTGGGATAAAACTCTAAATGGTGAGCAATCTGCTCCTTCTGTGGGATAAAACTGCAAATGGTGAGCAAACCGCTCCTTCTGTGGGGATAAAACACACTGAAACTGCAAATGGTGAGGAAACTGCTCCTTCTGTGGGATAAAACACATTGAAACTGCAAATGGTGAGCAAACTGCTCCTTCTGTGGGGATAAAACTGCAAACGGTGAGGAACCGCTCCTTCTGTGGGGATAAAACTGCAAATGGTGAGCAAACTGCTCCTTCTGTGGGGATAAAACACACTGAAACTGCAAATGGTGAGCAAACCGCTCCTTCTGTGGGATAAAACTGCAAATGGTGAGGAACCGCTCCTTCTGTGGGGATAAAACACATTGAAACTGCAAATGGTGAGCAAACTGCTCCTTCTGTGGGATAAAACTGCAAATGGTGAGCAAACCGCTCCTTCTGTGGGATAAAACACATCGAAACTGCAAATGGTGAGCAAACTGCTCCTTCTGTGGGATAAAACACATCGAAACTGCAAATGGTGAGCAAACTGCTCCTTCTGTGGGGATAAAACTGCAAATGGTGAAACCGCTCCTTCTGTGGGGATAAAACACATTGAAACTGCAAATGGTGAGGAAACTGCTCCTTCTGTGGGATAAAACACATTGAAACTGCAAATGGTGAGGAAACTGCTCCTTCTGTGGGATAAAACACATCGAAACTGCAAATGGTGAGGATCCGATCCTTCTGTGGGGATAAACCACCAAAAACTCCAAAACCCAGCCCCAAAATCCCACAAAAAATATCCACAAATAAATGAATAAATGTATAAAAACGTATAAAAATGTATAAAAAACACCTCAGAGGGAGTCCTTTCCCTCAGAGGGACGTCGCCATTGAAGCGAGCGTGGTGCTTTCACTTCCAACAAAACCCAACCCCAGAATCCCACCCCAAACCCCATCAATAAACGTATAAATGTATAAAAACATATAAAAATGTATAAAAGTGTAAAAAAATGTATATAAATGTATAAAAATCTATAAAAATGTATAAAAACCACCTCAGAGGGAGTCCTTTCCCTCAGAGGGACGTCGCCATGGCAGCGAGCGCGGCGCCCTCACGTCCGGCAGAATCCCACCCCAAATCCCCCCCAATAAATGAATCAAGCCGTATCCAAGTGTCCCAATCCCACCTCGGAGGGGGTGCTGTGGCCCAGGGGCACGTGGCCGTCGCAGCACATCTCCAGCAGGGTGCTGCCAAAGCTCCATTTGTCGGCGGCGGGGCTGAGGGCGCCCACGTCCCGCAGGCACTCGGGGGCCAGCCACGGCACCCTGGCCACACGCTCTGCCAGGAAAGGGTTAACGCGGCATGGAAACGGCCTTCTCCCAAAGCCACAAACGGCATTTAATATCGAATTTAATCATCTGATGTGCATGTCTCACGATTTCATGGGGATTCTTCACCATTTAGTGGGGATTTTTATTGGTTTAATGGGCGTTGGTCGGGGTTTAATATCGAATTTAATCATCTAATGTGGATGTCTCACGATTTAATGGGGATTCTTCACGATTTAATGGGGATGTCTCACGATTTAATGGGGATTTTTCATGGTTTAATGGGGATTCTTCATGATTTAATGGGGATTCTTCACGATTTAATGGGGATTTTTATTGGTTTAATGGGCATTGGTCGGGGTTTAATATCGAATTTAATCATCTAATGTGGATGTCTCACGATTTAATGGGGATTTTTCATGGTTTAATGTGGGGGTTTAATCAGGAAATGGGGATTTTTCATGATTTAATGGGGATTTTTAATGATTTAATGGGGATTTTTCATGGTTTAATGTTGGGGTTTAATCAGGAAATGGGGATGTCTCACGATTTAATGGGGATTTTTCACGATTTAATGGGGATTTTTCACTATTTAATGGGCCTTTGTCGGGGTTTAATATCGAATCTAATCATCTAATGTGGATGTCTCATGATTTAATGGGGATTTTTCACGGTTTAATAGGCGTTGGCCAGTATTTCATTGCCAATTTAATGGTTTCATGGGGATTTTTCATGGTTTCATGGGGATTTTGTAACAATTAAATGGGGATTTTTAATGGTTTCATGGGCATTTCCTGGGGTTTAACAGCCAATTTAATGGTTTAGTGGGGATTTTTCATGGTTTCATGGGGATTTTTAATGATTTAATGGGCGTTTGCTGGGATTTCATAGCCAATCTAATGGTTTAATGGGGATTTTTAATGATTAAATGGGGAGTTTTAATGATTTAATGGGGATTTTTAACAACTTCATGGGGATTTTAATGATTAAATGGGGATTTTTTCACAATTTAACGGTGATTTTTAATGATTCAATGATTCTGGGCATTTTTAGGGGGAAAAAAATGGAAATAAATTGAATTTTGGGGCTGTACCTCCCTTGGACTGGGAACTTTTAGGGGGAAAAAAGGGGAATAAATGGAATTTTGGGGCTGTACCAGGAGAGGACAGTGAGAGGGAAATCGTGGGTGTTTTTAGGGGAATAATGTGGATTTTACCTTCCCTGGAGAGCACAGTGAGGCTGAGCCCGGGGTCGCTGAGCTTCACGAGGGGCTCGGAGCCCTCCTCCAGCCCTCTCCTGGCCAGCAGCATGTTCCTGGCACAAACATTGCCGTGCACCAGCTTCTTGTCCTCCTGGGGGGCAAAAAACATCGGGTTAGCCCTTTAAAGGAGGAAAAAAATACCCCAAAAATCCCCCGCAAAATCCCCCCAAAAATCCCCCCAAAAATCCCCCCAAAAACATCGGGTTAGCCCTTTAAAGGAGGAAAAAAATACCCCAAAAACATCGGGTTAGCCCTTTAAAGGAGGAAAAAAATACCCCAAAATCCCCCAAAACTGCCCCCCAAAAAACATCGGGTTAGCCCTTTAAAGGAGCCAAAAAATCTCCCAAAAATCCCCCCAAAAATCCCCCCAAAAAATCGGATTATCCCTTTAAAATAGCCAAAAAATCCCCCCAAAACTCCCCCAAAAATACCCCCAAAAAATCAGATTATCCCTTTAAAGGAGAAAAAAAATCCCCAAAAATACCCCAAAACTCCTCCCCAAAAAAATTGGATTAGCCCTTCAAAGGAGCCAAAAAATACCCCCCTCAAATGAGATTATTCCTTTAAAGGAGCCAAAAAAATCCCCTCAAAAATCCCCAAAAATTCCCAAAAATCCAAAAAATTCCCCCAAAATCCCCTCAAAAATCCCCCAAAATCTCCAAAAATCCCCAAAAATTCCTTCAAAAATCCGATTATCCCTTCAAAGGAGCCAAAACCACCCCCAAAACTCCCGCCAAAAAATCCTAAAAAAATCCCCAAAAATCCCCCAACCCCCCCCAAAGCCCATTAACCCCTCGGTGCCCAGGTACCAGGTAGCAGAGGGCACTGGCCAACTGCTGGGCCACGGCCACTTTCCACCTCAGGGGGACACGGCCCCGGGCACGGCGCAGAAACACGTCCACAGGGCCCTGATCGAGCAGCTCCTGCACCAGGATGTCTGAGAAAATACCAGGGAAAATGGGGAAAAATGGGGAAAAATGGGAAAAATGGGATCAACACGTGCACAGGGCCCTGATCGAGCAGCTCCTGCACCAGGATGTCTGAGAAAATGGGGAAAAAATGGGAAAAATGGGGAAAAATGGGGAAAAATGGGGAAAAATGGGATCAACACGTGCACAGGCCCCTGCTCCAGCAGCTCCTGCACCAGGATGTCTGAGAAAATGGGGAAAAATGGGGAAAAACGGGGAAAAATGGGATCAACACGTCCACAGGGCCCTGCTCCAGCAGCTCCTGCACCAGGATGTCTGAGAAATGGGGAAAAAATGGGGAAAAAATGGGATCAACACGTCCACAGGGCCCTGCTCCAGCAGCTCCTGCACCAGGATGTCTGAGAAAATGGGGAAAAATGGGGAAAAATGGGGAAAAATGGGGAAAAATGGGGGAAATGGGGGAAAATGGGGAAAAATGGGAAAAAAATGGGATTATTGCAGGGGAAATGGGGTAAAAATGGGGGGGGGAATAGGGCAAAAATGGGGCAGGAATAGGGCAGGGGTGGGGCAGGGGTGGGGCAGGGGTGGGGCAGGGGCGGGGCAGGAACAGGAATAGGGCGGGGGGCAGGGGCGGCGCAGGGTGGGACAGGGTGGGACAGGGGCGGGGCAGGGGCGGGGCAGGGGCAGGGCGGGGCAGGGTGGGGCAGGGGCGGGGCAGGGGTGGGGCAGGGGCGGAGCAGGGGCAGGGGCGGGGCAGGGGTGGGGCAGGGGCGGGGCAGGGGCGGGGCAGGGCGGGGCAGGGCGGGGCAGGGGCGGGGCAGGGCGGGGCAGCCCCACACTCACTCTCGGAGCCCCGCACGCAGACGCCGTGCACAAAGGCCAGGTGCACGTGGGACACGTGTGACATCAGACTGGCGCTCTCGAAAAACGCCTGGGGACACGGGGACACCATCGGGGACACGGGGACACCATTGGGGACACCATCGGGGACACCATCGGGGACATCAGGGACACGGGCAGGGACGTCACCGGGGCATCAGGGACATTTCTCCCACCCTCTGGATCCCCATCCCTGCCCCATTTCCCCCCCAAATCCCCCTTTTCTCCCCCCCATTCCCCCCCAAATCCTCCATTTCCCACTCCTAAATCCCCATTTTCCCCCCCAATCCCCCCAATCCCCATCCCCTCACCAGGGTGACATCCCTGTGGCCCAAACCCCCATTTCCCATCCCAAAATCCCCCATTTCCCATTCCAATTCTCCATTTCGCCCCCCAAATCCCCCCAAATCCCCATTTCCCCCCCCAAACGCCCCAAATTCCCCAAATCCCCCCCAAATCCCCCATTTCCCACTCCCAAACCCCCATTTCCCCCCCAAAATCCCCCATTTCCCACCCCAAACACCCCAAATTCCCCCCTCAAACCTCCCCAAATCCCCCATTTCCCCCCCAAACTCCCCCCAAAATCCCCCATTTTCTCCCCCATTTTCCCCCCCCAGACCCCCCAAATTGCCCCCCCAGCCCCCCAATCCCCTCCCCCTCACCAGGGTGACGTCCCTGTGGCCCAAACCCTTGTTTCCCACCCCAAACACCCCTTTTCCCCCCTTTTTTCCCCCCATTTCCCCCCCAAATCTCCCATTATCCCCCCCAAAATCCCCCTTTTTGCCCCAAATGCCCCCATTTTCCTCCCCAATTCCCCCATTTCCCCTCCCAAACTTCCCCAAATCCCCCCAAACACCCCAAATTTCCCCCCCAAACCCCCCTTTTTCCCCCCCAAAATCCCCCATTTCCCCCCAAAATCCCCATTATCCTCCCCCAAACCCCCAAATTTCCCCCCAACCCCCCCATTTCCCCTCCCCCTCACCAGGGTGACGTCCCTGTGCCCGGGGTCCAGCACTTTGAGCACCACCCGTGTGTCTGTGCCCTGCCCTTCCTCCTCCTCCTCCTCCTCCTCCTCCTGCCCCTCCCCCTCCCGGGCCCGCAGCAGCCCCAGGTAGATGTTGGTCCTGGTGCCGTGGCCCAGGTGAGCTCCCTGCGGGAAAAACGGGGGGGAAAAGGGGAATTGGGGGGTTTTCCCGGGATTGGGGGGCTCCAGTGGGAGGGGGAGGGGTTATGGGGGGGATTTGGGGTTTTTGAGGGGGTTTATGGGGGGGTTTATGGGGGTTTTATGGGTTTTTATGGGTTTTTTATGGGGTTTTTTGGGGGGAGTTTGGGATAAAATGCGGGTTTGGGGGTTTTTATGGCGGGGTTTGGGGGTTTTCATGGGGTTTCTTGGGTTATATCGGGGTTTTATGGTTTTTAGGGTTTTTGGGGGGGGATTTGAGGTTTTTATGGGGTTTTTATGGTTTTTTTGGGGGGGATTTGGGGTTTTTATGGGGTTTTATGGGGTTTTTATGGGGTTTTTATGGGAGGATTTGGGGGTTTTATGGGAGGATTTGGGGGTTTTATGGGGTTTTTATGGTTTTTTGGGGGAGGATTTGGGGGTTTTATGGGGAGATTTGGGGTTTTTATGAGGTTTTTGGGGCAGGATTTGGGGTTTTTATGGTTTTTTTGGGGGCAGTTTGGGGTTTTTATGTGGGTTTTGGGTTTTTATGGGGTTTTTATGGGGGAGGATTTGGGGGTTTTATGGGGGGGTTTGGGGTTTTTTTGGGGGTTTTATGGGGTTTTTGGGGGGAGTTTGGGGTTTTGTGGGGTTTAGGGGTTTTTATGGGGTTTTTTTTAAATGGGAAGTTTATCCCGGGGAATGAGAGCAGTGGGAATTGCAGGGGAAATTCAATGGAATTCCAGAGAAATCAATGAAATTCCCAGGGAATCAATGAAAATCTCAGAAATTAGAGCAGAAAAATCAATGAAAACCCCAGAAAAATCAGATTAATTCCCAAGAAAATCAATTTAAATCCCAGGAAAATCAATTTAAATCCCCATTTAAATCCCAGGAATCCCCATTTAAACCCCAAAAACCCCCATTTCACCCCACAAACCCCCATTTAAAGCCCAGAAAACCCCAATTAAATCCCAGAGAACCCCATTTAAATGCCAGAAAATCCCATTTAATTCCCAGGAATCCCCATTTGAACCCCATTTAAACCCCAAAACCCCCATTTAAACCCCCAAAACCCCATTTAAAGCCCCAAAAAACCCCATTTAAAGCCCAAAAATCCCCATTTCACCCCAATAAACCCCATTTAAATCCCAGAAAACCCCAATTAAAGCCCAGGAATGCCCATTTAAACCCCAAAAAACCCCAATTAAATCCCAGAAAACCCCAATTAAAGCCCAGAAAATCCCATTTAAACCCCAATAAACCCCAATTAAAGCCCAGAAAACCCCATTTCACCCCAAAAAAAATCCCATTTAAAGCCCAGAAAATCCCATTTAAACCCCAAAAACCCCCAATTAAACCCCCAAAACCCCAATTAAAGCCCAGGAATCCCCATTTAAACCCCATTTAAATCCCAGAATACCCCAATTAAACCCCAGAAACCCCCAATTAAATCCCAGAATACCCCAATTAAAGCCCAGGAATGCCCATTTAAACCCCAATTAAAGCCCCCAAACCCCAATTAAGCCCCAGGAACCCCCATTTCACCCGGGCTGACCTGGCTGATGTGCCCGGCGCGGATCTGCTGGAAGCTGAGCTGCCCCAGGTTCAGCTGCTGCTGCTGCTGCTGCTGCTCCCCCCTGCAGATCAGCAGCTCCGACACCTCTGCCACAGAGCACACAACAGTCCTTCAACCCAAAAATAATACCCTAAACCACAAAATATACCTTAAACCCCGAAAAAAATACCTTAAACCTCGAAAATATACCTTAAACCACAAAATAATGCCTTAAACCCCGAAAAAATACCTTAAACCCCAAAATAATCCCTTTAAACCCCTAAAATATACCTTAAATCCCGAAAAAAATACCTTAAACCTCAAAAATATACCTTAAACCCCAAAATAATAGCTTAAACCCCGAAAATAATAGCTTAAACCCCCAAAAATACCTTAAACCCTGAAAATATACCTTAAACCACAAAATAATAGCTTAAACCACAAAATAATAGCTTAAACCCCTAAAATATACCTTAAACCACAAGTTAATACCTTAAACCCTGAAAAAATACCTTAAACTCCTAAAAAAATCCCTCAAACCTCAAATAGCTTAAATCCCAAAATAATGCCTTAAACCACGAAAATATACTTTAAACCACAAAATAATGCCTTAAACCACAAAATAATACCTTAAACCACAAAATAATGCCTTAAACCCCGAAAAAAATACCTTAAACCCCCCAAAATCCTCCTTTAAATCCCAAAAAAATCCCTTAAAATCCAAAAAATCCCAGTTTAACCCCCCCAAACCCCAGTCTAACCCCCCCAAACCCAGGTTTAACCCCCCCAAACCCTGATTTAACCCCCCCAAATCCCAGTTTAACCTCGGTCTAACCCCCCCAATCCCAGTTTAACCCCCCCAAACCCCAGGTTTAACCCCCCCAAATCCTGATTTAACCCCCCCAAATCCTGCTTTAATCCCCCAAATCCCAGTCTAACCCCCAAATCCCAGTTTAAACCCCCTAAATCCTGCTTTAACCCCCCCAAACCCAGGTTTAACCTTCCCAAACTCTGTTTTAACCCCCCCAAATCCAGTTTAACCTTCCCAAACTCTGTTTTAACCCCCCCAAACCCTGATTTAACCCCCCCAAATCCTGCTTTAAGCCCCCCAAAGCCCAGTTTAACCCCCCCAAATCCAGTTTAACCCCCAAACTCCAGTTTAACCCCCCAAATCCCAGTTTAACCCCCCCAAACTCTGTTTTTAACCCCCCTAAACCCTGATTTAACCCCCCCAAATCCTGATTTAACCCCTCACAGCCCAGTTTAACCCCCCCAAACCCTGATTTAACCCCCCTAAATCCTGATTTAACCCCCCCAAACCCTGTTTTACCCCCCCAAACCCTGATTTAACCCCCTAAATCCTGCTTTAAGCCCCCCAAACCCTGATTTAACCCCCCCAAATCCCAGTTTAACCCCCCCAAATCCTGATTTAACCCCTCAAAGCCCAGTTTAATCCCCCCAAATTCCAGTTTAACCCCCCCAAACCCCAGTCTAACCCCCCCAAACCCAGGTTTAACCCCCCCAACCCCAGTTTAACCCCCCAAACCCAGGTTTAACTCCCCTAAATCCTGATTTAACCCCCCCAAATCCCAGTTTAACCCCCCAAGCTCTGGTTTAACCCCCCCAAACTCTGGTTTAACTCCCCCAAACCCAGGTTTAACTCCCCCAAACTCTGTTTTACCCCCCCCAAACCCAGGTCTAACCCCCCCCAGCCCAGCGCAGCCCCGGGCCGACCTGCAGGCCGCGGCAGGCAGCAGTGCAGCAGGCTGCAGTGCTGCAGGCCCCAGTGCAGGGTGCAGCCCCTCAGCGCCCGCAGCAGCTGCTCCAGGCTGGGGAACGGCCGGCCCCAACCCTCCAGCAGGAAGGAATCTCCCCTCTGCTGGATCCTGAACTGCTGCAGTTGGGAATTTTCTGGAGACTGGGAAAAGCCAAAAGGAAAAAAAAAATTAAATTAAAATTTTTGGGTTTTTTCTGGGCAAAAATTGAATTTTTCAGGTGTTTCAGGAGCCTAAAAACCCCAAAGGCGGCGGGAGACGGGGGGAATTGGGGGATTTGGGGGGATTTTGGGGGAATTTTGGGGATTTTAGGGAATTTTGGGGGAAATTTTGCGGGAATTTTGGTGGAAATTGGGGGAAAATTTGGGTTAAATTTTGGGGGAATTTTGGTGCAATTTTGGTGCAATTTTTGGTGGAATTCTGGCGGGAATTTTGGGGGAATTTTGCGGGGAACATTGGGAATTTGTGGCATTTTGTGGGGAATTTGTAGAATTTTGTTGGGAATTTGTGGAATTTTGTTGGGAATTTGTGGAATTCAGTGGGAATTCAGTGGGAATTCAGTGGGAATTGGTGTAATTTTGTTGGGAATTTGTGGAATTCAGTGGGAATTTGGAGAATTTTGTGGGGAATTGGTGGAATTTTATGGGGAATTTTATGGGGAATTTGTGGGAATTCAGTGGAATTCAGTGGGAATTTGTGGAATTCAGTGGGAATTTGTGGAATTTTGTTGGGAATTGGTGGAATTTTGTGGGGAATTGGTGGAATTTTATGGGGAATTCAGTGGGATTGGTGGAATTTTGTTGGGAATTGGTGGAATTTTGTGGGGAATTGGTGGAATTTTATGGGGAATTCAGTGGGATTGGTGGAATTTTGTTGGGAATTTGTGGAATTCAGTGGAATTGGTGGAATTTTGTTGGGAATTCAGTGGGATTGGTGGAATTTTGTTGGGAATTGGTGGAATTTTGTGTGGAATTCAGTGGGATTGGTGGAATTCAGTGGGAATTCAGTGGGATTGGTGGAATTCAGTGGGAATTCAGTGGGATTGGTGGAATTTTGTTGGGAATTCTGTGGGAATTCAGTGGGACTGGTGGCACTGCCCCTCTGACCTGCGGGGGGCCGGGGCTGAGCACGGCCAGGATGATCCTGTGGAAATCCAGGACACTCCAGCGGAGCAGGAAAAGGCCCTCCCGGGGCTGCTGCTGCTGCAGCTTGGCCAGGACAAACTCCTCCCTGGGGAAAAGGGGGAAAAATGGGGAAAAATGGGAAAAATGGGCTTTGTCCTGAAGGAAAATGAGGAAAATGAACTCCTTTGGGGGGGAAAATGAACTTTTTCCTAAGAGAAAATGGAAAAAATGGACTTTTTTCCTACGGGAAAATGGGGAAAATGAACTTTTTCCTGAAGGAAAAGGGGAAAAATTAACACCTTTTTTGGGGAAAATGAACTTTTTCCTAAGAGAAAATGGGAAAAATGGACTTTTTTCCTACGGGAAAATGGGAAAATGAACTTTTTCCTGAAGGAAAATGGGGAAAATTAACTCCTTTGGGGGGGGACATGAACTTTTTCCTAAGGGAAAATGGAGAAAATGAACTTTGCCCTGGGGGAAAACGGGGAAAAGATGGATTTGGATCAGCCCTGGGGAGAAGAAATTCATTAGGCTCAGCCCCTGAAGGCAAGAAATTAATTGGGCTGAGCCCTGAGGAAGAGGAATTAATTAATTGAGGTCAGCCCCTGAGGAAAGGGAATGGGCTGGGATGAGCCCTGAGGAAAAGAAATGGATTTAAATTAATTCAATTGATCCCCTCCAGGGATGAGGAATGACCCCAGGGATCTGGGATGACCAACAGGGATCCAGAATGATCCAGAATGATCTACAGGGATCCAGGATGATCCAGAATGATCTACAGGGGTCTGGAATGATCTACAGGGATCCAGGATGATCCCAGGGATCCAGAATGATCTACAGGGATCCGGGATGTCCCCAGGGATCTGGGATGATCTGCAGGAATCAGGTTGAGCCACGGGGATGAGGAATGTCCCCCCTGTCCCCAGGGATCAGGGATGTCCCCAGGTGTCCCCAGGTGTCCCCAGGTGTCCCCAGGTGTCCCCAGGTGTCCCCAGGGATCAGGGATGTCCCCAGGTGTCCCCAGGTGTCCCCAGTGTCCCCAGGGCTGAGGGATGTCCCCAGGTGTCCCCAGGTGTCTCCAGGTGTCCCCAGGTGTCCCCAGGTGTCCCCAGGTGTCCCCCGTGTCCCCACTGACCCCAGGGGGCCGTGCACTCCGCACTGGGCACTCAGCAGGAGCCGTGGTGGGGCCACGTCGTGACACAGGAAATGGCTCGAGTCCGTGGTCAGCCTGAAATATCCATCGAGGAGAGACACCAGGGACAGGGCACTGCCTGGGGACTGCAAAATCACATCCTAGAGACACAAATTAACACATAATTAACAAATTATCCATCGAGGAGAGACACCAGGGACAGGGCACTGCCTGGGGACTGCAAAATCACATCCTAGAGACACAAATTAACACATAATTAACAAATTATCCATCGAGGAGGGACACCAGGGACAGGGCACTGCCTGGGGACTCCAAAATCACATCCTAGAGACACAAATTAACACATAATTAACAAATTATCCATCGAGGAGAGACACCAGGGACAGGGCACTGCCTGGGGACTGCAAAATCACATCCTAGAGAGGGTAAATTAACACATAATTAACAAATTATCCCTAAATCAGGGACCCCAGGGCCAGGGCACTGCCCGGGGACTGCAAAATCACATCCTAAAGAGGGTAAATTAACACATAATTAACAAATTATCCATCGAGGAGGGACCCCAGGGCCAGGGCACTGCCTGGGGACTGCAAAATCACATCCTAAAGAGGGTAAATTATCACATAATTAACAAATTATCCATCGAGGAGGGACACCAGGGCCAGGGCACTGCCTGGGGACTGCAGAACAACATCCTAGAGAGGGTAAATTAACACATAATTAACAAATTCTCCATCGAGGAGGGACCCCAGGGCCAGGGCACTGCCTGGGGACTGCAAAATCACATCCTGGGGGCATAAAATATCACATAATTAACAAATTATCCCTAAACCAGGGACCCCAGGGCCAGGGCACTGCCTGGGGACTGCAAAATCACATCCTAAAGAGGGTAAATTAACACATAATTAACAAATTATCCATCGAGGAGAGAGCCCAGGGCCAGGGCACTGCCTGGGGACTCCAGAACAACATCCTAGAGAGGGTAAATTAACACATAATTAACAAATTATCCATCGAGGAGGGAGCCCAGGGCCAGGGCACTGCCTGGGGAATGCAAAAAAAACCGTCGAAAAAATCCAAAAAAATCCCCCCAAAACTCAACCTCCCCCCAAAAATATCTGAAAAATAAAAACCAAAAAAAACCCCCCCAAACCCTAAAAAAATCCCCAAAAAAATTCTAGAAAAATCCTCCCCCAAAACCTCAAAAAATTCCCAAAAAATACCTAAAAAAACCCCCCAAATCCCTCAAAAAAACCTCAAAAAAAAAAAAAAAAAACAAACCCTTTAAACCCCCCCCCAAATCCCCCTTTTTTCCCCTCACCAGGCACTTGGTGTCCTGCCTGTGCACTCGGACCCTGCTCTCGGCCACCTCCACGTGGGTGATGTCCCCAAAGTCACAGAAACGGCTCCAGGGCGGCTCCTGGCGCGGGGACAGCCCGGGACAGCCCCGGGAACGGCCCCGGGAACGGCCCCCGGAGGGCTCCGGGACCTGGGACACAGAGAGGAGAGATCACCGGGAATGACCCGGGAATGGGGCCGGGAATGGGCCCGGGAATGGGCCGGGAATGGGCCGGGAATGGCCCCGGGAATGGCCCCGGGAATGGGCCGGGAATGGCCCCGGGAATGGGCCGGGAATGGGCCCGGGAATGGGCCCGGGAATGGGCCCGGGAATGGGCCGGGAATGGGCCGGGAATGGGCCGGGAATGGGCCGGGAATGGCCCCGGGAATGGGCCGGGAATGGCCCCGGGAATGGGCCGGGAATGGCCCCGGGAATGGCCCCGGGAATGGGCCGGGAATGGGCCGGGAATGGCCCCGGGAATGGCCCCGGGAATGGGCCGGGAATGGCCCCGGGAATGGGCCGGGAATGGGCCGGGAATGGCCCCGGGAATGGCCCCGGGAATGGCCCCGGGAATGGGCCGGGAATGGGCCGGGAATGGGCCGGGAATGGGCCGGGAATGGGCCGGGAATGGGCCGGGAATGGCCCCGGGAATGGGCCGGGAATGGGCCGGGAATGGGCCGGGAATGGCCCCGGGAATGGGCCGGGAATGGGCCGGGAATGGGCCGGGAATGGGCCGGGAATGGGCCGGGAATGGGCCGGGAATGGCCCCGGGAATGGGCCGGGAATGGGCCGGGAATGGGCCGGGAATGGCCCGGGAATGGGCCTGGGAATGGGCCGGGAATGGGCCGGGAATGGGCACCCCCAGGTGTCCCCAGATGCCCCCAGGTGTCCCAGGTGCCCCCAGGTGCCCCAGGTGCCCCCAGGTGTCCCCAGGTGTCCCAGGTGTCCCCAGGTGTCCCCAGGTGCCCCCAGGTGTCCCCAGGTGTCCCCAGGTGCCCACCTGAGGTGGCAGTGCCCTCCAGAGCACCCCGGCCGTGCCGCTGACCCGCAGCTGGTGTGTGACCCCACCCCAGGTGTCCCCAGGTGACTCTCACCCCAGATGTCCCCAGGTGTCCCCAGGTGTCCCCAGGTGAGCCCAGCCCAGGTGTCCCAGGTATCCCCAGGTGTCCCCAGGTGCCTCCAGGTGTCCCAGGTATCCCCAGGTGTCCCCAGGTGTCCCCAGGAGCCCACCTGAGGTGGCAGTGCCCTCCAGAGCACCCCGGCCGTGCCGCTGACCCGCAGCTGGTGTGTGCCCGTCCCCGGCGCCGCGTCCGGCCCGTCCCCCGCGGCCGCGGCCACGCGCAGCGCCAGCAGCGGGAAGGTCTCGGTGCCGAAGGCGGGGCCCAGGTGCTCCAGGGCGGCCAGGTAACGGAACATGACGTCCCCGGGGCTCAGCGCCGCCGCGTGCCGCTGGAAACGCCGCAGGAAGCGGCCGAAGAGGCGCCGCAGGCGGAGCCGCGTCAGGGCGGGGCCGTGCCGCAGGTGACGGCGGAACGACGCGGGCAGGCAGGTCTCAAAACTGGGGGGAAATATGGGAAATGTTGGGAAAAATGGGGAAATGAGAGGGGAAAACAGGCCTGGAAACTGGGGGGGAAATACGGGGAATGTCAGGGGAAACAGGGGGAATGAGGGGAAAACACAGGGAACGACGGCGGCAGGCAGCTCTGGTAACTGGGGAACAGGGGGAATGAGAGGGGAAAAAACAGGGAATGACACGGGCAGGCAGCTCTGGAAACTGGGGGGAAATACGGGAAATGTTGGGAAAAATGGGGAAATGAGAGGGGAAAACAGGCCTGGAAACTGGGGGGGAAATATGGGAAATGAGAGGGGAAAATATGGGAAATGTCAGGGGAAAACACAGGGAATGACACGGGCAGGCAGCTCTGGAAACTGGGGGGAAATATGGGAAATGAGAGGGGAAAATGGGGAAATGAGAGGGGAAAACACAGGGAACGACACGGGCAGGCAGCTCTGGAAACTGGGGGTAAACATGGGGAAACGTCAGGGGAAAACAGGTCTGGAATCTGGGGAACACGGCGAATGAGAGGGGGAAATATGGGGAAATGACAGGGAATATGGGGGAAATGTCAGGGGAAAACACGGGGAATGTCAGGGGAAACAGGCCTGGAACCTGGGGGGAAAATATGGGGAAATGTTGGGAAAAATGGGGAAATGACAGGGGAAACATGGGGAATGTCAGGGAAAACAGGGAACGACAGGGGCAGGCAGCTCTGGAAACTGGGGGGAAATATGGGAAATGAGAGGGGAAAATATGGGAAATGTGACGGGAAAATATGGGGAAATGAGAGGGGAAAACACAGGGAATGACACAGGCAGGCAGCTCTGGAAACTGGGGGGAAATATGGGGAAATGTTGGGAAAAATGGGGAAATGAGAGGGGAAAACAGGCCTGGAAACTGGGGGGGAAATATGGGAAATGAGAGGGGAAAATATGGGAAATGTGAGGGGAAAACACAGGGAATGACGGCGGCAGGCAGCTCTGGAAACTGGGGGAAAATATGGGGAATGAGAGGGGAAACAGGCCTGGAAACTGGGGAACACGGGGAATGAGAGGGGAAAACATGGGAAATGTGAGGGGAAAATATGGGAAATGAGAGGGGAAAATATGGGGAAATGACAGGGAAAACAGGGGGAATGACACGGGCAGGCAGCTCTGGGAACTGGGGAACAGGGGGAAATGTGAGGGGAAAAAACAGGGAACGACGGGGGCAGGCAGGTCTCAAAACTGGGGGGAAATATGGGAAATGAGAGGGGAAAATATGGGAAATGTCAGGGGAAAATATGGGGAAATGACAGGGAAAACAGGGGGAACGACACGGGCAGGCAGCTCTGGAACCTGGGGGGAAAATATGGGAAATGTTGGGAAAAATGGGGAAATGAGAGGGGAAACAGGCCTGGAAACTGGGGAACACGGGGGAATGAGAGGGGAAAACACGGGGAATGACGGGGGCAGGCAGCTCTGGAAACTGGGGGGAAATATGGGGGAATGAGAGGGGAAAAAACAGGGAATGACAGGGGCAGGCAGGTCTGGAAACTGGGGGGAAATATGGGAAATGTGAGGGGAAAAAACAGGCCTGGAACCTGGGGAACACGGGGAATGAGAGGGGAAAAAACAGGGAATGACGAGGGCAGGCAGGTCTGGAAACTGGGGGGAAACATGGGAAAATGCCAGGGAAAAACAGGCCTGGAACCTGGGGGGAAAATATGGGGAATGTCAGGGAAAACAGGGGGAACGACGGGGGCAGGTCTGGAACCTGGGGAACACGGGGAATGTGAGGGGAAACAGGGGAAATGACAGGGAAAATGGGGAAAATGTCAGGGGAAAACATGGGAAATGTTGGGGGAAACAGCCCTGGAACCTGGGGGGAAAATATGGGAAATGAGAGAGGAAAACATGGGAAATGTGAGGGGAAAATATGGGGAAATGAGAGGGGAAAACACAGGGAACGATGGGGGCAGGCAGGTCTGGAAACTGGGGGGAAATATGGGAAATGAGAGGGGAAAATATGGGAAAATGTCAGGGGAAACATGGGGAATGTGAGGGGAAACAGCCCTGGAACCTGGGAAACAGGGGGAAATGTTGGGAAAAACGGGGGAAATGACAGGGAAAATGGGGGAAATGTCAGGGAAAAACATGGGGAATGTCAGGGGAAAAGGTTCAGGGAAGTTTGAAAAAGAAGGTGAAAAAGAAGGAGAAAAATCCCTGAAAATGTGGTGGAAAACCGGCAAAAAAATCTGAACATTTGAGGAACAAATCTGAACATTTGAGGGAAAAAACCAAGGGAAAGAAACCCTGAAAAAGTGGTGGAAAATAAGGAGAAAAACATGAAAATTCGGTGGGAAAGCAGCAAAACAAATCTGAAAATCTGAGGGAAAAATAAGGGAAAACACCCTGAAAATTTGGTGGGAACGGGAATTGGAGGGAATTTGGGTCAGGGAAAAGGTTTGGGATAAAATGGTGAAAAAGAAGGAGAAAAAACCCTGAAAAATTGGTGAAAAATAAGGAGAAAAAAATTGAAAATCTGGTGAAAAACGAGGAAAAGAAACCCTGAAAAACTGGTGAAAAATAAGCAAGAAAACCTTGAAAAATTGGTGAAAAATAAGGGGGAAAACCTGAAAAATTTGGTGAGAAATAAAAAAAAAAAACAAACAAACAAAAAAAAAAACAACCAACCACCAGGAAAAAAACTCCCAAAATTGACAAAAAAACCAGCAAAAAAACCCCCCAAAACTGACAAAAACACCCCAAAAAATTGACAAAAATTCACAAAAAAAACCCCAAAATTGACAAAAACACAGAAAAAAACCCCAAATTTTTCGGGGGAAAAAACCCTTAAGGAAAAGAGGATTTTTTACCTGTACTTTTTGGCCACCTGGGGCAGGGCCACGCCCTTTTCCAGGGCCAGGTGAGCCAGGTGCAGCACGGCCATGCCCAAACTCTCACTCTGGAACTTCTCGGGGTCCTCGTGCTCCTGCAGGGACACCACATCGTGCAGGAAATCGAATTTGGCCTGGGGAAGGAGAGGAGAAATGGAGAAAAAATCAGGGGAAAAGGGAGAAAAAATCAGGAAAAATAGAGAATAAATAGAGAAAAAATCAGGGAAAAATCAGGGAAAAATCAGGAAAAAATAGAGGAAAAATGGAGAAAAAATAGAGGAAAAATCAGGGAAAAATAGAGGAAAAATAGAGAAAAAATCAGGGGAAAATCAGGGAAAAAACAGGAAAAAATCAGGAAAAATAGAGAAAAATGGAGAAAAATAGAGAAAAAATCAGGGAAAAATCAGGGAAAATGAAGGGAAAATCAGGGAAAAATCAGGGGAAAATCGGGAAAAATAGAGAAAAAATCAGGGGAAAAGAGAGAAAAAATGGAGAAAAACATAGAGAAAAAATCAGGAAAAAATAGAGAAAAATCAGGGAAAAATAAAGAAAAAATGGAGAAAATATAGAGAAAATATAGAGAAAAAATAGAGAAAAAACAGAGAAAAAATCAGGGGAAAATCAGGGAAAAATTGAGAAAAATCGAGAAAAAATCAGGGGGAAATCAGGAAAAAATAGAGAAAAAATAGAGGAAAAATCAGGGAAAAATAGAGGAAAAATAGAGAAAAAATAGACAAAAAATCAGGGAAAAATAGAGAAAAAATAGAGGAAAAATGGAGAAAAATAGAGAAAAAATCAGGGAAAAATCAGGGAAAATCAGGAAAAATCAGGGAAAAATCAGGGAAAATGAAGGAAAAATCAGGGAAAAATAGAGGAAAATAGAGGAAAAATCAGGGAAAAATAGAGAAAAATAATAGAGAAAAAATAGAGAAAAAATCAGGGAAAAATCAGGGAAAATGGAGGAAAATGGAGAAAAAAATCAGGGAAAAATAGAGGAAAAATCAGGGAAAAATAGAGGAAAAATAGAGGAAAAAATCAGGGGAAAATCGAGAAAAAATCGAGAAAAAATCGAGAAAAATCAGGGAAAAATCAGGAAAAAATAGAGAAAAAATAGAGGAAAAATCAGGGAAAAATCAGGGAAAAATGGAGGAAAAATCAGGGAAACAAATGAGCTTTGGAAGGGATTTAAAAAGTGGATTCACCCAATTTTATCCAAAATAATCCAAATTTCTCCCCAAAATCCCTTCAATTGTTCTTCAAGAAATCCCCCAGGGGATGGAAAAAAATGGGATTTTTGGAGGGAAAATTCACCCAAAATGATCAAAAAAATCCCAAATTTTTCCCCCAAAAACCCCTTCAATTTATTTTAAACAAACCTCCCAAAGGATGAAAAAAAAAATGAAATTTTTGGAGGGGAAATTCACCCAAAATGATGCAAAAAAATCCAAATTTTTACATTAAAAAAAATCCAAATTTTTCCCTAAAAAATCCAAATTTTTCCCTAAAAAAACCCAATTTTTTTTAAAATAACCCCTCCAACGACATAAAAAAACCCGAATTTTTTTACCCAATTTCCCAAAAAAACCCTTCAATTTATTTTAAACAAACCCACCAGAGGATGAGAGAAAAAAAATGGAATTTTTGGAGGGGAAATTCCCCCAAAATGACGCAAAAAATCCAAATTTTTCCATTAAAAATCCAAATTTTTGCCTAAAAAATCCAAATTTTTACATAAAAAATCCAAATTTTTACCTAAAAAGTTCATTTTTTTTTTAAAATAACCCGAATTTTTGACCAAATTTAACCAAACTCCCCATTTTTTGCCCCAAACCCCCCCTGAGCTGCCGGAAGAGGCAGCTGAAGGAGGCAGAGTCCAGCAGAGGCGCCCCGGGGGATTGTTCTGAAAATAATCCCAATTTCCCCAAAAAAACTTCAATTTATTTTAAAATAAACCCAGCAGAGGATGAAAAAAAAAATAATGAAATTTTTGGAGAGGAAATTCACCCAAAATTATGTAAAAAATCCAAATTTTTACATTAAAAAATCCAAATTTTTCCATAAAAAATCCAAATTTTTCCCTAAAAAATCCAAATTTTTCCCTAAAAAAACCCAATTTTTTTTGAAATAACCCCTCCAATGGCATAAAAAACCCCGAATTTTTTACCAAATTTCACCAAACTCCCCGTTTTTGGCCCCTGACCTGCCGGAAGAGGTAGCTGAGGGAGGCCCAGTCCAGCAGAGGCGCCCCGGGCCGTGGCCTCCCCCCTCCAGAGGCGGAATTCCGCAGGATTCGGGGCTCCGAGGAGCTGAGGCCGTGCCAGTTCCTGAAATAGAACCTGGGACAGGGGACAGGGGACAGGGGGAAATTGGGAATTTTTGGGGTGAAATTTGGGGTTTCTGGGGGAAAATTTGGATTTTTTGGGGTTAAATTTGGGGGTTTGGGGGGAAATTTGGAATTTTTGGGGTTAAATTTGGAATTTTTGGGGGTTAAATTTGGGGGTTTTGGGGGGAAATTTGGGTTTTTTGGGGTTTATTGGGGTGAAATTTGGGGGTTTGGGGGTGAAATTTGGGTTTTTTTGGGGTGAAATTTGGATTTTTTGGGGGTTAAATTTGGAATTTTTTGGGGTTAAATTTGGAATTTTTGGGTGGTGAAATTTGGAGGTTTTGGGGTGAAACTTGGGTTTTTTGGGGAGTTTTGGGGTGAAATTTGGATTTGACAGAATTCCCCAATAAACTTGGAAATTGGGATTTCCCTGCCAGAAATACCAAATAAATTCCGTTTTTTTGGACAAAATTCCATTTTTTTAACCAAATTCGGGGTTTTTTTTGACAAAACTCCCAAATAAATCCAAAATTTTCCTTTTTCCTGCCAGAATCCCCCAATAAACTCAGGATTTTCCTGCCAGAAATCCCAAATAAATTCTGTTTTTTTGGACAAAATCCCCAAATAAATTCCGTTTTTTTAACTAAATTCGGGGGGGTTTTTTTGACAGAACTCCCAAATAAATGCAGAATTTTCCTTTTTCCTGCCAGAACTCCCCAATAAACATTGGGATTTGGGATTTGCCAGCCCCTGACCTCATCCTGAAGCGCAGCTGCAGCTCGGCGCCGCCGGGGATCCGTTGGTTTGGGGGCAGCCAGAGGCTCCTCTGGGGGTCCCAAAGGGCAAAGAGGCTGCAGCACACGGGGGAGATGCCTGCAAAATCAGAGTTTGGGGTAATTGGCCCCAAAGGTCAGAGTTTGGGGGGAGAGACGGGGAAAAAATGGGATTTTGGGGGGTTGTTTTCCAAAAAAAATGGGATTTTTGGGGGTTAGATACAAAAAAAATGGGATTTTGGGGTTGTTTTCAAAAAAAAATGGGATTTTGGGGGTTGTTTTTAAAAAAAAATGGGATTTTGGGGGTTGTTTTCAAAAAAAAAATGGGATTTTTGGGGGGTTATATACAAAAAAATGGGATTTTTGGGGGTTGTTTTAAAAAAAAATGGGATTTTTGGGGGTTGTTTTTAAAAAAAAATGGGATTTTGGGGGGTTTGTTTCCCCAAAAAAGTTCTCACAAAAATCTCCTTAAAGTCCCCCAAAATGCCCCAAAAATTTCCCCCAAAAATTTCCCCCAAAAATCCCCAAAAAGTCCCCCAAAAATCCTAAAAAATCCCCAAAAAATCCCCAAAAAATCCTCGAAAAATTCCCCAAAAAAATTCCCAAAAAATCCTAAAAAATCCCAAAAAATCCTCCCAAAACTCCCAAAAAATCCCAAAAAATCCCCAAAAAACCCTTTAAAAATCCCTAAAAAATCCCAAAAAAATCCCCCAAAAATCCCTTTAAAAATCCCTAAAAAATCCCAAAAAAATCCCTAAAAAATCCCCCAAAAATCCCTAAAAAATCCCCAAAAAAATCCCCAAAAATCCCTAAAAAATCCCCCCAAAAATCCCTAAAAAATCCCCCCAAAAAACCCCCCAAAAAAACCCCTAAAATCCAAAAAAAATCCCAAAAATCCCCTAAAAAAATCCTAAAAAAACCCCCAAAAAACCCCCAAAAATCCCAAAAAACCCCCCAAAAAACCCCCCCAAACTCCCCCCAAACCCCCCGTTCCCTCACCGAGGCTCTGGGCCAGCTCCATGCAGATCTCCTCGGCGCTGAAGGAGCCCTGGGCATAGACCCGGCACCGGCCACGCCCTTCATCATCACCATCATCACCATCATCATCATCCTCATCCTCCTCCTCCTCGTGCCCAGCCCAGTGCAGCAGCACCCTGAGGCCCCGCGGGGAGCCTTCGGCCTCAGCCCTCAGCCGCCGGCGGCACAGCGCCATGGGCCCGCCTGGGGGGAGAAAAGGGGGTTTGGTTATAAAAATGGGGTTTGGGGCAGAAAAAATGGGGTTTGGGGACATAAAAATGGGGTTTGGGGACATAAAAATGGGGGGTTTGGGGCAGAAAAATGGGGTTTTGGGGGGAAAAATGGGGTTTGGGGACATAAAAATGGGGGTTTGGGGGAAAAATGGGGGGTTTGGTTATAAAAATGGGGTTTGGGGGTAGAAAAATGGGGGTTTGGGGGGGGAAATGGGGAGTTTGGGTAAAAAAATGGGGGAGTTTGGTTAAAAAAATGGGGGTTTTGGGGGGGAATAAATGGGGGTTTGGGGGAAAAAAGGGGGGGTTTGGTTATAAAAATGGGGTTGGGGACATAAAAATGGGGTTTGGGGAAAAATGGGGTTTGGGGGCGGAAAAGGGGGAGTTTGGTTAAAAAAATGGGGTTTTTTTGGGGGGGAAATGGGGAGTTTGGGTAAAAAATGGGGTTTGGGGACATAAAAATGGTTTTTTTGTGGGGGTTTGGGGACAAAAAATGGGGGAGTTTGGGTAAAAAAAATGGGGTTTTTGGGGGGAAAAGGGGGTTTGGGGACATAAAAATGGGGTTTGGGGGTAGAAAAATGGGGGTTTGGGGCAGAAAAAACGGGGAGTTTGGGTAAAAAATGGGGTTTGGTGGGGAAATGGGGAGTTTGGGTAAAAAAATGGGGGTTTGGGGGGGAAAAATGGGGTTTGGGTCAACAATAAATGGGGTTGGGGGGGAAATGGGGCTTGGGTTTAGAAAAACTGGGGTTTGGGGCAAAAACGAGATTTTTGGAGCCGTTTTCAGCTGAGGTTTGGCTCATCCCCAAGTGGGTTTTTGACCCGTTTCTGGGCGGATTTGGGGCATTTCTGAGGAGGGATTTTGGATCTGGTTTAGGGCGGATTTTGACCCATTTGGGGCTGAAGTTTTGACCCGTTTCAGGCTGATTTTGACCCATTTTGGGATGGATTTTCCACCCACTTCCACCCCAAAGTTCGCCCCATTTCCGGGTGAATTTTGGCCCCGTTTCAGGCTGATTTTGACCCGTTTTTCGGTCGGATTTTTCACCCCAAACTTTGCCCCGTTTCGGGGCAGATTCTGCCCCACTCCAGATGAAATTTTAACCCATTTTTGGGGTTCATTTTAACCCATTTCTGCCCCTCAGAGGAACTTTCTCCTCCCCCCCCTCCAGCCCCACTTGGTACCGGCCCCGTCCCCTCACGGAGCCGCTTCCGGGCCCGGCCCCGGTTCGGTACCGCCGCTCCCGGTTCGAGCGCTGGACCCGCCTCTTGCCCCTCCTCTCCCCGCTCCCGGGTGGTCTGAGGCCCCCGGGATCCCGCGCTCGGTGCCCGGGCCCGGGGTCGGTTCCGGTGTCCCCCCCTCCGGTCCCCTGCCGTTGGTACCGGCCGCCGCGCCGCTTCCCGCCGCCCCGCACAGCCGCCGCTTCCTATTGGCTGCGAGAGACGCGCGCTGCCATTGGCTGATACCGGCGGGCTCTGGCCACGCCCACAGGCTACACCGAGCTCCAGGGAAGGCGCTGATTGGCTGAGAGACTGAAGGGGGCGTGGTTTTGAGAGGCGTGGTGTGCAGGACGCGTGGTCAAAGCCACCGAGGGGGCGGGGCTTAAGGGGCACAGCTGGATCCAAAATGAGGGCACAGCTGGATGGAGCGGCAGCCGAAGTGGGTGGGGCAACATCTGGGCCACACCCCATCAGGGCAGACCCCCAAAACACCCCAAAATCCCTCCAAAACGCCCCCAGACCCTCCTCAAACCCCCCAAAATGGCCCCAGACCTTCCTAAAACACCCCCAAAATTCCCCAAATCGCCTCCAAGACCCTCCTCAAACCCACCTCAAACCCAAAATACCCCCAGACCCCCCCCAAATGCCCCCAGACCCTCCCAAATGATCCCAGACCCTCCCAAAACACCCCCCAAATGCCCCCAAACCTCCCCAAAACACCCTCAAACCTCCCCAAAAATGCCCCCAGATCTCCCCAAACACCCCCAGACCCCCCACAAATACCCCCAGACCCCCCCAAAATGCCCCCAGGCCCTCCCAAAACGCTCCCCAAATCCCCCCAAAACACCCCCAAACCTCCTCAAAATGCCCCCAGATCTCCCCAAACACCCCCAGACCTCCCAAAACACCCCCAGACCTCCCCAAACGCCCTCAGACCCTCCCAAACCTCTCCAAAATGCCCCCAAAACACTTCCGGACCCTCCAAAATTCCCTCAACCCCCCCAAAAACACAACTCAGCGTCTCCACCATCTCTTTATTCTGCGCTCCGCCACCGCGGCTCCGACCCCTCCCCCAAAAAAAACAACCCCCCAAAAACCCACCCGAGCTGGGGGCTGCCGAGGGACGGGGGAAGGAAGAGAAGGAGCCCCTCAAATCCCCCTCGAATCCCCCAGAAGTCTCTAGAAGGGCGTGAGAAGCGCGGGGTGAGGCGTGACAGGGACAGCGAGGGGACACGAGCAGCAGGGGACACACCCGGCACAACCTTCCCCCTTTTCCTCCTTTCCTTTTCCCCGCCGCGTGTTTTATTTTTTATCGTGGTTTTTTTGGGGGGGAATTTATAAACGTGTAGGTGCCCTTTGACCTTTATTTGGTGTTTTAGGGGTGGGGGTTTGCTCTAGGCCTCGTTCTCCCGGCGGCTCCCCCCCGCGCCAGAGGCCGTTTGGTCCGGCCCGTCGCCGCCCTTGGCGTTGGGCACCCAAAGGCCCGAGTCGATGCAGCGCTGCATGTGGAACTTGGCCTCCTGCCGGGAGGGAAACGGCCAGTCAAGGGATTGGGGAGGTTCTTGAGGAGGTTTGAGGGGTTGGGTGTGGGATTTGGGGTTATTTCTGTGGGATTTGGGGGATCCCCTGAGGAGATTTGGGGTTATTCTTGAGGGATTTGAGGGATCCCTTGAGGGATTTGAGGGATCCCCTGAGGGATTTGGAGTTATTCTTGAGGGATTCGGGGGATCCCCTGAGGAGATTTGGGGTTATTCTTGTGGGATTCGAGGCCCTCCTGAGGAGATTTGGGGTTATTTCTGTGGGATTTGGGGTTATTCTTGAGGGATTCAGGGCCCTTCTGAAGAGATTTGGGACAATCCCTGAGGGATTTGGGTCCTCCTGAGGAGATTTGGGGTTATTTTTGTGGGATTTGGGGTCCTCCTGAGGAGATCTGGGGCAGTTCTGAGAGATTTTGGGATCCCCTGAGGGATTTGGGTTATTCTTGTGGGATTTGGGGGATCCCCTGAGGGATCTGGGGTTATTTTTGTGGGATTTGGGGGATCCCCTGAGGGATTTGGGGCTATTTTTGTGGGATTTTGGGTCCTCCTGAGGAGATTTGGGGTTATTCTTGAGGGATTCAGGGCCCTCCTGAGGAGATTTGGGGACACATTTGGAGGGATTTGGGACAATCCCTGAGAGATTTGGGGCCCTCCTGAAGGATCTGGGGACCCCCTGAGGGTTTTTTGGGGACCCCTTGAGGAGGATTTGGGCCCCCCCGGGGTATTTGGGGTCCCCCCCGAGGGTTTTGGGATCCCCTCTGAAGGGTTTTTTGGCCCCCTGAGGGTTTTTTGGGCCCCCCGGGGTATTTGGGGTCCCCCCCGAGGGTTTTGGGATCCCCTCTGAAGGATTTTTGGCCCCCCTGAGGGTTTTTTGGGGACCCCCTGAGGGTTTTTTGGGCCCCCTGAGGGTTTTTTGGGGCCCCTGAGGGCTTTTTGGGGCCCCTGAGGGCTTTTTGGGGACCTCCTGAGGGTTTTTTGGGGCCCCTGAGGGTTTTTTGGGCCCCCTGAGGGTTTTTTGGGGACCTCCTGAGGGTTTTTTGGGCCCCCCTGAGGGTTTTTTGGGCCCCCTGAGGGTTTTTTGGCCCCCCCGAGGGATTTGGGATCCCCTTTGAAGGGTTTTTGGGCCCCCTGAGGGTTTTTGGGCCCCCTGAGGGTTTTTTGGGCCCCCCGGGGTCTTTGGGGTGCTGTGTGGGGTGACACTCACGGCTGGGTCCATCTTGCTGATGGTGTCCTGCAGCATCTGAACGTCCTTGGCATCGAAACACTTCTGCAGCTCCTGGGGGCCAGAGAGCCACCGGGGCTGGGGTCACACGGGGGTCACACGGGGGTCACACTGGGGTCACACTGGGGTCACACTGGGGTCACACTGGGGTCACACTGGGGTCACACTGGGGGCCAGAGAGCCACCGGGGCTGGGGGTCACACTGGGGTCACACTGGGGTCACACTGGGGTCACACTGGGGGTCACACTGGGGTCACACTGGGGTCACACTGGGGTCACACTGGGGTCACACGGGGGTCACACTGGGGGTCACACTGGGGGCACTGGGGGGTCACACTGGGGGTCACACTGGGGTCACACTGGGGTCACACTGGGGGTCACACTGGGGTCACACGGTCACACTGGGGTCACGGGGTCACACGGGGGTCACACGGGGGTCACACTGGGGTCACGGGGTCACACGGGGGTCACACTGGGGGTCACACGGGGGGCACTGGGGGGTCTCACTGGGGTCACACTGGGGTCACACAGGGGTCACACTGGGGTCACACTGGGGGCACTGGGGGTCACACTGGGGGGTCACACTGGGGTCACACTGGGGTCACACTGGGGGTCACACTGGGGTCACACTGGGGGCACTGGGGGCACTGGGGGTCACACTGGGGGCACTGGGATGGACTGGGACAGACTGGGGGGTCACACTGGAGGGTCACACTGGAGGCACTGGGGGGTCATACTGGGGGGTCACACTGGGGGCACTGGGGGTCACACTGGGGGTCACACTGGGGTCACACTGGGGGAACTGGGGGTCACACTGGGGTCACACTGGGGTCACACTGGGGGTCACACTGGGGGTCATACTGGGGTCACACTGGGGTCACACTGGGGGTCACACTGGGGTCACACTGGGGTCACACGGGGTCACACTGGGGGGTCACACTGGGGTCACACTGGGGGGTCACACTGGGGTCACACTGGGGGCACTGGGGGGTCACTGGGGGGCACTGGGATGGACTGGGGGGTCACACTGGGGGCCAGAGAGCCACCGGGGCTGGGGGTCACACTGGGGTCACACGGGGGTCACACTGGGGTCACACTGGGGTCACACTGGGGTCACTGGGGGGTCACACTGGGGGGGTCACACTGGGGTCACACTGGGGGCCAGAGAGCCACCGGGGCCGGGGTCACACGGGGGTCACACGGGGGTCACTGGGGGGTCACACTGGGGTCACACTGGGGTCACACTGGGGGTCACACTGGGGTCACACTGGGGGGACTGGGGGTCACACTGGGGTCACACTGGGGTCACACTGGGGGGTCACACTGGGGTCACACTGGGGGTCACACTGGGGTCACACTGGGGGGGTCACACTGGGGGGGTCACACTGGGGTCACACTGGGGTCACACTGGGGGCACTGGGGGGCACTGGGATGGACTGGGGGGTCACACTGGGGGCCAGAGAGCCACCGGGGCTGGGGGTCACACTGGGGTCACACTGGGGTCACTGGGGGTCACACTGGGGGTCACACTGGGGTCACACTGGGGGCACTGGGGGGTCACACTGGGGTCACACTGGGGTCACACTGGGGGCACTGGGGGGTCACACTGGGGGGTCACACTGGGGGGTCACACTGGGGGAACTGGGGGTCACACTGGGGGGTCACACTGGGGGAACTGGGGGGTCACACTGGGGGGACTGGGACAGACTGGGGGGACTGGGGGGTGATACTGGGGGCACTGGGGGGACTGGGGGGGGACTGGGGGGTCACACTGGGATGGACTGGGATAGACTGGGGGGACTGGGACAGACTGGGGGGTCACACTGGGGGGCACTGGGATATACCAGGAGCAACAGCACTCAAACCTCAATTCCCAATTCCCACAAGGAAAACCCCCCCAAAAAACCCCCAAACCTCTGACCGTCCACCCCAAACCCTGAGTTTTCCCCCCAGAGCCCTGCCATCCCCCCAAACCCTGAAATTTCCCCCCAAACACAGGGAATTCCACCCCAAACCCTGAGTTTTCACCCCAAACCCTAAAATTTCCCCCAAACCCAGGTAATTCCACCCCAAACTCAGAGTTTTCACCCCAGACCCCTGACATCTTCCCCCAAACCCCTGAAATTTCCCCCAAACCCAGGGAATTCCACCCCAAACCCCTGAGTTTTCACCCCAAACCCTAAAATTTCCCCCCAAACACAGGGAATTCCACCCCAAACCCATGAGTTTTCACCCCAGACCCCTGAAATTTCCCCCCAAACCCCTGACATCCCCCCAAACCCTAAAATTTCCCCCCAAACCCCTGAGATTTCACCCCAAACCCAGGTAATTCCACCCCAAACTGCTGAGTTTTCCCCCCAGACCCCTGATATCTCCCCCAAACTCCTGATATCTCCCCAAACCCCTGAGTTTTCACCCCAGACCCCTGACATCTCCCCCCAAACCCTAAAATTTCCCCCCAAACCGCTGAGTTTTCCCCCCAAACCCCTGATATCTCCCCAAACCCATGAGTTTTCACCCCAGAGCCCTGATATCTCCCCCCAAACCCCTGAAATTTCCCCCCAAACCCATGAGTTTTTCCCCCAGACCCCTGCCATCCCCCCAAACTGTGACCCTCCATCCCAAACCCCTGATATCTCCCCAAACCCCTGATATCTTCCACAAACCCTAAAATTTCCCCCAAACCCCTGAGATTCCACCCCAAACCCCTGATATCTCCCCCCAAACCCAGGTAATTCCACCCCAAACCCGAGTTTTCCCCCCAAACCCCTGCCATCCCCCCAAACGCAGGGAATTTCCCCCCAAATGCAGGTAATTCCACCCCAACCCCTGGGTCTTCCCCCCAGGCCAGCACTGACGGGGGGCAGGCTCTCGTAGACGTCCAGGGGGTCCAGGCCCCCGGGCCCCAGGCGTTTCTGCCTCTCCTCCTCCTCGTAGTCCCTGAGCGCCTTCTCCAGCCGCGCGCGGGCGCGCCCACGGACACGCTCCTTGAAGGCCTCCAGCTCCTCGGTGAAACCCTCCAGGTACTGCTGGTCTGCTGTCTGTGGGGACAGGTGACAGGTGAACAGACAGGTGAAACCCTCCAGGTACTGCTGGTCTGCTGTCTGCAGGGGGGACAGGTGTGAGGGGACAGTGAAACCCTCCAGGTACTGCTGGTCTGCTGTCTGAGGGGACAGGTGACAGGTGTACAGACAGGTGTGAGGGGACAGGTGTGAACCCTCCAGGTACTGCTGGTCTGCTGTCTGAGGGGACAGGTGACAGGTGTGAGGGGACAGGTGACAGGTGTGAGGGGACAGGTGTGAACCCTCCAGGTACTGCTGGTCTGCTGTCTGTGGGGACAGGTGTACAGACAGGTGTGAGGGGACAGGTGTACAGACAGGTGAAACCCTCCAGGTACTGCTGGTCTGCTGTCTGTGGGACAGGTGTACAGACAGGTGTGAGGGGACAGGTGAACCCTCCAGGTACTGCTGGTCTGCTGTCTGTGGGGGGGACAGGTGACAGGTGTACAGACAGGTGTGAGGGGACAGGTGTGAATGGACAGGTGAATGGACAGGTGTGAACCCCTCCAGGTACTGCTGGTCTGCTGTCTGTGGGACAGGTGTGAATGGACAGGTGTGAAACCCTCCAGGTACTGCTGGTCTGCTGTCTGTGGGGACAGGTGACAGGTGAACAGACAGGTGAAACCCTCCAGGTACTGCTGGTCTGCTGTCTGTGGGGACAGGTGTGAGGGGACAGGTGTGAACCCTCCAGGTACTGCTGGTCTGCTGTCTGAGGGGACAGGTGTGAGGGGACAGGTGACAGGTGTGAGGGGACAGGTGACAGGTGTGAACCCTCCAGGTACTGCTGGTCTGCTGTCTGAGGGGACAGGTGACAGGTGTGAATGGACAGGTGTACAGACAGGTGTCAATGGACAGGTGAATGGACAGGTGTGAATGGACACAGGTGTCAATGGACAGGTGTCAATGGACAGGTGTACAGACAGGTGTGAAAGGACAGGTGTCAATGGACAGGTGAATGGACACAAGTGTGGATGGACACAGGTGAGTAGGAGTGAAGAGAAGTGACTCGTGGGGAACTGAGATGGATTTCGAGGGATTTCGATGAATTTCAACAAATTCTGACAAATTCCAACAAAATCCCACCAAATCCCCAAAAAAATCGAACCAAATCCTAATAAATTCCAACTAAATCCCATCAAATCCTGACAAATCCCAACAAATTCCAAGGAAACCTCCAACCCCAAAAAAACCCCACCCCAGGGTGGATTTTGGGTGTTTTTACCTCGATTTTGGTGAAGAACTGATGGAAACAGACCTTCAGGGTCCACCTTGAGACTCATCCCAAACCTCAAAAAACCCCCCAAAAACCCAAAAAACCCCCAAACCCATAAAAACCTCGTGTCCCAGGGTGAGTTTTGGGTGTTTTTACCTCGATTTTGGTGAAGAACTGGCAGAAACAGACCCTGGGATCCACCTGGAGACTCACCCCAAACCCCAAAAAAACCCAAAAAGCCCCAAAAAACCCCAAAAAAATCTCAAAAAAACCCCCAAATCCATAGAAAACTCGTGTCCCAATGTGAGTTTTGGGTGTTTTTACCTTGATTTTGGTGAAGAACTGGCGGAAACAGGCCCTGGGATCCACCTTGAGGCTCTTGGCCAGCTCCAGGATGAACTGCATGACGATGGTCTGGTGAGCCACCTGCTCCATCAGCCCGTGTTTCTGCAGGAAAAAAAACCCAAAATCCACCAAAATTCACCCAAATTCACCCAAATTCTGGTTTGTCACAGATGTTTTCATCCGTGGGGGAAGTTTGGGGGGGTTTTGGGGATTTTTGGGGGGATTTTGTGGAGTTTTTGGTGGGTTTTTGGAGGTTTTCCGGGTGTGTTTCTGCAGGGAAAAACCCCAAAATCCACCCAAATTCACCAAAAATTCACCCAAATTCACCCAAATTCTGGTTTCTCACAAATGTTTTCATCCGTGGGGAAAGTTTGGGGGGTTTTGGGGTTTTTTTTCTGGTTGTTTTGGTTTTTTTTAAATTTATTATTTGAATTCTTTTCTATTCCTTCCAAGAAGAAAACCTCCAGGAAATGGGAGTTTCCAGCCTGGCAAAAAATGAGATTTCATCCCAATTTCAGCCCAATTTAACCCAAATTTAATCCAAATTTAACCCAAATTTCACCCCAGTTTAACCCAAATTTAACCCCAGTTTAACCCCAGTTTAGGCCCAGTTTGAGCCCAGTTTAAGCCCAGTTTGAGGCCAGTTTCAGCCCAGTTTATCCCCAGTTTGAGCCCAGTTTGAGCCCAGTTTAACCCCAGTTTATCCCCAGTTTGAGCCCAGTTTGAGGCCAGTTTATCCCCAGTTTGAGCCCAGTTTAATCCCAGTTTCAGCCCAGTTTAAGCCCAGTTTCACCCCAGTTTATCCCCAGTTTGAGCCCAGTTTGGGGCCAGTTTATCCCCAGTTTAAGCCCAGTTTGAGGCCAGTTTAAGCCCAGTTTCAGCCCAGTTTGAGGCCAGTTTGAGCCCAGTTTCTGCCCAGTTTGAGGCCAGTTTATCCCCAGTTTAAGCCCAGTTTGAGCCCAGTTTATCCCCAGGTTGAGCCCAGTTTAATCCCAGTTTCAGCCCAGTTTCAGCCCAGTTTAACCCCAGTTTGGGGCCAGTTTGGGGCCAGCCCCTCACCTCCTCCACCTCGAGGTCGATGCACCAGATGACCAGGTAATTGGCCGTCTCCTCACACACCAGGTGAGGGTTGTCTGACAGGAACTTCTGGCTGTCATCCCAACGCCTCAGCATCCCTAAAAACGGGGGAAAGGGAGAATTCCACTCATTAATTAGGGGATGGGCTCCTAATTAACCCGGGGGGGGGTCTGGGGGAAAGGGGCATTGGGGTAAAACATTAATTTCTACCCTAAAATCTTCAATTTTAACACTAAAATCCTCAATTTCAACACTAAATCCTCAATTTCCACCCTAAAATTCTCAATTCCCACCCTAAAATCCTGAATTTCAACACTAAATCCTCAATTTCAACCCTAAACTCCTAAATTTCAACCCTAAATCTCCAATTTCAACACTAAAAATCCTCATTTCAACCCTAAAATCTCCAGTTTCATCTCTAAATCTCCAAATACAACCCTAAATCCTCAATTCCCACCCTAAAATCCCAAATTTCCACCCTAAAATCTCCAAATTCAACCCTAAAATCCAAAATTTCCACCCTAAAATCCTCAATTCCCACCCTAAACCATCAATTTCAACCCTAAAATCCTCAATTCCCACTCTAAAATCTCCAAATTCAACCCTAAACCCTCAATTTCAACCCTAAAATCTCCAATTTCAACCCTAAAATCCAAAATTTCCAGCCTAAAATCTCCAAATTCAACCCTAAATCCTCAAATTTCCACCTTAAATCCCCAATTTCAATCTGAAAATCCTCAATTCCCACCCTAAAATCCTCAATTCCCACCCTAAAATCCAAAATTTCCACCCTAAAATCCTCAATTTCCACCCTAAAATTTCCAAACTCAACCATAAATCCTCAAATTTCCACCCTAAATTCTCAATTCCCACCCTAAAATCCCCAATTTCCACCCTAAAATCCTCAATTCCCACCCTAAACCATCAATTTCAACCCTAAAATCCCCAATTTCCACCCTAAAATCCTCAATTTCCGTCTGAAAATCCTCAATTCCCACCCTAAAATCCCCAATTCCCACCCTAAAATCCTCAATTTTCACCCTAAAATCCCCAATTTCCCCCCCAAAAAGCCCCAAACTCTGCCCAGGGCCCCCCAAAGCCCCTCACCAAAGTGTTTAATTTGCTTTTCGTATCGTTCCACAAAAGTTTTGTGTTTTTTCTCCTTCTGCTCCTCAGTCTCCTCCTTCTCCTCGGGTTTGACGTTGAAAACGCTCTGGGGGGAGGAGGAACAAAGGGAATTTGGGGTTTGGGGGGGAATTCTCAAGGAATGAGGAGAGGTTGTCTCAAAAAAACTCCGAAAATGTAAAAATCTCTCCCAAAATTTCCCCCAAAAAAAGCCATAAATCTCAAAAAAAACCCCACTCGCCCAAAAAACTCCCCCAAATCAACAAAAGCTCCTCTAAAAAAGGTCCCCAAGGCAAAAAACCCCCCAAAACTCCCAAAAACTCCCCAAAAAAGGCCAGAAACCCCCAAAAGACCCAAAAATCTCCCCCAAAACAACCAAAAAAAACCCCTCAAAATCTCCCCCCAAAAACCCCAAAACCCCCCTCCAAAAAAACCCAAACATCTCCAACAAAAAATCCCAAAAAAACCCCAAAAAACTCCTAAAACTTCCCCAGAAAAAAACCCCAAATCCCCTAAAAAACCCCCTAAAAAATCCCCCCAAACTTCAAAAAACTCCCCAAACCTCCCCAGAAAAGACCCCAAAAACACCCAAAAAAACCCAAAAGAACACCCAAAAAAACTCTGAAAACCCCCAAAACATCTAAAAAACCCCCAAAAGCTCCCAAAACCTCACTGGAAAAAAAAAAACCAACCCAAAAATCCCCAACCCCCCCAAAAAAAACCCCCAAGAAAACCCCTAAAAAAAACCCTAAAACCCCAAAAAATCCCGAAAAAAACCCCCAAAAACCTCCCAAACCTCCCAAAAAAACCCCCAAGAAACGTCTCAAAACCCCTAAAAAAACCCTAAAACCCCCAAAAAATCCCGAAAAAACCCCAAAAACCTCCCCAAAAAAACCCCAAGAAACCTCCCAAAACCCCTAAAAAAACCCTAAAACCCCCCAAAAAACCCCAAAAACCTCCCAAACCTCCCAAAAAAAACCCCCAAGAAACCTCCCAAAACCCCTAAAAAAACCCTAAAACCCTCCAAAAATCCCGAAAAAACCCCAAAAACCCCCAAACCTCCCAAAAACAACCCCAAGAAACGTCCCAAAACCCTAAAAAAACCCTAAAACCCCCAAAAAATCCCGAAAAAACCCCAAAAACCTCCCAAAAAAACCCCCAAGAAATGTCCCAAGAAACCCCCAAAAAATCCCCCCAAAATCCCCCAAACCTCCCAAAAAAAACCCCAAGAAACCTCCCAAGAAACCCCTAAAAAAAACCCCTAAAACCCCCCAAAAACCCCAAAAACCTCCCAAAACTTCCCCGAAAAAACCCCTCAAAACCCCCTCAAGCCCCAAAACTCCCCTAAAACCCGAAAAAACCCCAAAAACCTCCCAAAACTTCCCTGAAAAAACCCCCCCAAGCCCCAAAACTCCCCTGAAACCTCTTCAAAAAAACCCCCAAACCTCCTCTGCACCACACCCACCTTACTGAAGCCATCCTTGCTGAGCGTATCCACGTTCCAGGGCATGTTCTTCTCCTTCTTCCTGAGCTCCTCCAGTTTGTCCTCCCACGTTCTCTCCTCGGCCTTGAGCTGCTGCGCCTCTGCCCTCAGCTTGTCGAGCTCGGGGCGGGGCCGCCCGCCCTCGGCCACCTCCAGCTCCCGCAGCTTCCTCTGGCACTCGGCCAGTTTGCGTTGGCACTCCCGGCAGCCCTGGGCCAGCTCCTCCTTCTCCTTCTGGAACTGCTCCATGCGCTCCACGCGCGCCTGGGGACGGGGGAGTGAAGGGTTAAAGATGGGGAGGGGTGGGGGGTGGAAAGGGTTAAAAGTAGTCTCGGTTAAAACTCTTCATTCGGGTCTGAAAGGGTTAAAAAAAAATCTGCGTTTGGGTCTGAAAGGGTTAAAAATGATACAGGTGAGGAATCGACTTTTGGGTCTGAAAGGGTTAAATAATCATCTGCATTTGGGTGTGAAAGGGTTAAAAATAGTCTAGGTGGAAAATCGACATTGGGGTCTGAAAGGGTTAAAAAAAACCTACATTGGGGTCTGAAAGGGTTAAAAATGATATAGGTGAAGAATCGACTTTTGGGTCTGAAAGGGTTAAATAATCACCTGCATTTGGGTGTGAAAGGGTTAAAAATATACACACTTGGGTCTGAAAGGGTTAAAAACAGTCTCGGTTAAAACTCTTCATTCGGGTGTGAAAGGGTTAAAAAATCTGCGTTTGGGTGTGAAAGGGTTAAATACATGAAATTTATATTGTTTTATGTTATATATTATATTATATTATATTATATTATATTATATTATATTACATTACATTATATTACATTATATTATATTATACTGTATTATATTATATTACATTATACTATATTATAACATAATATAATACAATATATTGTATTGTAATAATTATACTATATATTATTTTATTATATTATATTGTTATATTGTGTTATACTGTATTTATTCTATTATAATGTATTATATTATAATGTATTATATTATATTATATTATATTATATTATATTATATTATATTATATCAATTATATCACATTATATCACATTATATCACATTATATTATACTATATTACACTATATTATATATTATATTACCTACAGTATATTACAAAATGCAATATTACCCTATAACATAAACATAACACAATATCACATTATTATATGACACAATATAAAGCCATAACAGCCTTACATATGGCATTATTATATTATATTAAAACAACACAATATAATTATATAATTACATTATTATTTCGTGCTACTCTATTATAACTGATATCGTGTCATGTACTAATGAAGTTATGTAATAATAAAATATAAGAGCATAATAATATAATACAATGTAATATAATAAAATATAATATAGACTCAATCTACTGTAATATAATATTAGACTCATATAATCTAATATAAAATGTGTTACAATCTAATTAACAAACCCGAGCTGGAGCATCTTTAATTGGTCGTTTCCGAGTGTTTGGGGCTCTTTGGTCCCAAAACCAACGGCCACAGAGCTGCAGCTTTCATTTGGGGGTTTTTAGGGGTTTTTAGGGGGTTTGGAAAGGAAAAAAACGGGATTTTTTACCCCAAAAGTGGATTAGAAACCCCCGGGAGGGGCTAAAAGGGGAATTTGGGACCCAAAATGTGAATTTGAAGCCCCTGAGAGAGTCTAAAATGGGAATTTGGGGGGGTTTTTTACCCCAAAAGTGGATTAGAAACCCCTGTGAGGGTCTAAAATGGGAATTTTGGGACCCAAAACGTGAATTAAAAACCCCTGAGAGGGTCTAAAATGGGAATTTGGGGGATTTGGGACCCCAAAATGTGAATTATAAAACCCTGAGAGGGTCTAAAAGGGGAATTTGGGACCCCAAAGTGCAGAAAAAGCCCCTGGGAGGGTCTAAAATGGGAATTTTGGGACCCAAAACATGAATTAAAAACCCCTGAGAAGGTCTAAAATGGGAATTTGGGGGATTTGGGACCCCAAAAGTGAAGAAAATGCCCCTGGGAGGGTCTAAAATGGGAATTTTGGGACCCAAAATGTGAATTATAAAACCCTGAGAGGGTCTAAAATGGGAATTTGGGGGACTTTTTACCCCAAAAGTGAATTATAAAACCCTGAGAGGGTCTAAAATGGGAATTTTGGGACCCAAAATGTGAATTTTAAACCCCTGAGAGGGTCTAAAATGGGAATTTTGGGGATTTTTTACCCCAAAGCGCAGAAAAAGGCCCAGGACCGGGCAGGAATTGGGCAAAGGAGCAGGAATTCTTTGGGAACAGCTGGAATAAGGCACAAGAGCGAAATGGAGAGTGCCGGGATGGGGAAAAATGGGGGAAAATGGGGGAAAATGGGGAAAAATGAGGAAAATCCTCTCGGGAATTCCCTATTGGGAGGCTCTTTTCCCTCAGGAGCAGTTTTATTAAAATAAAAACCTGATCCTGAGGGGAAAAGGAAAACCCTGGACTCAGGAGGGAGACGGGAACAGGGCAGGAATCGTGAGGGGAAAATGGGGAAAAATGGGGAAAAATGGGGAAAAATGGGGAAAATCCCCTGGGGAATTCCCTATTGGGAGCCCCTTTTCCCTCAGGAGCAGTTTTATTAAAATAAAAAGAGGATTTTGAGGGGAAAAAAGAAGCCCCCGAGCCATAAAGGAGAACACCTCAGGGCAGGAATCGTGAGGGGAAAAGGGCGAGAAACCTGAGGGGAAAATGGGGGAAAATGGGGGAAAAATGAGGAAAATCCTCTCGGGAATTCCCTATTGGGAGGCTCTTTTCCCTCAGGAGCAGTTTTATTAAAATAAAAACCTGATCCTGAGGGGAAAAGGAAAACCCTGGACTCAGGAGGGAGACGGGAACAGGGCAGGAATCGTGAGGGGAAAATAGGGGAAAAATGGGGGAAAATGGGAGAAAATGGGGGAAAACGGGGAAAAATGAGGAAAATCCTCTCGGCAATTCCCTATTGGGAGCCCCTTTTCCCTCAGGAGCAGTTTTATTAAAATAAAAACCTGATCCTGAGGGGAAAATGAAAACCCTGGACTCAGGAGGGAGACGGGAACAGGAGAACGCCTCAGGGCAGGAATCGTGAGGGAAAAATGGGGAAAAATGAGGAAAATCCTCTCGGGAATTCCCTATTGGGAGCCCCTTTTCCCTCAGGAGCAGTTTTATTAAAATAAAAAACAGACCTTGAGGGGAAAGTGAAGCCCCCGAGCCATAAAGGAGAACACCTCAGGGCAGGAATCGTGAGGGGAAAAGGGCGAGAAACCTGAGGGGAAAATGGGGGAAAATGGGGGAAAATTCCCTGTCAGAAGCTCCTTTTCCCTGAGGATCAGTTTAATTAAAATAAAAAGCCGATCCTGAGGGGAAAGAGAAGCCCCCGATCCACGCGGGAGATGGGAAAAGGAGAAGCAACACCCCTCGCTCCTTCGCGGGGCAGCAAACCTGAGGGGGAAAGGGCGAGAAACGCGAGGAGAAAAGGGACAATCCCGACGCTGAGGGGATAAAGGAGCTCAGGGAGAGGCCCCCACAGCCTCAGGGCGCCAGGGAGGGGAAATAAAATAACATCTCCTTCTCCATCCCCTTCCCGTCCCCTTTCCCTCCGGGAATCCGGGGCCCGGTCGCCATGGGAACAGGCCGAGCGCCGTCACGGGCCGCTCGGAGCCGCACCTGATGACGCCATCGGAACAGACTGGCCGTGTCGATGTTGGGGTGAGTCTCATCCTCGTCGTCCGAGACCTCGATGTGGTCCCACACGCTGTAATCCACCATGGCGCGGCCGCCGCGACCCCTCCGCGATACCCCGCCCGTGCCCCGGCCGCTTCCGCCCCGTGCGGCGTGACGCACTTCCGCCCCGTGCGGCGTGACGCACTTCCGGCGTCCCCTCAGCCTGCGCAACGCCCGCCTGAAGCCGCGGCCTCTTCCAAGATGGCGGCCGCGGCCTCTTCCAAGATGGCGGCGGAGGTAAAGTGACGTCAACTCACAGACGCCGTTTCTACACACCGTTTAAACCGTTTTATCTGGCGGTTTAAGACAGTAAATGAAAGAAAAGAAGACTTTTAAAGGGTATTTCGGGTTTAAGCGGAAGGGAAATCCTGCCTTTGCTGTGGTTTGAAGAGGTTTAATTGACTGGGAGTCCCCATTTCTATAGTTTTAGCCGTTCGGTTGAGGGCGAATCCGGCTTTCTTCGTTGTTTAAGTGGTTAGATTGAGGAGGATTCTCTGGTTTTCGTCCATTTTAAGGGTTTAAATTGAAAGGAGCCTTTTTATGGGCTGTTTTTAAGAGTTTTATCAGCAGGGCCCCTCTGTTTTGAGAGACCTTGGGGAGAAAATCGTATCAAAAGGCCCCAAAAATAATGTTTCTTGAGGGAAAAACCACCAAGGTGCTGGGAGGAGGAAACCTCTTAGGGGTTAAACTGAGGAGGAATTCGATTCAAAATTTTAAATTTAGGCAGGATCTTCCATTTTAAGTGTTTAAATGGAGGGAAACTCCACATTTTTCACCATTTTTTGGGTTTATTTCAGGGGGAGACCCTCTTTAGCCATAATTTTAGATGTCCAAACGTAGAGGGAATCCCTTTTTTTCCGTTTTTAGGGGTTAAACTGAGGGGAGGAAAGTTCTTTTTTCATCATTTTAAAGGGTTTAACTTGAGGGGTTCAATTAATTGTGAGGGGAAAAATGGCGGGAAACGTGAGGGGAAAATGGCGGGAAACGTGAGGGGAGAAAATGGCGGGAAACGTGAGGGGAAAATGGCAAAATAATAATAATAAAAATAAAATAATATAAAAAATTAATGGTAATGGCAATGATAATGGTGATAATGATAATAATAATAACAACAGTAATGGTGATGATGATATTAATAATGATTCTGATAATAATCATAATGACGATTATGATAATAATAATAATGATAACGAGGATGATAATGATGATGATAGTAATAATAATAATAATAAATAATTATTTTTTTAGCCCCCACCAGCCCGACCCCATCACAATAATAATAATAATAATAATAATAATAATAATAATAATTTGTGTTTACCCCCCAGCCCAGCCCCATGACGATGACAATAACAATAATAACAATAATAATAATAATAATAATAATAATAACTTTCCAACATCGAATCCTGAACCTTTATTACAACATTTTAATGAGGTAACACACAACGAGACCTCCCCTAAAAAATCACCTACAAAAATACAAATGCTAAAATTCCCCTAAAAAGCTACAGGGGCAAAATGCAGCAAATCCTCACCCCAAAAATAGAAAACTACAAAAATAGAAATGTTAAAATTCCCCCTGAAAGGTAAAAGGGGTAAAATGCAGCAAATCCTCACCCCAAAAATCCAAGTGTTTGTGGTGTGTGAAACGGGAGCAGCCGGAGTGAGGAGGGCTGAGGGGGAGATTTTTGGGGTTTTTTTGGGATTTGGGGGGGATTTTTGGGGTTTTTTGGGGTTTTTGGGGTTTTGGGGGGGTTTTGGTGGGTTTTGGGGTTTTTTGAGGGGTTTTGGGGGAGATTTTTTGGGGTTTTTTTGGGGAGAGGTTGAGGGGGGTTTTGGGAGGATTTTTGGGGCAGTTTTGGGGAGTTTTTTGGAGGAGGATTTTTTTGGAGGAGGATTTTTTTAGGGCTGTTTTTTGGGGCAGTTTTTGGGCTGATTTTTAGGGGGGGGGAGGATTTTTTAGGGGGTGTTTTTTGGGGGGAGGATTTTTTAGGGGCTGTTTTTTGGGGCAGTTTTTGGACTGATTTTTAGGGGGAGGATTTCTTTAGGGGTTTTTTTTGAGGAGTATTTTTTAGGGGTGTTTTTGGGGCAGTTTTTGGGGTGAGGATTTTTCAGGGGGTGTTTTTGGGGCAGTTTTTTGGAGGAGGACTTTTTTAGGGGGTGTTTTTTGGGGGGAGGATTTTTTAGGGGTGTTTTTTAGGGATTTTTTTGGAGGAGGATTTTTCAGGGGGTGTGTTTTGGGGCAGTTTTTGGGCTGATTTTTAGAGGAGGATATTTTTCAGGGGGTGTTTTTTGGAGCAGTTTTTTGGAGGAGGATTTTTCAGGGGGTGTTTTTGGGGCAGTTTTTGGGGCAGTTTTTGGGGTGAGGATTTTTCAGGGGGTGTGTTTTGGGGCAGTTTTTGGGGCAGGTTTTGGGGACAGGATTTTTCAGGGGGTGTGCTGTTGGGGTCCCCCCTCAGGAGGCCGGGGAGGGGCCGTGGGCGGCTCGAGCCCGGCGGGTGACAGTCACCAAACGCTGCTGGGCCAGGAAAGAGCGAGTGCCACCGGGCCGCTGGGGACACGTGTCCTCCTGCTGCTGCAGGGACAGGCCCTGGGGACACGGGGACATTGGGGACATTGGGGACATCAGGGGGTCCCCCAGACCCACAATTACCCCTCCTGCTGCTGCAGGGACAGGCCCTGGGGACACGGGGACATCAGGGGGATCCCCCAGACCCATAATTACCCCTCCTGCTGCTACCAATGTTCCCTCCCAGGTGTGTCCCCATCCCCAGGTGTGTCAGTGTCCCCAGGTGTGTCAGTGTCCCCAGGTGTGTCCCATCCCCAGGTGTGTCCCTGTCCCCAGGTGTGTCCCATCCCCAGGTGTGTCCCTGTCCCCAGGTGTGTCCCTGTCCCCCCCAGGTGTGTCCCATCCCCAGGTGTGTCCCTGTCCCATCCCCAGGTGTGTCCCCATCCCCAGGTGTGTCCCATCCCCAGGTGTGTCCCTGTCCCCAGGCGTGTCAGTGTCCCCAGGTGTGTCCCGTCCCCAGGTGTGTCAGTGTCCCCAGGTGTGTCCCTGTCCCCCCCAGGTGTGTCCCATCCCCAGGTGTGTCCCATCCCCAGGTGTGTCCCTGTCCCAGGTGTGTCCCATCCCCAGGTGTGTCCCTGTCCCCAGGTGTACCTGTCCCCAGGTGTGTCCCATCCCCAGGTGTGTCCCATCCACAGGTGTATCAGTGTCCCCAGGTGTGTCCCCATCCCCAGGTGTGTCAGTGTCCCCAGGTGTCCCTGTCCCCAGGTGTGTCCTGTCCCCCCCAGGTGTGTCCCTGTCCCCAGGTGTGTCCCTGTCCCAGGTGTGTCAGTGTCCCCAGGTGTGTCCCTGTCCCCCCCAGGTGTGTCCCATCCCCAGGTGTGTCCCTGTCCCAGGTGTGTCAGTGTCCCCAGGTGTGTCCCTGTCCCCCCAGGTGTGTCCCATCCCCAGGTGTGTCCTGTCCCCAGGTGTGTCCCTGTCCCCAGGTGTGTCCTGTCCCCAGGTGTGTCCTGTCCCAGGTGTGTCCCATCCCCAGGTGTGTCCCTGTCCCCAGGTGTGTCCTGTCCCCAGGTGTGTCCTGTCCCCAGGTGTGTCCCTGTCCCCAGGTGTGTCCTGTCCCCAGGTGTGTCCCTGTCCCAGGTGTGTCCCATCCCCAGGTGTGTCCCATCCCCAGGTGTGTCAGTGTCCCCAGGTGTGTCCCTGTCCCCCCCAGGTGTCCCTGTCCCCAGGTGTCACTCACCATGTTGTACCAGGCCGTCACCAGCAGTTTCTCCTCGCGCTCACGCTGCGCCCGGCTGCGCTCCCAGTCACACTGCGGGGTCACGGGGTCATTGGGGGGTCATGGGGGTCATTGGGGGGTCATGGGGTCAGGGAGGTCAGAGGGGTCATGGGGGTCACAGAGGTCAGGGGGGTCAGGGGAGGTCAGAGAGGTCATGGGGGTCATTGGGGGGTCATGGGGGTCAGAGGGGGGTCATGGGGTCATTGGGGTCATGGGGTCATTGGGGGGTCATGGGAGGTCAGAGAGGTCATGGGGGTCATTGGGGGGTCATGGGGGTCATTGGGGTCATTGGGGGGGTCATGGGGAGGTCAAGGGGGTCAGGGGAGGTCAGAGGGGTCATTGGGGGTCATTGGGGTCATTGGGGGGTCAGGGGAGGTCAGAGGGGTCATTGGGGGGTCAGGGGGGACAGGTTAAACCCCCCCCAAGACCCCCAAAAGGTCAAATCCCCCCCACAAAGGTTTTATTTCACCAAGATGATTATTGGCAAAATAAATAATTCTGGTGGAATAAACTCGATAAAATGAATCATTGTCCCCAGGTGCCCCCCAGGTGTCCCCAGGTGTCCCCAGGTATCCCCAGGTGTCCCCAGGTATCCCCAGGTGTCCCCCAGGTGTCCCCAGGTGTTCCCCAGGTGCCCCCCAGGTGTCCCCAGGTGTCCCCAGGTGTCCCAGGTGCCCTCAGGTGTCCCCAGGTGCCCCCCAGGTGTCCCCAGGTGTCCCCAGGTGTCCCCAGGTGTCCCCGGTGTCCCTCACCTGCAGGTGCTGCAGCAGCTCGTCCTTCTCCCGCAGTTGCTCCCGCAGCAGCCGCAGCACCGGGGCCAGGGGGGGGCTCCCGGGGGGGTCCCCGGGGGGCTGCGGGGGGCTTCGGGGGGCTGCTGCCGGGGGACCCCCAACTCCGGACCCTGGGAGGGGGGAAAAATGGGGGGAGGAGGGGAAAAAACCCAAAAATCCCCCCAAAAATTCCAAAATGTTAAAAGGGAAACTGAGGCACGGCTCGTGTCCACCCCCCCCCCCACAAGGGACACCATAAAATTTGGGGACACCCCCAAAAAAAATTCTCCCCCAAATTTTGAGGACCCCCAAATCTTGACCCTGGGAAGGGGGAAAAATGGGGGGAGGGGAGAAAAACCCCCCAAAATCCCCCCCAAAATCCCCAAAATGGTCCAGGGGAAACTGAGGCACGGCTCATGTCCTCCCCCCCCCCACAAGGAACATCCTAAATTTTGGGGACCCCCCCTCAAAATAATTCTCCCCCAATTTTAGGGACCCCCAAATCTTGACCCTGGGAAGGGGGAAAATGGGGGGAGGAGGAAAAAAACCCCAAAAAATCCCCAAAAAATTCCCCAAAATGGTCCAGGGGAAACTGAGGCACGGCTCGTGTCCTGCCCCCCCCCCCCCACAAGGGACATCATAAAATTTGGGGACACCCCCAAAAAAAATTCTCCCCCAATTTTAGGGACCCCCAAATCTTGATCCTGGAATGGGGGAAAAATGGGGGGAGGGGAGAAAACCCCCCCAAAATCCCCCCAAAAATCCCCAAAATGTTCCTGGGGAAACTGAGGCACGGCTCGTGTCCTCCCCTCCCCCCACAAGGGACATCCTAAATTTTGGGGACCCCCCCCCAAAAAATTCTCCCCCAATTTTAGGGACCCCCAAATCTTGACCCTGGGAAGGGGGAAAAATGGGGGGAGGGGAGAAAAACCCCAAAAAATCCCCCCAAAAATCCCCAAAATGTTCCTGGGGAAACTGAGGCACGGCTCGTGTCCTCCCCCCCCCCGGGGACACCCCAAATTTTGGGAACCCCCCAAAAAAATTCTCCCCCAAATTTTGGGGACCCCCCAAACTTCCCACCCCCCCCAAACACACCTTGACCCCACCCCGAATTGTGATTGGCTCCCCCCTCGTACCTGTCCTGGGGGGCTCCGCCTCCTCTTCCTCCTCCTCCTCCTCCTCCTCCTCCCTGGGGGGAGGGGCACAGGTTGGCGATTTGGGGAGGGGCCCCCCAAAATCCTGGCCCCGCCCCCACCCCCCAAAACTCACAGGTGATTGGGGCTGTCCTCCAGCAGCAACACCTGAGGGGGGAAGGGACAGGTGAGTTATTGTCCCCTCAGGTGTGTCACTGTCCCTCAGGTGTGTCACTGTCCCCTCAGGTGTGTCACTGTCCCCTCAGGTGTGTCACTGTCCCTCCCCAGGTGTGTCACTGTCCCCTCAGGTGTGTCATTGTCCCCCCCAGGTGTGTCACTGTCCCTCCCTCAGGTGTGTAACTGTCCCCCAGGTGTGTCACTGTTCCCCCCCAGGTGTGTCACTGTCCCCCAGGTGTGTCACTGTCCCTCAGGTGTGTCATTGTCACCCCCAGGTGTGTCATTGTCCCCTCAGGTGTGTCACTGTCCCTCAGGTGTGTCACTGTCACCCCCAGGTGTGTCCAGGTGTGTCACTGTCACCCCCAGGTGTGTCACTGTCACCCCCAGGTGTGTCACTGTCCCCCCAGGTGTCTCACTGTCCCCCCAGGTGTGTCATTGTCCCTCCCCAGGTGTGTCATTGTCCCTCAGGTGTGTCACTGTCCCCTCAGGTGTGTCACTGTCCCTCAGGTGTGTCATTGTCCCCTCAGGTGTGTCACTGTCCCTCAGGTGTGTCATTATCCCCTCAGGTGTGTCATTGTCCCTCCCCCAGGTGTGTCACTGTCCCCTCAGGTGTGTCACTGTCCCCCCAGGTGTGTCACTGTCCCCCAGGTGTGTCACTGTCCCTCCTCAGGTGTGTCACTGTCCCTCAGGTGTGTCACTGCCCCCCCAGGTGTGTCACTGTCCCCCCCAGGTGTGTCACTGCCCCCTCCAGGTGTATCACTGTCCCCCAGGTGTGTCATTGTCCCCTCAGGTGTGTCACTGTCCCCCCAGGTGTGTCATTGTCCCCTCAGGTGTATAAATCTCACCTGGTCCCGCACTGTCCGAGGCTCAGGTGACGCCTCCAACCTGTGGGTTTGGGGGGGCATTAGAGATTGGGGGGGCTCAGGTGTGTTTGACCCCCAGGTGTGCTCACCTGTGCCAGGCTCAGGTGTGTTTGACCCCCCCAGGTGTGTTTTGGTGACCCCCAGGTGAGCTCACCTGTACCAGGCTCAGGTGTGTTTTGGGGACCCCCAGGTGAGCTCACCTGTGCCGGGCTCAGGTGTGTTTGACCCTCAGGTGAGCTCACCTGTGCTGGGCTTAGGTGTGTTTTGGGGACCTCCAGGTGAGCTCACCTGTACCAGGCTCAGGTGTGTTTTGTGCCCCAGGCTCAGGTGTGTTTTGGGGACCCCCAGGTGAGCTCACCTCTGCCGGGCTCAGGTGTGTTTTGGGGACCCCCCTGACCCCCCAGGTGTGTTTTGGGGACCCCCAGGTGAGGTCACCTGTACCAGGCTCAGGTGTGTTTTGTGCCCCAGGCTCAGGTGTGTTTTGGGGACCCCCAGGTGAGCTCACCTGTGCCAGGCTCAGGTGTGTTTGACTCCCCAGGTGTGCTCACCTGTGCCGGGCTCAGGTGTGTTTTGTGCCCCAGGCTCAGGTGTGTTTTGGGGACCCCCCTGACCCCCCAGGTGTGTTTTGACCCCCCAGGTGAGCTCACCTGTGCCGGAGCTGGTCCCGCTGCAGCCGCAGTCGCCGGTTTTCCCTCCGCAGCCGCGTCACCGTGTCCCTGGGGGGCGGGGACACACCTGGGCGGTGACAAAACCCGGGGACATGCCCCCTCACCCCCCAGGTGGGCTCCGGCCACCTCACCTGGACTCACCTGAGCTCGGCAGGAAGGATCTCGGCCGCCAGATTCTGGGCTGGGCCTGAGCCCCCCTTGAGGGCTGGGGGGGACAGGTGAGGCAGGGAGAGCAGGTGAGGGCCCCAGGTGACACACCTGTCCGGCCAAGCCCCGCCCACGTGTGTCGTCACCCCCCTCACCTGCCTGGCTCAGGTAACTCTGCTGCACCTGGGCACAGCGCAGCTCCTCGTTGGCCTCGCGCAGCGCGTCCCGCTCCTCCTGCAGCCGCTGTGGGGACAGGTGTGTCCCCAGGTGTGTGCCAGGTGTCACCAGGTGTGTCCTCAGGTGTGCTACAGGTGTGCTCCAGGTGTGTGCCAGGTGTGCTCCAGGTGTGCCCCAGGTGTGTCCCAGGTGTGCTCCAGGTGTGTCCCCAGATGTGTCCCCAGGTGTGTCCCAGGTGTGTCCCCAGGTGTGTCACCAGGTGTGTCCCAGGTGTGCTCCAGGTGTGTCCCCAGGTGTGTCCCCAGGTGTGTCCCAGGTGTGTCCCCAGGTGTGTCACCAGGTGTGTCCCAGGTGTGCTCCAGGTGTGTCACCAGGTGTGTCTCAGGTGTGCTCGAGGTGTGCTCCAGGTGTGTCACCAGGTGTGTCACCAGGTGTGTCCCAGGTGTGTCCCCAGGTGTGTCACCAGGTGTGTCCCAGGTGTGTCCCCAGGTGTGTCCCCAGGTGTGTCCCAGGTGTGTCCCAGGTGTGTCCCAGGTGTGTGCCAGGTGTGTCCCCAGGTGTGTGCCAGGTGTGCTCCAGGTGTGTCCCCAGGTGTGTCCCCAGGTGCGTCACCAGGTGTGTGCCAGGTGTGCCACCAGGTGTCACCAGGTGTGTCCCAGGTGTGTCCCCAGGTGTGTCACCAGGTGTGTCCCCAGGTGTGTCCCAGGTGTGTCCCCAGGTGTGTCACCAGGTGTGCCCCAAGTGTGTCCCAGGTGTGCTCCAGGTGTGTCCCAGGTGTGCTCCAGGTGTGTCACCAGGTGTGTCCCAGGTGTGCTCGAGGTGTGTCCCAGGTGTGCTCCAGGTGTGTCCCAGGTGTGCCCCCAGGTGTGCCCTCAGGTGTGCTCCAGGTGTGTCCCCAGGTGTAACCCCAGGTGTGTCCCAGGTGTGTCCCCAGGTGTGTCCCCAGGTGTAACCCCAGGTGTGTCACCAGGTGTGTCCCAGGTGTGCTCCAGGTGTGTCCCCAGGTGTGTCCCAGGTGTCCCCAGGTGTGTCCCCAGGTGTGTCCCCAGGTGTGCTCCAGGTGTGCCCCAGGTGTGTCACCAGGTGTGTCCCAGGTGTGTCCCAGGTGTGCTCCAGATGTGTCCCCAGGTGTGCTCCAGGTGTGTCACCAGGTGTGTCCCAGGTGTGCTCCAGGTGTGTCCCAGGCGTTTCCCCAGGTGTGTCCCCAGGTGTGTCCCCAGGTGTGTCCCCAGGTGTGCTCCAGGCGTTTCCCCAGGTGTGTCTCCAGGCCACACCCCCCCACACCACACCCCCACTACGCCCCCAGGCCACACCCCCTGCCACACCACGCCCCCTCCCTCAGGCCACGCCCACCTCCTTCTCCTGGCTCAGGGCCTGGAAGCGCTCCTGCAGGTGCCGCAGCTCCAGGTGCCACTTCTCGGCCCTGAGCAGCGCCTCGGCCTGCTGGTCACTGAGAGCCTCCACCTGGACACAGGTGAGACACAGGTGAGACACACAGGGGACACACAGGTGACACAGTGGACACACAGGTGACACAGGGGACACAGGCACAGGTGACACAGGGGACACAGGGGAGACAGGGGACAGGTGAGACAGGGGACACAGGTGACACAGGGGACACAGGGGAGACAGGTGACACAGGTGACACAGGGCACAGGGGACACAGGGGAGACTCAGACACAGGGCACAGGTGAGACACACAGAGGACACAGGGCACAGGTGACACAGGGGACACAGGGGAGACAGGTGACACAGGTGACACAGGGGACACAGGGAACACAGGGGAGACACAGGGGAGACAGGTGAGACTCAGACACAGGTGACACAGGGCACAGGTGACACAGGGGACACAGGGGAGACAGGAGAGACAAGGACACAGGTGAGACACAGGGGAGACAAGGACACAGGTGACACAAGGGACAGGGGAGACAGGGACACAAGTGAGACACGTCAGGCAGGTGACATACATGTGACACAAAGGTGACACAAGGACACAGAGGTGACACAAGGACACAAATGAGACAGAGACACAGGTGAGACAAGGACACAGGTGAGACAGGGACACAAGAACACAGCTGAGACATGTGTGACACGTGATGCGAATGACATAGGTGGCACAGGTGACACAGGTAACACACAGGTGACACTGCAATGACACAGGTGACACACATGACACAGCTGGCACAGCTGACACCGTGACAACACAGGTGACACAAGCGACATACAGGTGACACAGGTGACACAGGTAAGTGACACACAGGTGACACATGTGACACAGGTGACACAGGTAACACACAGGCGACACACAGGTGACACTGCAATGACACAGGTGACACAGGTGACACACAGGTGAGCCCTCACCTGCCTGCGGGCGGCCTCCAGCTGCGCACAGCCGGCCTGGGCACGGCCCAGCTGCTGCTCCAGGTGAGCGGCGCGGCGCACCTGTGCGGCATGGCGCTCCTCCAGCGCCCGCAGCCGCCGCCGCTGCTCGGCCGCCGCCGCCGCCCGGCCCCGGTACACGGCCACGGCCGCCGCCAGGTGCCCCGCCCGCGCCGACGACGCCCTGACAGGTGACAGGTGACACCATTGTACACCTGAGTACAGGTGTGTCACAGCATCGGACATCTGAGTACAGGTGTGTCACTGCCCGGCCCCGGTACACGGCCACGGCCGCCGCCAGGTGCCCCGCCCGCGCCGACGACGCCCTGACAGGTGAGTACAGGTGAGTACAGGTGTGTGACTGCATTGGACACATGAGCACAGGTGTGTCACTGCCCGGCCCTGGTCACACGGGGACACCTGTGCTGGTGACACCGCGGGACACGACACCTGCCAGGAGCACACAGGATGGCCCAGCTCACCTGAACAGGTGTTTTAGCTCACCTGAGCAGGTGTGTTAGCTCACCTGAGCAGGTGTTTTAGCTCACCTGAGCAGGTCCATCTCGTCGCGCAGCGCCCGCGCCTCCCCCTCGAGCCCCTGCAGCTCCTGGGCGCGCACCTGCAGCTCCCGCGCCTCCTGCTCCAGGTGACGGCAGCGCGCCCGCAGCTCCTCCCGGCCGCTCTCCAACCTGCCGCGGCCACAGGTGAGTTCTGCAGGTGTGGGGGCCTCCCCTCTCACCTGTCCCCTCAGCTGTCCCCTCAGCTGTGTCCCCTCACCTGTGTCCCCTCCCTCACCTGTCCCCTCTCACCTCTGTCCCCTCACCTGTGTCTCCTCACCTGTCCCCTCACCTGTTCCCTCACCTGTCCCCTCACCTGTGTCCCCTCACCTGTCCCCTCACCTGTCCCGTCACCTGTCCCCTCACCTGCGTCCCCTCACCTGTCCCCTCACCTGTGTCCCCTCACCTGTGTCCCCTCACCTGTCCCCTCTCACCTGTGCCCTCCCCTGTCCCTTCACCTGTGTCCCCTCATCTGTGTTCCCTCTCACCTCTCCCCTCACCTGTCCCCCCTCACCTGTCCCCCCTCACCTGTCCCCCCTCACCTGTGTCCCCTCCCCTGTCCCCTCTCACCTGTCCCCTCACCTGTCCCCTCACCTGTCCTCTCACCTGTCCCCCCTTCACCTGTCCCCTCTCACCTGTCCCCTCACCTGTCCCCTCCCCTGTCCTCTCACCTGTCCCCTCCCCTGTCCCTCACCTGTAGTTCTCCTCCTGCAGCTCCTCCACCTGTGCCTGCAGGTGCAGCAGTCTCTTGGCGCCGGCGCTCTCCTCCTGGAGGCGCTCCCTCAGGGCGCGGTTCTCGGCGGCCAGGTGACCCCTCTCGGCCTGCAGCGCCGCCACCTGGGCCACAGGTGGGAGGGAGGGGCACGGGGGGGCGGGGTTTGCTCTCAGGTGTGCCCCACCCTCACCTGAGCTGATTTCTCCTTATGGTTTTTTGGGGGGGTTTTAATCAGGTATTGGGAAGTTGAGGAGATCCAGGTGTGCAGGAGAGATCCAGGTGTGCAAGAGAGATCCAAGTGTGCAGGAGAGATCCAGGTGTGCAGGGAGGAGCCCAGGTGTGCAGGAGAGATCCAGGTGTGCAGGGAGGGGCCCAGGTGTGCAGGAGGGGCTCAGGTGTGCAGTATTTGGGGGGTATTTGGGGGTCTCAGGTGAGATTTGGGGGTCCCAGGTGAGGTTTGGGGGGTCCCAGGTGGGATTTGGGGGTCCCAGGTGGGATTTGAGGAATCTCAGGTGAGATTTGGGGGTCTCAGGTGAGATTTGGGGGGTCTCAGGTGGGATTTGGGGGTCCCAGGTGAGATTTGGGGGTGCCCAGGTGGGATTTGGGGGGGTCTCAGGTGAGATTTGAGGAATCTCAGGTGAGATTTGGGGGGTCTCAGGTGGGATTTGGGGGTCGCAGGTGGGATTTGGGGGGTCCCAGGTGAGATTTGGGGGTCCCCAGGTGCAATTTGGGGGTCCCAGGTGAGGTTTGGGGGTCCCAGGTGGGATTTGGGGGTCCCAGGTGGGATTTGGGGGGTCCCCAGGTGGGATTTGGGGGTCTCAGGTGTCCCGGCCTCACCTGCTGCTCCAGCTCCTGGCAGCGCTGCCCCGCCCCCGCCCCGCCCTCCTCGGGGGGCTCCTGGCTCAGGTAATAATACTGCCGGGACTGTGGGGGAGGGGGCTCAGAGACCCCGAAATCTGCCCCCGAGACCCCAAATCCCACCCTGAGACCCCAAAATCTGCCCCTGAGACCCCAAAATCCACCCTGAGACCCCAAAACCCCACCCTGAGACCCCATAACCCCACCCTGAGACCCCGAAATCTGCCCCTGACACCCCAAAATCTGCCCCTGAGACCCCAAAATCCAACCCTGAGACCCCAAAATCCCACCCTGAGACCCCAAAATCTGCCCCTGACACCCCAAAACTCACCCTGAGACCCAAAAATCCCTCCTGAGACCCCAAAATTCCCCTTGAGACCCCAAAACTCATCCTGAGACCCCAAAATCCCACCCTGAGACCCCAAAACCCCACCCTGAGACCCCAAAATCTGCCCTGAGACCCCAAAATCTGCCCCAGAGACCCCATAACCCCACCCTGACACCCCAAAATCTGCCCCCCAAAATCTGCCCCAGAGACCCCAAAATCCACCCTGAGACCCCAAAATCCCCCCAAAATCCCCCCCAGACACCCCCAAATCTGCCCCAGACACCCCAAAATCCCCCCAGACACCCCAAATCCCCCCAAATCCCCCCCAGACACCCCAAAATTCCCCCCAGACACACCCCAAATCCCCCCAGACACCCCTCAAATCCCCCCAGACCTCCCAAATCTGCCCCAGACCCCCCCCAAATCCCCCCAGACCCCCCAATTCTGCCCCCCACCTGAGCGTCGAAGGTCCCGTAGGTGTCGGCCGCCATCGGCTCCGGGTCCAGGAGCTGCCTCAGGGACGGGAAATTTGGGGGGTTTTGGGGGGTCTCGGGGGGCTTCAGGACCCCCCAATAACCCTGAGGGGCCCCCAAAACCCTTTAGGGACCCCCAAACCCTTCAGAGATTCCCCCAAAACCCTTTGGGGACCCCCAAAAACCATCGGGGACCCCCCAAATCCCCAGAGACCCCCCAAAACCTTCCAGGGGACCCCCAAAACCCTTCAGGGGACCCTCAAAACTCTTCAGGGACCCCCAAAAACCATCGGGGACCCCCAAAATCCCCCAGAGACCCCCCAAAACCTTCCAGGGGACCCCCAAAACCCTTCAGGGGACCCCCAAGGCCCCCCAGGACCCCCCAAAACCCTTCAGGGACCCCCCCAAAACCCTTTAGGGCCCCTCAAAACCCTTCAGGACCCCTCCAAACCCCCCCAGGACCCCCCAAAACCCTTCAGGGACCCCCCAAACCCCTTCAGGGACCCCCCAAAACCCTTCAGGGGACCCCCCAAAGCCCTTCAGGGACCCCCCCAAACCCCCCCAGGACCCCCCAAAACCCTTCAGGACCCCCCAAACCCCTCAGGGACCCCCCCAAGGCCCCCCAGGACCCCCCAAAATCCCTCAGGGACCCCCCAAACCCCTCAGGGACCCCCCCAAGGACCCCCAGGACCCCCCCAAACCCCCCCGGGACCCCCCCAAGGCCCCCCAGGACCCCCCAAAACCCTTCAGAGATCCCCCAAACCCCCCCAGGACCCCCCCGAGCCCCCCCCAAACCCTTCAGAGACCCCCCAAACCCCCCAGGATCCCCCAAAACCCTCCCAGGACCCCCCCAAACCCCCCCGGGACCCCCAGCCCCACGCCCACCTCCTGGATGGCCGCCATCACCTCGTGCTGCACCGCCTCCGGCAGCGTCATGATGCGCTGGATGTGCTCTGGGGGGATTTGGGGGGGTCAGGGGGGGTCTGGAGGGGATTTGGGGGGGTCAGGGCAGGATTTGGGGGGGTCAGGGCAGGATTTGGGTGGGTTTAGGGGGCAGTTTTGGGGCTCACAGGGAGATTTTGGGGGGTTTAGGGCAGAAATTTGAGGCCTAGGGGAGGATTTTAGGGGTCCAGGGGGGCTCAGGGAGGGATTTGGGGGGTCCAGGGCAGAATTTTGGGGCTCCAGGGCAGAATTTTGGGGTCCAGGGCAGGATTTTGGGCTCCAGGGCAGGATTTTGGGTGTCCAGAGCAGTATTTTGGGGTCCAGGGCAGTATTTTGGGGTTCCAGGAGGGTCCAGGGCAGGATTTTGGGGCTCCAGGGCAAGATTTTGGGGGTCCAGGGCAGGATTTTGGGGCTCCAGGAGGGTCCAGGGCAGGATTTTGGGGTCCAGGGCAGTATTTTGGGGTCCAGGGCAGGATTTTGGGGGTCCAGGGCAGGATTTTGGGGTCAAGGGCAGAATTTTGGGGTTCCAGATCAGGATTTTGGGGGTCCAGGGCAGTATTTTGGGGGTCCAGGTCAGGATTTTGGGGTTCCAGGGCAGAATTTTGGGGTCCAGGGCAGTATTTTGGGGTCCAGGGCAGTATTTTGGGGTCCAGGGCAGAATTTTGGGGGTCCAGGGGACAATTTTGGGGGTCCAGAGCAGTATTTTGGGGTCCAGGGCAGGATTTTGGGGTCCAGGGCAGGATTTTGGGGTTCCAGGTCAGGATTTTGGGGGTCCAGGTCAGGATTTTGGGGGCCCAGGGGGGTTCGGGGCAGAATTTTGGGGGTCCAGGGCAGGATTTTGGGGGTTCCAGGGGGGTCCAGGTCAGTATTTTGGGGTTCCAAAGCAGTATTTTGGGGGTCCAGGGCAGGACTTTGGGGGTCCAAGGGACAATTTTGGGGTTCCAGGAGGGTCCAGGGCAGGATTTGGGGTTCCAGGGCAGGATTTTGGGGGTCCAGGAGGGTTCAGGGATGAATTTTGGGGGTCCAGGTCAGTATTTTGGGGTTCCAGGGCAGTATTTTGGGGTCCGGGGGTCTCCCCACCTTCCCGGCCGCGGCAGCTGACGGCGCAGCCCAGCACCAGTGTGACCAGTTTGCCCAGTTGCTGGGGGTCTCCTCTCTGGGCCGCCGCCCCCACGTCGGGCACGTGCTGCTCCCCCACGGCCTGGCCCAGCTCCTGCCACAGACCCGGGGACCCCTCCCCAAAATAAAAATCACAGACCCCCCAAGAATGAGAAACCCCCCCAAATTTCCCAAAAATCCCCCCAAAATTGGGACCCCTCTCCCCCAAAATTGGGACCCCCCCCCCAAAATTGGGACCCCCTCCCCCAAAATTGTGACCCCCTCCAAAATTGAGACCCCCTACCCCAAAATTGGGACCCCTCCCCCAAAATTGAGACCCCCTTCCCCAAAATTGAGACCCTCTCCCCCAAAATTGGGACACCCCCCAAAATTGGGACCCTCCCCCCAAAATTGGGACCCCCCCTAAAATTGAGACCCTCCCCCAAAATTGAGACCCCCTCCCCCCAAAATTGAGACCCCTCCCCCAAAATTGAGACCCTCCCCCAAAATTGAGACCCCCTCCCCCAAAATTGGGACCCCCTCCCCCAAAATTGAGACCCCCTCCCCCAAAACTGGGACCCCCTCCCAAAATTGGGAACCCCCCCAAATTGAGACCTTCCCCCAAAATTGAGACCCCTCCCCCAAAATTGAGACCCTCCCCCCAAAATTGAGACCCCTCCCCCAAAATTGGGACCCTCCCCCAAAATTGAGACCCCCCTCCCCAAAATTGAAACCCTCCCCCAAAATTGAGACACTCCGTCCCCCAAAATTGGGACCCCCCCCAAAATTGGGACCCCCCCCAAAATTGAGACCCTCCCCCAAAATTGAGACCCTACCCCAAAATTGGGACCCCCTCCCCCAAAATTGGGACCCCCCCCCAAAATTGGGACCCCCCCCAAAATTGGGACCCCTCCCCCAAAATTGGGACCCTCCCCCAAAATTGGGACCCCCCCCAAAATTGGGACCCCCCCCAAAATTGAGACCTTCCCCCAAAATTGAGACCTTCCCCCAAAATTGGGACCCCTCCCCCAAAATTGGGACATCCCCCCCAAAATTGGGACCCCCCCCCAAAATTGAGACCCCCCTCCTCCAAAATTGAGACCCCCCTCCTCCAAAATTGGGACCCTCCCCCCAAATTGGGACCCTCCCCCCAAATTGAGACCCCCAAAATTGAGACCCCCTCCCCCCAAAATTGAGACACGCCCCCAAAATTGAGACCCTCCCCCAAAATTGGGACCCCTCCCAAAATTGAGACACGCCCCCAAAATTGGGACCCTCCCCCAAAATTGAGACCCTCTCCCCAAAAATTGGGACCCCCTCCCCCAAAATTGGGACCCCCTCCCCCAAAATTGAGACCCCCCTCCCCCAAAATTGGGACACCACCCCCCAAAATTGAGACCCCCTCCCCCAAAATTGGGACCCTCCCCCAAAATTGGGACCCCTCCCCCAAAATTGGGACCCCCCCCCCAAAATTGGGACCCTCCCCCAAAATTGGGACCCCCTCCCCCAAAATTGGGACCCCCCTCCCCAAAAATTGAGACCCTCCCCCAAAATTGGGACCCCCTCCCCCAAAATTGAGACCCTCCCCCAAAATTGAGACCCCCCTCCCCCAAAATTGGGACCCCTCCCCCAAAATTGAGACCCTCCCCCAAAATTGAGACCCCCCAACTCACATCCTGCCAATAGTCCAGGACCCTCTGCAGCACCTGGCGCAGGTTGTTCACCTGGGCACAGGGAGAAATGGGGACCCCCCCCAAAAAAAATACAGTTTAAATTGTATTTAGGGGGTTGGGGGTTGGGGGAGGCCGAAATGGGCTCGACCCCCCCCCCAAAAAAAATTGAAATTTTGGTGTAAAGTGATCTGAGCGCCTCAAAAATCCCCCAAAACTCGCCTCAAAATATCCCACACCCCCCAAAAACATCAAATGCCCCCAAAATCTCCTCAAATTCCCCCCAAAATCCCAAAAATCCAAAAAAATCCCCCAAAGGCCCCCCCGAAATCCCACCTAAACCCCCCAAAACTCCTCCAAAACCCCCCAAAATCCAAGATGCCCCCAAAATCCCCCCAAATCCCACCCAAATCCCCACCCCAAAACCTCCCAAAACCCCCCAAAACCCCCCCAAAATCCCCCAAAATCCCCCAAGTCCTCCCCAAAACCCCCCAAAATCCTCCCCAAACCCCCCAACCCCCCCCCCAAACTCCCAAAAATCCCCCCAAAAATCCCCAACCACCCCCAAAATCCCCCCAACCCCCCAAAAATCCCCCCGAACCCTCCCAACCCCCCAAAAACCCCCCAAAGCCCCCCAAAGCCCCCAAAATCCTCCTCAAAATCCTCCCCAAAACCCCCAAAACTCCCCAAAATCTACCCAAAACCCCCCAAAATCCTCCCCAAACCCCCCAAAATCCTCCCCAAAGCCCTCAAAACCCCCCCAAAGCCCCCCAAAGCCCCCAAAATCCCCCCAAACCCCTCCCAAAAATCCCCCCCAAACCTCCCTAAATTCCCCCAAATCCCCCCAAAGCCTCCCCAAAGCACCCCCAAACCCCCCACCTTGCCGCGGGCTCCGCCCTCCTCCCGGATCTGCCCCAGCCACGCCTCGTGGAACCAGGAGGGGTCACTGCGGGGGGGGGAGGGGGTCCCCAAAAATCAGCCTCGGCCTCTTTTGGGGTCCCCAACCCCCCCCCAAACCCCCCAGACTCACATTCGGTGCAGGACGTGCGCCAGGGTGACCCCACTGGCCAAATCCGGGGGGGCCCCGCACGGCCCCGGGGGGTCAAAGCTCTGCAGCTGGGGAGGGGGCACACGGGGGGGTCAGGGGGGTCAGAAAGGTCCAAAAATGTCCCCAAAAATCTTTTTGGGGGGGTTAAGGGGACCCCAAAAAAATCCCCCCCTAAAAAATCCCAAAAATTCCCCAAAAAAATCATTTTTGGGGGGGTCAAGGGACCCCAAAATGTCCAAAAATGTCCCCAAAAAATCATTTTGGGGGGGTTAAGGGGATCCCAAAAATTCCCCCCCTAAAAAATCCCCAAAAAAATCATTTTTGGGGGGGTCAGGGGACCCCAAAAAATCCCCCCCCCCGAAAAAAATCCTTCTGGGGGGGGTCAGGGGACCCCAAAATATCCAAAAATGTCCCCAAAAATCCTCCTGGGGGGGTCAGGGGACCCTAAAAAATCCCCCCTAAAAAAAAATCCTTTTGAGGGGGTCAAGGGGACCCCAAAATGTCCAAAAATGTCCCCAAAAAATCCTTTTGGGGGGGGATCAGGGGACCCCAAAAAAATCCCCCCCCCAAAATCCTAAAAATTCCCCAAAAAAATCATTTTGGGGGGGGTCAGGGGACCCCAAAATGTCCAAAAATGTCCCCAAAAATCCTCCTGGGGGGGGGTCAGGGGGGACCCTAAAAAATCCCCCCCAAAAATCCTTTTGAGGGGGTCAAGGGGACCCCAAAATGTCCAAAAATGTCCCCAAAAATCCTAAAATGTCCCCAAAAAATTCCCCTGGGGGGGGGGTTTAGGGAGACCCCCAAAAAATCTCCCCCCCCCCAAAAAAAAAAACCTTAGAATGTCCCAAAAAATCTTTTTGGGGGGTCAGAGGAACCCCAAAATCCCAAAAATCCCCCCCCCAAAAAAAAACAACTTTCCAGGGGGTCAGAGGACCCCCAAAATCCCTCAAAAAGGCCCCAAATGCCCCCAAAAGTCCCAAAATCCCCCCAAAAAATCCTCCTGGGGGGGGTCAGGGCTCACCCCTCCCCCCAAAAAACCCACCCCCCCCCGGGTTTATGAGGGGTCAAAGGGCACCGGGAGGGGACAAAGGGTCACAGAGGGCCCGGACACGTCTGGGGGGAGGGGCAAAGGTCCTCTGGGGGGGGGATGGGGGTGACACAGGGACCTGAGGGGGTCACAGGGGTCATGGGGGGGTCATAGGGGTTATGGGGGGTCATAGGGGTCATGGGGGGTCACAGGGTCCCTGAAGGGTCACAAGGTCCTGGGGGGGGGTCAGGATATTCTTGGGGTGTCACAGGTGTCCCTGAGGTGTCACAGGTGTCCCCTGAGGGGTCACAGGTGTCCCAGGGGGGTCACAGGTGTCCCTGAGGGGGGGGTGTCACAGGGTCCCTGAGGGGTCACAGGCTCCCAAGGGTGTCACAGGTGTTCCCAGAGGGTGTCACAGGTGTCCCTGGGGGGTCACAGGTGTCCCCTGAAGGGTCACAGGTGTCCCAGGGGGGTCACAGGTGTCCCTGAGGGGGGGGGGGGTCACAGGGTCCCTGAGGGGTCACAGGGTCCCAGGGTGTCACAGGTGTCCCTGAGGGTGTCACAGGTGTCCCGGGGGGTGTCACAGGTGTCCCCTGAGGGCTCCTAGATGTCCCCTGAGGGCTCCCAGGTGTCCCTGAGGGTGTCACAGGTGTCCCAAGGGTGTCACAGGTGTTCCCTGAGGGTGTCACAGGTGTCCCGGGGGGGTCACAGGGTCCCAAGGGTGTCCCAGGTGTCCCCTGAGGGTGTCACAGGTGTCCCTGAGGAGTCACAGGGTCCCAGGGGTGTCCCAGGTGTCCCCTGAGGGCTCCCAGGTGTCCCGGGCTGACCCAAGTTCCCGAAGCCGCAGGGACGGTCCCCGGGGCGGGGAGGAAAGTCCCGCTCCAGCCCCGTGTGGATCCCCGAGCACCGGCAGAAAAGGGCCCGTTTACACCGGAGGGTCCCCGGGGGGATTCCCGACCCCCCCCTTACCCAGGTGAGCAGCGCCCCACACGAATCCCGCCCCGCCGCCATGGCCGGCCGCTCTCGGTCCTCCAGGGACACCGAGCCCCGCCCAGAGCGGCCTCACCTGAGCCCCGCCCCGCCCCGCCCTCCCGGCCATAGAGTCACACCTACAGCGGCCACACCTGCCGGGGGCCACCCCACTTCCGGTAACACCTACTTCCTGCTTCGCCCACTTCCGGTCTAGCCCACTTCCGGTCTTGCCCACTTCCTGTCTTGTCCACTTCCTGTCTTGCCCACTTCCTGTCTAGCCCACTTCCGGTCTTGCCCACTTCCTGTCTTGCCCACTTCCGGGTAGCCACTTCCGGTGCCATAGAGATGTAGGCGGACAGAGCGGTCACACCCCCCCGCCGGCCACGCCCCGCTGGGAACAGCCGCGGGTCCTCCAGGGCCATGGAGACGCGGCCGGAGCGGCCCCGGCCCGGCCCCGGCGGTGAGTCAGGGCCGCGCCCGCCGCCCCCGCGGCCCCGGCGGCTCCGGGAGGGTCAAGGCGGGCCGCTGTCGCCTCGGGGAAGCGGCGGCGACGCCCGAGCTGCGTCAGCGCTGAACCCGGCGGCCTCGCGGGGGCCGGAACTCCCCCTCCCAGTGCTCCCGGTATGGGTCTGGGCGCATCCCAGTGCTCCCGGTTATATCTGGAACCCTCCCCAGTGCTCCCAGTACAGCCCTGGACACATCCCACTGCTCCCAGTTATGTCTGGAACTATCTTTCCACACCCAGTGCTCCCGGTATGGGTCTGGGCGCATCCCAGTGCTCCCAGTATGGTCCTGGAACAATCTTCTCCCCTCCCAGTGCTCCCAGTACAGCCCTGGGCACATCCCAGTGCTCCCAGTATGGGTCTGGGACCATCCCAGTGCTCCCAGTATGGGTCTGGAACCCTCCCCAGTGCACCCAGTACAGCCCTGGACACATCCCAGTGCTCCCAGTATGGATCTGGGCCCATCCCAGTGCTCCCAGTTGTGTGTGGAACTCACCCCAGTGCTCCCAGTATGGGTCTGGGCGCATCCCAGTGCTCCCAGTATGGTCCTGGAACAATCCTCTCCCCTCCCCAGTGCTCCTGGTATGGGTCTGGGCACATCCCAGTGTTCCCAGTTGTGTGTGGAGCCCCCCCCCCAGTGCTCCCAGTATGGGTCTGGGGGTGTCCCAGTATGGGTCTGGGCACATCCCAGTGCTCCCAGTTGTGTGTGGAACCCTCCCCAGTGCACCCAGTACAGCCCTGGGCACATCCCAGTGCTCCCAGTTATATCTGGAACCCTCCCCAGTGCTCCCAGTATGGGTCTGGAACCCTCCCCAGTGCTCCCAGTTATGTCTGGAACCCTCCCCAGTGCTCCCAGTACCAACCCAACCCCCTCCCAGTGCTCCCAGTTTGGCCGCAGAGCACGGCGGGCCCCTCCCCCGCCCGTGCCGTGTCCCCCCCCGGACATCCGGGGCCCCCCCAGCCCGAAACCCCGCGGACGGTTGGGGCCGTTGGGGGCCCCGAGAGTCACTTTTGGGGGGGCGGGGGAGGGGAAAAGACACCCCGAGGCCTCCCCAGGGCCGGGACCCCCCCCACGGTGACCCCAAATCCCCTCCCAGTGTCCCCAAAATCCCCTCTCAGTGTCCCCAAAATCCCCCCAGTGTCCCCAAAATCCCCCCAGTGTCCCCCCAAATCCCCCCCGGTGTCACCCCAAATCAGTCCCCCAATGTCCCCCAAAATCCCCCCAAATGCCCCCCGGTGCCCCCCCCAAAATGCCCCCCGGTGCCCCCCCAAAATCCCCCTCCCGATGTCCCCCCAAATCCCCCCAAAATCCCCCCAAACGTCCCCCCCGGTGTCCCCACCCCCCCCCCCCCGGTGTCCCCCCCCCACCCCGTACCCGGGACACTCCAATTTTGGGGTTCCCCCTTTAATTTGTCCCCCCATTTCTCCTCCTCCAGCGGGGGGGGAGGGGATCCAGGTGTGACCCCACCTGTGTGTGTCCCCCCCCGTCCCCAAAAAGGGACACCCGAGGGTCCCCGGGGTCACGGGGGGGGGAGGGGACACGGCGGGGGGGGGCGGGCCCTGAGTCACCCGAGAAGGAGAAGTCGGGAGGGGGAAATCCAACCCCAAAATCCCCCAAAATCCCCCAAAATCCGGCACGGGGGAGGGGCAGGAAGGACACGCCCCCCACAGGTTCCCCCCCCCGCCCAGGCCCCGCCCCCTCGTGTGCTCCTCCCACTGCACGAGTCTCCCCCAGGTGAACGCGCGAGTGAGTTCGGCCACGCCCTGACGGGCCGAGACACGCCCAGGACACGCCCAGGACACGCCCAGGACACGCCCAGGTAGGGCCACACCCCACCCCTGGCTGGGACCTTTTTTGGGGAGCCCCAAAACACGTGTCCCATTGTGTGACTCACCTGGGGACACAGGTGAGAGCTCGGGAGGGACCAGAAAAAACCTTCCCGGGGGTGTCAGACCCCCCAAAACCCCCGGACGTGACCCCTGGCACATACCTGTGTCCCCCCTTACACACCTGTGTCCCCTCTTGCACACCTGTGTCCCCCTCTGCGTTCACCTGTCCCCCTTTGCACACCTGGCCTGCTGTTCACACCTGACCCCCCTCGCTCTTGCTCACCTGTCCCATCTTTCCTTTGACCTCACCTGACCTCTCCTTGCACACACACCTGTCCCCTTTGCACACACCTGTCCCCCTTGCGCACACACCTGGGTCAATTTGCACACACCTGTCCCCTTTGCACACACCTGGGCCCTTTGCACACACCTGTCCCTTTGCACACACCTGTCCCTTTGCACACACACCTGTCCCTTTGCACACACCTGGGTCAATTTGCACACACCTGTCCCCTTTGCACACACCTGTCCCCCTTGTGCACACACCTGTCCCCCTGCACACACCTGGGCCCTTTGCACACACCTGGGCCCTTTGCTCACCTGGCCCCGCCCCCTTTTTCCCCACCGCAGCCCCTCAAATGCCCCCGAGGCCCCGCCCCTTTACCCCCGGGGGCGTGTCTATGCAATGAGAAGGCGTTGCCTACGCAGGAGGAGGCGTGTCCACGCTGAAAGGGGCGTGTCCCCGCCTCCCCCGGCCAGCCAATGGCGGCGCGTTTCCGCCGCTCGTGGCCATAAAGCGGGCGGGCGGCGCCGGGGGCCGCGGGTTCGAGTCCCGCCGCTCGCGGGTGCGGGATGGAGCCGCCGTTTTACCGGCCCGCGCCTTTCCCGGGCGGCTTCTGCCGCCCCGAGCCCGACTACGGCTCCTTACCGGGCCCGCTGCAACAGGGAGCGCCGCAAGAACCTTTCCGCGGCCTCAAACCGGCGCCGTGCCCCGACGGAACCTTCTTCGGTAGCGCCGCCGGGACCGGCGGTTTCTTTTATCCCGGTACCGGAGAGCGAGACGGTTTTACCGGCAGCTTCGCCCAAGCCTTGGACGAGCTGCACCAACCGGGGCCGCCCAACGTGGCGCTCCCGGAGCCTCCGGCGTTAACGGCGGCGGCCATGGCGGGACCGTTCCCGGGAGTCCCCGGTGGGGAAACGGAGGCGGCGGAACCGAGCCCGGATTCTCCGGAGAGGCTTCAGGCGGAGAGGCGGAGGTTGAGGAACCGCTTGGCGGCCAGCCGGTGCCGGCGGAGGAAGCTGGAGAGGATCGCCCGCTTGGAGCAGAGGGTGCGGGGGCTCCGCGCTCAGAACGCGGCGCTGGCGGCCACGGCGGCGGGGCTCCGCGCTCAGGTGCGGCGGCTCCGCGGCTCCGTGCGGGACCACGCGGGCTCGGGCTGCCCGCTGCCGCCGGGAGCCGCGCTGGCCTTCTAGGACGAAGGGTGCGTGAAAAGGAACCGGGAGAGAGGCGGCCCCGGAGCGGCGGGGACCCCCCCTGCACCGGAGCCCCGGAAAGGACGGGGGGTGAACCGAGGAGGGACCCCCATGGACACGGCTGGGCGAGGGGGGGAGAGCACCGGAGAGACCCCCCCAAAATGGAGCTGGAGGAGCTGAGGACACCCCACCCAAAAAAGAAGGACCCCCCCCAAAATAAGGCTTGGAGAGCCCCGGATTGGACCCCCCGAAACCCCCCCGGAACGGAGCGACGGGAGCTGAACTGCCCCCGGAGGAGCGTCAGGACCTGCGGGAACGGGCCCTGGGGACCCCCCGAATGGGGCCTGGAGCCCCCCACCCCAGCTGGGCCTGGGGACCCCTGCATTTGAGGGGGGGAGGGTCAGACCACCCCCCCCAAATTGCGGATTCCGCCGGGAGGGGCTGAAGGTGCCCCCCCAAATTGGGCTGATTTGGGGTGGGGTCCAGCCCCCCCCCCCGTGACGTTTACAAGCCCCCCCCAGGTGGGGAGCAGCCCCCCGGGGACCCCCCAAATCCCGGGGTGGGGGAGGGGTTTGTTGTCGCTGCTTATTTTTTGTCGGGTCGGTTTTTTTTGTACGTTTGTATTTAATGAATAACAATAATTATTGCCGTTAACGGGGGCCGCTGGTGGCGAACCGGGGGCGGTTGTTGGGGGAGGGGAAGGCTCCGTGCGTGTGTGTGTGTCCCCTCCCCTCCCCCATCCCGTGGGAAGCCCCCCGCGTGCACCGGCGTCAACGGAAGTGGGCGGGGCCGGGGCTTTCCCCGATGACGCAACCGTGCCCAAATTTGGGCAGGCGGGAGAGGGGGGGAGGGGTCGTTCCGGGAACTCCCTTCCCGCGTTTCCCGGATGGGGGCGGGGAGTGGGGGAGGGGGGACGCACACACGGGGCTTCCGGGACATCCCACCGCCATACCGGGACATCCCACCGGGACATCTCGGGACATCCCACCGCCATACCGGAACATCCCACCGGGACATCCCACCGCCATCCCGGGACATCCCACCGGGACATCCAACCGGGACATCCCACCGGGACATCCCGGGACATCCCACCGCCATTCCGGGACATACCGGGACATCCCACCGGGACATCCCACCGCCATACCAGGACATCCCACCGGGACATCCCACCGGGACATCCCACCGCCATTCCACCGGGACATACCAGGACATCCCACCGGCCCTTCCCGGACATCCCGGGGACCCCCCCCGGATTATTCGGGGTGTCCCACGCCCAGTCCCCGGTGATCCACAGACCCCCCCGGGGCAAATCCGGGCCCGTTAAACCCCGCCCTTTCCGTTAAACCCCGCCCCTTACCCTTAAACCCCGCCCCTTCCCTCAAACCACGCCCCCGCGCCCTGGCGCCACTGCAGGGCGCCCCGCCCCCTGACTGAGCCCCGCTTCTCGGCCAAACCACGCCCCTCCCCAGCGATGATTGGTTAATGCCGGGAGGGCACGCCCAGTGACGCCCCGCCCCCTCCCCTGAGGCCCCGCCCCCCTCCCCTCAGGGCCCGTGCCGCCATGGCGCTGGCCGCGCTGCAGCGGGACCCGGCGGCCGGGGGTCGCTTCGCCTCCGCCGTTCCGCCGCTGTGCCGCCGCCGGCCCTGCGTGCTCGGCGTGGACGAGGCGGGCCGGGGGCCGGTGCTGGGTGAGCGCCGAGCGGCTTCCGGGAGCACCGGGAGAGGGACGGGACCCGGGGGAGCGGCGGCGGCACCTGGCGGGGAGGGGTCCCGGTGTACCGGGGGTGGGGTTTGGGGGTCCCCGGTTTGGGTGGGGAGGGTCCCGGTACACCGGGGATGGAGTGGGAGGGGTCCTGGTTAACCGGGAGTTGGGTTTGGGGGTGTGGGGTTTGGATGAGGAGGGGTCCCGGTGTACCGGGGATTAACGGGGAGGGGTCCCGGTGTACCGGGGATGGAGTGGGGGGGGGGGGTCCCGGTGTACCGGGGGTTGGGTTTGGGGGTCCCCGGTTTGGGTGCGGAGGGTCCTGGTGCAATGGGGGTTCAGTGAATAGGGTCCCGGTACACCGGGGATTAACGGGGAGGGGTCCTGGTTAACGGGGAGTTGGGTTTGGGGGTCCCTGGTTTGGGTTGGGAGGGGTCCCGGTGCCCCCGGGGGGTTGGATTTGAGGGCCCGGGGTTTGGATGGGGAGGGGTCCCGGTGCCCCGGTGGTTCATTTTGGGGGTCCCGGTGTCCCGGAGGCTCCTGTCGGGGGTCCCGGTGTCCCGGAGGCTCCTGTCGGGGGTCCCGGTGTCCCGGGGCTCTCCCCTCACCCCCCGGTGCCCCCCCAGGGCCGATGGTTTACGCCATCTGTTACTGCCCCGAGGAGAAGCTGCCGGAGCTCGAGGCGCTGGGGGTGGCAGGTCGGGGGGTCCCGGGGGGCGTCGAGGGGTCCCGGGGGTGGCTTTGGGGGGTCCCGGGAGGGGTTTGGGGGGTCCCGAGCCCCGGGGGTGTCCCGGGGGGGTCCCGGGGGTGGAGGAATGGGAAGCTCAGGGCCATCCCCGGAGCTCTCGGGGGGCAGTTTGGGGGTCCCAGGAGTGGCTTTGGGGGGTCCCGGGGCTGGTTTGGGGGGGTCTCGGGGGGGTTTGGGGGCTCTCGGGGGGCGGTTTGGGGGTCCCAGGGGTGGGTTTAGGGTACGTGGGTCTCTGTGGGATTTGGGGGGGTCCCTGACGCCCCCCCGGGACGCCCCCAGACTCAAAGACTCTGTCGGAGGCGGAGCGGGAGCGGCGCTTCGGGCTGCTGGAGGCGGCGGGGGAGTGGCTGGGGTGGGCGCTGCAGGTGCTGCCCCCCGCCCACATCTCGGCCTGCATGCAGCAGCGGTGAGACCCCCCCCCGAGACCCCCCCCGAGCACCTTTGGGTGCCCCCCAGCCCTCCCATCATGGCTGCTGCCACCCCCACCTCAAATTTTGGGGGCAAAGTGTCTCTGGTTTGGGGCTGGGCGTGGCCAGGTGTGGCTGGGCGTGGCTGGGCGTGGCCGGGGTCCCAATTTTGGGGGTGACCCCCGAGTTTCCTCCCCCCAGGGCCAAGTACAACCTGAACGAGCTGTCCCACGACACGGCGGCCGAGCTGCTGCAGTTCGCCCTCGACTCGGGGGTGCAGGTGGCCCAGGTGGGCGGGGCTTGGGGGGTCCCCAGGTGTGGGGAGGGTCCCCCAGGTGTGGGGAGGGTCCCTCAGGTGTGGGGAGGGTCCCCCAGGTGTGGGGAGGGTCCCCCCACTCCACTCCTCCCCGCTGTGCCTCAGTTTCCCTCAGGGGGCGAGGGGGGATTCAGGGATTGGTTTTGGGGTGAATTTGGGGAGATTTTTGGGGGGGGCCTTGGGGGTAACTTGGGCTGGGCTGGGGAGGAGGGGGAGGGTCCAGGGGGATTTGGGGGGGGGGGTCGGGGTGACCCAGGGGGGATTTGGGGGTCCCAGGGGATCTGTGGTGACCCCTGGGGGTCCCGGGGGGATTGGGGGGTCCCGGGGGGGGTCTGTGTAGTCCCGTGGTGACCTGGGGTGATTTGGGGGAGTCCCAGGGGATCTGTGGGGCCCCGGGGTGATGTGGGGGTCCCGGGGGGATTTGGGGGTCCCGGGGTGACCTGTGGTGACCTGGGGGGCTCTGTGGCACCCTGGGGTGATTTGGGGGTCCCGGGGGGATTTGGGAGGGTCCCGGGGTGATTTTGGGGGTCCCGGGGTGATTTGGGGGTCCCGGGGGGATTTGGGGGTCCCGGGGTGACCTGTGGTGACCTGGGGGGTTCTGTGGCACCCCGGGGTGATGTGGGGGGTCCTGGGGTGATTTGGGGGGGTCCCAGGGGATCTGTGGGGCCCCGCAGTGATGTGAGGTGTCCCGGGGGGATTTGAGGGTCCCGGGGGAATTTGGGGGTCCCGGGGTGACCTGTGGTGACCGGGGGGGCTCTGTGTCACCCCGCGGTGATGTTGGGGCCCCCCCAGGTGTTTGCAGACACCGTGGGCCCCGCGGACAAACACGAGGCGCGGCTCCGGGGCCGGTTCCCGGCGCTGGCCGTCACCGTGAGGCCCAAGGCCGACGCCCTCTTCCCGGTGGTCAGCGCCGCCAGCATCTGCGCCAAGGTGGGCCCCCAAAACCCGGGGTGTGACCCCCAAAACCTGGGGTGTGACCCCCCAAAACCTGGAGTTTGACCCCCAAAACCTGGGGTGTGACCCCGCAAATCCTGGGGTGACCCCCAAAACCCGGGGTGTGACCCCCCAAAACCCGGGGTGTGACCCCCAAAACCTGGGGTGTGACCCCCCAAAACCTGGGCTGGGCTCCCCAAAACCTGGGGTGACCCCCCAAACCCGGGGTGACCCCCCAAAACCTGGGGTGACCCCCCAAATCCTGGGGTGTGACCCCAAAATCCTGAACTGACCACCCCAAAACCTGGGGTGTGACCCCCAAAACCCGGGGTGTGACCCCCCAAAACCTGGGGTGTGACCCCCCAAAACCCGGGGTGTGACCCCCCAAAAACCCGGGGTGACCCCCAAAACCTGGGGGGTGACCCCCAAAACCTGGGGTGACCCCCCAAATCCTGAACTGACCCCCCAAAACCCGGGGTGTGACCCCCAAAACCCGGGGTGTGACCCCCCAAAACCTGGGGTGTGACCCCCAAAACCCGGGGTGACCTTCCAAATCCTGAACTGACCACCCCAAAACCCGGGGTGACCCCCAAAACCCTGGGTGTGACCCCCCAAAACCCGGGGTGTGACCCCCAAAACCTCGGGTGTGACCCCCCAAAACCTGGGCTGAACCCTGAACTGACCACCCCGAAACCCGAGGTGACCCCCCAAAACCCGGGGTGTGACCCCCCGAAACCTGGGGTGACCCCCCCAAATCCTGAACTGTGCCCCCCAAAACCTGGGTTGAGACCCCCCAAACCCCCTAGTGACCCCTGAACTGACCCCCCAAACCCTGGGCTGACCCCCTCGGGCAGAAACAGCCCAAACCCCCTGAACTGAGCCCCCCCCAAACCCCTCAGAGCCCCCCTGAGCCCCCCAAAGATCCCCTGAGCCCCCCCAAACTCTCAGAGCCCCCCAAAACCCCTCTGAGCCCCCCCAAAAGCCTTTTTGAGCCCCTCCAAACACCTCAGAGATCCCCCAAACCCTCTCAAAGCCTCCTGGAGCCCCCCCCAAATCCTCTCAGAGACCCCCCTGAGCCCCCCAAGCCCCTCTGAGCACCCCAAGCTCCTCCCCAAAGCCCCTTTGAACCCCCTCGAACCCCTCTGAGCCCCCCACAAACCCCCCAAAAACCCCTCTGAGCCCCCCACAAACCCCCCAAAAACCCCTCTGAGCCCCCCCAAAATCCCCTCAAATCCCCCCTGATCCCCCCCCAAACCTTCTCAAATCCCCCCTGAGCCCCCCCAAACCTTCTCACATCCCCTCTGAGGCCCCCCAAACCCCCTCACATTCCCCCTGAGCCCCCCCAAACCCCCCAACCCCCCCTTTCCCCCCAGGTGGCCCGGGACCGGGCCGTGCTCCACTGGAACTTCGTGGAGGATCTGGGGGCCCCCGACCGCGATTACGGCTCCGGATACCCCAACGGTGGGGCTGCCTCTGGGGGGAGGGGCTGCCGGGGGCTTTTTGGGGGGGTGTTTCCCCGATTTTGGGGTGCCCCTGACCCTCCCCGACCCCCTTTTTGCAGACCCCAAGACCAAGGAGTGGCTGAGGAGGAACCTGGAGCCGGTGTTTGGGTTCCCCCAGTTGGTCAGGTTCAGCTGGGGCACGGCGCAGGCGCTGCTGCAGAGAGGGGGGGTCCCCGTGCTCTGGTAGGGGGGGATGGGGGGGTCCTGGGGTAGTCCTGGGGGGGGTCCTGGGGGGTCGTGGGGTCACTGGGGTGAGGTACAGGTGATCCTGGGGGGGAATGGGGGGGTCTGGGGGAGCAATTTGGGGTCCTGGGAGGGTCTGGGGGGGAATAGGGGTCACTGGGGGGACATTTGGGGGTCCTGGGGGGTCGTGGGGTCACTGGGGTGGGGTACAGGGGGTCCTGGGGGGGGGTCCTAAGGGGAAATAGGGGGGCCTGGGGGTGTCTGGGGGATCCTGTGGGGGAATGGGGGGGTCCTGGGGGAGCAATGGGGGGTCCTGGGGGGGAATGGGGGTCACTGGGGGGACATTTGGGGGTCCTGGGGGGGTCGTGGGGTCACTGGGGTGGGGTACAGGGGGTCCTGAGGGGGAATGGGGGGGTCTGGGGGGGCAATTTGGGGTCCGGGGGGGGTCTGGGGGGGTCTTGGGGGGTTCCTGGGGGGCACAGGGGTGGGGTACAGGGGGTCCTGAGGGGGAATAGGGGGGTCTGGGGGGGCAATGGGGGGTCCTGGGGGGGCAATTGGGGGTCCTGGGGAGGCACAGGGGGGTCTTGGGGGGGTCGTGAGTGTCACTAGGGTGGGGTACAGGGGGTCCTGGGGGGGCAATTGGGGGGCCTGGGGGTATCTGGGGGGTCCTGGAGGTCACTGGGGTGGGGTACAGGGGGTCTCAGGGGGGTCCTGGGGAGGTTTAGGGGGTCCTGGGGGGTCTCAGGGGGTCCTGAGAGCACAGGAGGCTCCTGGGGGTGGGGGTCAATGGGGGGAGGGGGTCAGGATGGGGAGGGGGGTGGATATTTCTGCCCCTCCCCCTCTAAAATTCCTGTCCCCTCCCCCCCCAGGGCTGACGAGGACCCCCCAGACGACCCCCCCTCGGTGCTCTCCTACTTCTCCCGGAGCCCCCCCCAAAATTCCCGACCCCCCCACCGCTTCTTCCAGGAGCGTGGCCTCAGGGGCCTGGCCGGGCTGTGACCCCCCCCCCCAAAAAAACGGGGACCCCCCCCCGAAAAACGGGGACCTCCCGAAAAACAGGGACCCCCCCCAAAAAAGGGGTCCCCACCCAGTTGATTGTTTTCTAATAAAAACCTTAAAAACACCAAAAATCCCTTTTTTTTTTCTTTGGGGGGGGTCAGGAATTTGGGGAGGGGTCGGGAATTTCGGGGGGGGTCGGGAATTTGGGGAGGGGTCAGGAATTTCGGGGGGGAGTCAGGAATTCGGGGAGGGGTCAGGAATTTGGGGGGGGTCAGGAATTTGGGGAGGGGTCAGGAATTTGGGGGAGTCGGGAATTTCGGGGAGGCGCCTCTTTGACCTGAAACACTTTTTTTTGGGGGGGGGGCTGCAGGTCGTGCCCCCCTCCCCCCAAATCCAACCCTGGCGGGGGGGGGGGGAGGGGGAGTGACCCCGGGTGACCCCCCCCGACCCCCCCCCGTTAATCGGCGCTGCCCTGGAGCCGCCGTGGCCTCAATCCCGGGGGATTACCGGGGGGGGGGGCGGGTCTGGGGGGGTCACACCGGGCCGGGGGGGGGCGGGGGGGGGCACTGAGTACCCCAAACCCCCCCCGGGTGAAAATTCTGGGAGGGGGCGTGTCTTTAATGGGGGTGGGGGGAGGGATTTCAGCCCTGGGGGGTCTTTAATGGGATTTGGGGGGCGATTTTCAGCCCTGGGGTGTCCCTGGAGGGGATTTGGGGGGTCCCTAGAGAGGATTTGGGGGGGGAATTTCTGCCCTGGGGGGGTCTTTAATGGGATTTTGGGGGGAATTTCAGCCCTGGGCGGTCCCTAAAAGGGATTTGGGGGGTCCCTGGAGAGGATTTGGGGGGGGATTTTCAGCCCTGGGGGGGTCCCTAAATGGGATTTTGGAGGGAATTTCAGGCCTGGAGGGGATTTGGGGGGTCCCTAGAGAGGATTTTGGGGGGAATTTCAGCCCTGGGGGGTCCCTGGAGAGGATTTGGGGGGGAATTTCAGCCCTGGGGGGGTCTTTAATGGGATTTTGGGGGGGATTTTCAGCCCTGGGGGGTCCCTGGAGGAGATTTGGGGGGTCCCTGGAGAGGATTTGGGGGGTCCCTGGAGGGGATTTGGGGGGTCCCTGGAGGGGATTTGGGGGGTCCCCGCCCCGATTTCCCGGGGGGGGTGGGGCCTGTCCCCTCCCCCCGCCGTTTCAGCACCGCGGACAGCGGTAATTTGGGGCGGGGGGGGGGCTCGGGGGGGTGGGGGAGGGGCAGCACCGCGCTGAACCGCCCCGCCGCTGGGGGGCGCCCTCGGCCCGGCGGGGATGGGCGTGGCCTGGGCGTGGCCTGGGCGTGGCCAAGGGGGCGGAGCCAAGCGGGGGTCCCGGGCGATGGCGGAGGGCGGCTGAAAGGGGGGGGGGGCTGCGGGTACCGGGGGTTACCGGGGGGGGGAAACCGAGACCGGGACCCCCCGGAACCGGAACCGGCACCGGAGCGGCGCCATGGATGACTCGGGCGTGATCCGCCGGCGGCGGCTGCAGGTACCGGGCTGTTATTGATGGGGAACCGGGGGATGGCGGGACCGGGACCGGGACCGGACCGGAACCGGGGGAATCGGTACCGAGGGTATCGGTGCACGGGGGGAATCGGTACCGGCTGAGGGATAACGGAACCGGGAGGGGCGGGGAGAGATGGGTACCGGAGGATGCGGGATTGGTACTGGGATGAGGGGATCGGTACCGGAGGGATTGGATCGGTACCGGAGGGTATCGAGGAGTCGGTACCGGAGGGATTGGATCGGTACCGGAGGGTATCGAGGAGTCGGTACCGGAGGGATTGGATCGGTACCGGAGGGTATCGAGGGGTCGGTACCGGAGGGGTTGGATCGGTACCGGAGGGATTGGATCGGTACCGGAAGGCTCGGATCGGTACCGGAGGATGCGGGATCGGTACCGGGATGCGGGGATCGGTACCGGAGGGTATCGAGGGGTCGGTACCGGAGGGGTTGGATCGGTACCAGAGGGATTGGATCGGTACCGGAAGGCTCGGATCGGTACCGGAGGATGCGGGATCGGTACCAGAGGGATTGGACCGGTACCGGAGGGTATCGAGGGGTCGGTACCGGAGGCTCGGCCCGGCCGCGGGCACTGCAGGCCTTTCCGCAGGGCGGTACCGGGCAGGGCGGGGGGGGTTCGCTGAGCGCAGCCCCGGTACCGGGAAGGTTCGGGCGATGCGGGCCCGGTACCGGAGCTGTCGGGGGGTGTCCGGTACCGCCCGAGCCGCTACCGGCGGGGTTCGGTTCGGACACCGAGCGGGGGGGGGAGGGAACGGAGGCCACCGGGCGGGTGGGGGGTCGGTCCGGTGGCTCCGGTTCGGTCCGGTTCGGCCCGGTTCGGCCCCCACCCGTTGCCGCTGTTCCAGAAGGAGCTGCCGCTGCCGCGGAAGAGCAGCAGGTGAGACCCCCCCCCGTGCGCCCCCCACCCAAAACACCAAACCCCGCCCCCAGCCCCGCCCAGGCCCCGCCCAGGCCCCGCCCAGGCCCCGCCCAGGCCCCGCCCAGGCCCCGCCCACTGCAGCCGCCGCGGCCCCCCGCCCCCCCCCCGGCCCCGCCGCCGCCCCGGAGCCCCCGGAGCCCCCCGATGCCGATCCCGGCGGGCAGCAGCATGTTCCGCCGCTCCAAGAGGTACCGCGGCCTTCCTCCCGCCGCGGCCTCGGCAGCAGCAGCATCATCATCCTCAGCATCAGCATCATCAGCAGCCTCGTCCTCCATGTCCATCCTCAGCCTTCATCATCCTCAGCCTTCATCATCCTCAGGCTCCGTCCTGCATCCTCAGCTTTCATCCTCATCCTCAGCCTTCATCCTTCATCCTCCATGTCCATCCTCATCCTCCATGTCCGTCCTCAGCCTTCATCATCCTCAGCCTTCATCATTCTCAGCCTCCATCCTTCATCCTCATCCTCAGGCTTCGTCCTCATCCTCAGCCTCATCCTCAGCCTTCATCCTCCATCCTTCATCCTCAGCTTTCATCCTCATCCTCAGCCTTCATCCTGCATCCTCCATGTTCATCCTCATCCTCCATCATCATCCTCATCCTCCATCATCCTCAGCCTCCATCATCCTCAGCCTTCATCATCCTCCATCATCATCCTCAGCCTTCTGCCTGCCGTGTCCTCCTCATCCTCTTCCTCCTCATCTTCCTCCTCATCCTCCTCCTCCTCCATCCTCATCCTCATCCCTCCTCCTTCATCCCCTCTCCATCCTCATCCTCAGCCCCCCCTCAGCCCCCCCCGCCCGCTCTCCCCTCCCCCCCTCACTGACCCCTCGATATTTGGGGAGGGGGCTGTGGGTGCTCCCCTCCCCCAGCCTGGGGACAAGGGGTGGGGGGTCTCTGTGTGAGGGGGGGTCTCGGGGGGGTCACGACCCCTCCCCCACCCCCTCAGCTGCCGCACGAACAACCGGAAGAGCCTGATCCTGACCAGCACCTCCCCCACCCTGCCGAGGCCACACTCGCCACTGCCCGGACACATCGGTGAGACCCCCGGGACCCCCCCGGTGTCACCGGGACCCCCTCAGTGTCCCCAACCCCCCCCCGGTGTCCCCAAATCCCCTCGGTGTCACCGGGACCCCCTCAGTGTCCCCAACCCCCCCCCCGGTGTCCCCAACCCCCCCGGTGTCCCCAAATCCCCCCGGTGTCCCCTGACCCCCCCTCAGTGTCCCCTGACCCCCCCTCAGTGTCCCCAACATCACCTCAGTGTCCCCACCCCCCCGGGGTCACCGGGACCCCCTCAGTGTCCCCAAATCCCCCCGGTGTCCCCTGACCCCCCCCCAGTGTTCCCAAATCCCCTCAGTGTCCCCAACCCCCCCTCAATGTCCCCTGACCCCCCCCTCAGTGTCCCCAAATCCCCTCAGTGTCCCCAACCCCCCTCCCCCACCTCGGTGTCCCCAAATCCCCCTCAATGTCCCCTGACCCCCTCTCAGTGTCCCCAACATCACCTCAGAGTCCCCAACCCCCCCCAGTGTCCCCTGCCCCCCCCTCAGTGTCCCCAACCCCCCCCGGTGTCCCCAAATCCCTCCGGTGTCCCCTGACTCCCCCTCAGTGTCCCCAAATCCCCCCGGTGTCCCCAACCCCCTCCCCCACCTCGGTGTCCCCAAATCCCCCTCCCCCCCCCCAAAATGTCCTGCGACCCCCTCGATGTCCCCAACCCCCCCCCGGTGACCCCCCAAACCCCCACAGAACCCCTCCCCCCCCCAAAACCCCTCCTAAAGCCCCCCCAAAGGGCCGCGACCCCCCCGAGACCCCCCGGAACGCGGAGGGACCTTCAGGGACCCCCCCAATTTTTGGGGTCCCTCGTGTGTCCCCCCCACCCTTATTTCTCCTTGGGGGGTGTTCCCGCTACCTCGCTTGGCCCCGCCCACCCGCGCGGGGGGAAGGGCGTGGCCTGTCAGGGCGTGGCCGGTGACGTCACCCCTTCACCTGTGTGTCCAGGTAACAGCCCCTTGGACAGCCCCCGGAACTTCTCACCCAGCGGCCCCGCCCACTTCTCCTTCGCCTCCTCCCGCCGGTGAGGGGGGGTCACAGGGGGGTCACAGGGGGGTCACAGGGGGGTCACAGGGGGGTCACAGGGGGGTCACAGGGGGTTGGGGGGTCCCCAAGGTCTGGGGGGGGTCCGGGGGGGTCACAGGGGTCGGGCCGGGGGAGGGGACACAGGTTGGGGACACCTGTGACAAGCTGGGGGAGGGGCAGGGTGAGGGTGTCTGGGTGTGTCCTGGGGGGCGTGTCTTGGGGTCCGGGGGGGTCGTTTGGGGTCCAGGGGTGTCCCCAATGTCCGAGAGGTGTCCGAGGGTGTCCCCAATGTCCAGGGGTGTCCCCAAATGTCCCCAGTGTCCGGGGGTGTCCCCGATGTCCACGGAATGTCCAGAAATGTTCCCAATGTCCAGAGATGTCCCCAATATCTGAGAGTGTCCCCAAAGTCCAGGCGGTGTCCGGGAATGTCCCCAATGTCCGGGAATGTCCCCAATGTCCGAGAGGTGTCCGAGGGTGTCCCCAATGTCCAGGGATGTCCCCAAATGTCCAGGAATGTCCCCGATGTCCACGGAGTGTCCAGAAATGTCCCCAATGTCCAGGGATGTCCCCAATATCTGAGAGTGTCCCCAAAGTCCAGGAGGTGTCCAGGGGGTGTCCCCAATGCCCGAGAGGTGTCCGGGAATGTCCCCAATGTCGGGGGATGTCCCCCATGTCCAGGGGTGTCCCCAATGTCCAGGGGTGTCCCCAATGTCCAGGGGTGTCCGGGGGTGTCTCCAGGGTCCGAGGGTGTCCCCAGTGTCCGGGAATGTCCCCAATGTCCGGGGGTGTCCCCAATGTCGGGGGATGTCCCCAATGTCCAGTGAGTGTCCCCAAATCCAGCGGGTGACAACAACCTCTCCGTTTGGGCTCCCACGTGCCCGCGGGCGGTGACAACGGGGACATTTGGGGACACTTGGGGACATTTGGGGACAGGACCCTCCCCCCCGCACCCGAGGCTCTCCGGGGGGTGTCCCGGGTGTCCCCTGACCCCCCCGGACCCCCCCAGGGCGGACGGGCGCCGCTGGTCGCTGGCGTCGCTGCCGTCCTCGGGCTATGGCACCAACACCCCCAGCTCCACGGTCTCGGTGAGTCGGGGGGCGAGGGACCCCCGGGGGGGGGAGGGGACACCCGGGGGGCGAGGGGACACCCGGGGGGTGAGGGGACACACTGGGGGGGCGAGGGACCCCCGGGGGGGTGAGGGGACACCCGGGAGGGGTGAGGGAGGGTCGGGGGAGGGCTGAGGAAGGGGTTGGGGGACCCCCGGGAGGTGACCCAGGGGTCCCGGGGGTGACCCGGGGTGACCCGGGGGTGACGTGGGGATGTCGGGGTCCCTGGGGATGACCCGGGGGTCCCAGGGGTGACATGGGGGTGACCCGGGGGTCCCTCGGGATGACCCGGGGATGACCCGGAGGTGACATGGGGATGACCCGGGGGTCCCGCGGAATGTCCCCTGGGGTGACGCGGGGTGACCCGGGGGTTCCCGGAGGTGACATGGGGATGACCTGGGGAGGTGACGCGGGGAGGTGACCGGGGAGGTGACCCGGGAGGTGACCCGGGGGTGACATGGGGGTGACCCGGGGGTCCCGGGGGTCTCGGTGGTGACCCGGGGAGGTGACATGGGGATGACCCGGGAGGTGACCCGGGGGTGACCCGGGGGTGACGCGGGCGCGCAGTCCTCGTGCTCGTCGCAGGAGCGGCTGCACCAGCTGCCGGCCCAGCCCACGGCCGAGGAGCTGCGGTTCCTGTCGCGACATTTCGGCAGCTCCGAGAGCCTGGCCGAGGAGGATGGGGGCGCTCGGGGGGGCGCCGCCCCCCGGCCCCGCTCCCGCAGCCTCAGGTGGGGCCCGGGGAGACCCCCGGCAGGGAGGGGGCCAGGGGATTTGGGGGGGTCATGGAGGGGTCACCGTGGGGTTTGGGGTCACTGTGGGGTTTGGGGTCTCTATGGGGTTTGTGAGGGGTCACTGTGGGGGTCACTGTGGGGTTTGTGGGGTCAGAGGAGGGTGGGGGTCACTACAGGGTGTGGGGTCTCTGTGGGGTTTGGGGTCACTGTGGGGTTTGGGGTCTCTGTGGGGTTTGGGGTCACTGTGGGGTTTCGGGTGGATTGTGGGGGGTCACTGTGGGGTTTGGGGTCACTGCGGGGTTTATGGGGGGTCACTGTGGGGGTCACTGCGGGGTTTGGGGTCACCGTGGGGTTTGGGGTCACTGCGGGGTTTATGGGGGGTCACTGTGGGGGTCACTGTGGGGTTTGTGGGGTCAGAGGAGGGTGGGGGGTCACTGTGGGGTTTGGGGTCTCTGTGGGGTTTGGGGGGGATTTTGAAGGGTCACTGTGGGTTTTGTGGGGTCACTGTAGGTTTAGGGGGTCAGAGGAGGGTGGGGGGATCACCGCGGGGTTGGGATCTCTGTGGGGTTTGGGGTCACTGTGGGGTTTCGGGGGGATTGTGGGGGGTCACTGTGGGGGTCACTGCGGGGTTTGGGGTCACCGCGGGGTTTGGGGTCACTGCGGGGTTTGTGAGGGGTCACTGTGGGGGTCACTGTGGGGGTCACTGTGGGGTTTGTGGGGTCAGGGGAGGGTGGGGGTCTCTGTGGGGTTTGGGGTCTCTGTGGGGTTTCGGGGGGCTTATGAAGGGTCTCTGTGGCGTTTGGGGTCTCTGTGGGGTTTTGGGGGGATTTTGAAGGGTCACTGTGGGGTTTTTGGGGTCACTGTAGGTTTAGGGGGGTCACCGCGGGGTTTGGGGTCACTGCGGGGTTTATGGGGGGTCACTGTGGGGGTCACTGTGGGGTTTGTGGGGTCACTGTAGGTTTAGGGGGTCAGAGAGGGTGGGGGTCACCTCGGGGTTTATGGGGGGTCACTGTGGGGTTTGTGGGGTCACAGGAGGGTGGGGGTCACTGTGGGGTTTGGGGTCACTGCGGGGTTTGTGGGGGGTCACTGTGGGGGTCACTGTGGGGTTTTTGGGGTCACTGTAGGTTTAGGGAGGGGCTGGGATTTTGGGGTCACCCACACCAGCTCGGGGTGGGAGGTCCCTGGGGTGACACCGCGGTGGGAGGTGGGTCCCGGGGGTCCCAGAGGAGGGGTGCTGGGGGGCAGGGGACACCCGGGGGTCCTGCGGGGGTCCCAGCTGTGCCCCCCTCCCCCAGCCCCGGGCGCTCGCCCTCGTCCCACGACAACGAGATCGTGATGATGAACCACGTCTACAAGGAGAGGTTCCCCAAGGTGGGGCTGGGGGCCGCCGGGGGGCCCTGGGGTGCCCCAGGGGGGCTGGGGGGTGTCCCTGGGGCCGGGTTTGGGGTCCCCGGGGTCAGTGGGGTGCCCATGGAGTCTATGGGGGGTCTATGGGGTGTCCCCATGGGTGGTCCCCATGTCCTTGGGGAGCCATGAGGTGTCCCCGTGGCCAGCCCCGTGTCCCTGGGGCCGGTTTCGGGTGGTCCCATGGGTGGTCCCGCTGTCCCTGAGGGCTGTGGGGTGTCTCAGGGGGTCTATGGGGTGTCCCTGTGGCCAGTCCCTATGTCCCTGTGGAGCCATGAGGTGTCCCCGTGGCAGGTCCCCGTGTCCCTGGAGATCCATGGGCTCTATGGGGGGTCCCCATGGCCAGTCCCCGTGTCCCTGAGGAGCCATGGGATGTCCCCATGGCTGGTCCCCGTGTCCCCGTCACCCTGTGAGGAGCCATGAGGTGTCCCCAGGGCCAGTCCCCGTGTCCTTGGAGGTCCATGAGCTCCATAGGGGGGGTCTATCGGATGTCCCCATGGCCAGCCCCGTGTCCCTGAGGAACCACAGGATGTCCCCATGGCCAGCCCCGTGTCCCTGTCACCCCCTGAGGAGCCATGACGTGTCCCCATGGCCAGCCCCGTGTCCCTGAGGAGCCATGAGGTGTCCCCATGGCCAGCCCCGTGTCCTTGTCACCCCCTGAGGAGCCATGCGATGTCCCCATGACCAGTCCCCGTGTCCCTGGGGCTGCTTTGGGCTGTCCCCATGCCCAGCCCCGTGTCCTTGGAGGTCCATGAGCTCCATAGGGGGGGTCTATCGGATGTCCCCATGGCCAGCCCTGTGTCCCTGAGGAACCACAGGATGTCCCCAGGGCCAGTCCCCGTGTCCCTGGGGCTGGTTTGGGCTGTCCCCATGGCCAGCCCCGTGTCCCTGTCACCCCCTGAGGAGCCATGAGGTGTCCCCATGGCCAGCCCCGTGTCCCCGCCGCCCCCTGGGGAGCCACAGGGTGTCCCCATGGCCAGCCCCGTGTCCCTGAGGAACCACAGGATGTCCCCATGGCCGGACCCCGTGTCCCTGGGGCTGGTTTGGGGTGTCCCCATGGCCAACCCCGTGTCTCTGAGGAGCCATGAGGTGTCCCCATGGCCAGTCCCCGTGTCCTTGGAGGTCCATGAGCTCCATGGGGGGGGTCTATCGGATGTCCCCATGGCCAGCCCCGTGTCCCCGTCACCCCTGGGGAGCCATGCAATGTCCCCATGGCCAGTCCCCGTGTCCCTGGGGCTGCTTTGGGCTGTCCCCATGGCCAGCCCCGTGTCCCCGTCACCCCTGGGGACCCCCCCGTGCCCCCGCAGGCCTCGGCGCAGATGCAGGAGCGGCTGGAGGACTTCGTGCGCGGCTGTGGCCCCGGCGGGACGCCGCTGGCCGACGGCGCCCTGAGCTTCATCCAGCACCAGCTGGTGGAGCTGGCCCGGGACTGCCTGGCCAAGGCGCGCCACGGCCTCGTCACCGCCGGCTACTTCAGGGAGCTGCAGGAGAACATGGAGCGCCTGCTGCAGGACGTGAGCGGGGACACGGGCCGGGGACACGGCGGTGACAGGGACACGGGGAGTGACAGGGTACAGCGGGAGCCAGTGGGATCCAACAGGGCCTGGCAGGGACCCAAAAGGACCCAAGGGGACCCAAGGGACTCAACACGACCCTGAGCGACCCCCAGGTGTCCCCTGACCCCCCGTGTCCCCCCGTGTCCCCCCGTGTCCCCGCAGGCCTACGAGCGCTCCGAGTCGGAGGAGGTGGCCTTCATCACCCAGCTGGTGAAGAGGCTCCTCATCATCATCTCCCGCCCCGCGCGGCTGCTCGAGTGCCTGGTGAGGGCCACCTGGCCCCTCCTCACCTGTGTCCCCTCCCCACCTGTGTCCCCTCCTCACCTGTGTCCCCTCCTCACCTGTGTCCCCTCCCCACTGTGTCCTCTTCTTACCTGTGTCCCCTCCTCACCTGTGTCCCCTTCTTACCTGTGTCCCCTCACCTGTGTCTCCTCCTCACCTGTGTCCCCTCTCCACCTGTGTCCCCTCCTCACCTGTGTCCCCTCACCTGTGTCCCCTCACTTGTGTCCCCTTCTTACCTGTGTCCCCTCTCCACCTGTGTCCCCTCCTCACCTGTGTCTCCTCACCTGTGTCCCCTCACTTGTGTCCCCTCCCCACCTATGGCCCCTCCTCCTCACCTGTGTCCCCTTCTTACCTGTGTCCCCTCTCCACCTGTGTCCCCTCCTCACCTGTGTCCCCTCTTCACCTGTGTCCCCTCCTCACCTGTGTCCCCTCTTCACCTGTGTCCCCTCCTCACCTGTGTCCCCTCTCCACCTGTGTCCCCTCTCCATCTGTGTCCCCTCCTCACCTGTGTCCCCTCACCTGTGTCCCCTTCTTACCTGTGTCCCCTCTCCACCTGTGTCCCCTCCTCACCTGTGTCCCCTCTTCACCTGTGTCCCCTCCTCACCTGTGTCCCCTCTTCACCTGTGTCCCCTCCTCACCTGTGTCCCCTCTCCACCTGTGTCCCCTCTCCATCTGTGTCCCCTCCTCACCTGTGTCTCCTCACCTGTGTCCCCTCACCTGTGTCCCCTCCCCACCTGTGTCCCCTCGCCATCTGTGTCCCCTCCCCACCTATGGCCCCTCCCCACTGTGTCCCCTTCTTACCTGTGTCCCCTCACCTGTGTCCCCTCCTCACCTGTGTCCCCTCACCTGTGTCCCCTCACTTATGTCCCCTCCCCACCTGTGTCCCCTCTCCATCTGTGTCCCCTCCTCACCTGTGTCCCCTTCTTACCTGTGTCTCCTCCTCACCTGGGTCCCCTCTCCACCTGTGTCCCCTCACCTGTGTGTCCCCTCCTCACCTGTGTCCCCTCCTCACCTGACCCTGTCTCCTCACCTGTGTCCCTTTCCTGTGTCCCTCCCCATAGCCCCACTCACCTGTCCCCATCTCACCTGTCCCCATCTCCCATCTCCCCTGTCCCCTCTCCCCTGCCCCTCCCCTGTCCCCTCTCACCTGTCTCTCACCTGTGGCAGGAGTTTGACCCCGCGGGGTTGTCCCAGCTGCTGGCCGTCACCGCGGGCCGGGCCGAGGGGCCGCTGCGGGCCGACACCCCCCGGTACCTGCTGCGCCAGCTGGGCCGCGCCCGCGGCGGCCGCACAGGTGAGGGGACAGGTGAGGGGACAGGTGAGGGGACAGCTGGGGACAGCACAGGGGCAGAGGGACAGGTGAGAGGGGACATGTGTGTGGGGACAGGTGTGAGGGGACAGGTGTGAAGGGACACCTGTGAGCTCCGTGTCCCCACCCACACCTGTGTCCCCACCCACACCTGTGCCCCGCCCACACCTGTGCCCCACCCACACCTGTGCCCCGCCCCCCCCCATGTCCCCCCAGACATGCTGCACCTGGAGGAGCCCGACAGCAGCGGCACCAACACACCTGAGCCTGAGGAGGGGGCTGAGGTGGGCACCGTGTCCCCCCTGGTGTGTCCCCCCTGGTGTCACCTGTCCCCTCCCCGGTGTCACCTGTCCCCGTGGTGTCCCCAGGGCCCCTCCCCGTGTCCCCCCCGGCCCAAGGAGCCGCCAGGTGAGAGCGACTTCGAGACCATCAAACTCATCAGCAACGGCGCCTACGGGTGAGCGGGGGCCGGGCCTGAGGGCGGGCCGCCACGTCGCGACATATCGCGACATATCGCGACATATCGCGACATATCGCGGCGGCCGGCAGGGCGGTGTACCTGGTGCGGCACACGGCGACGCGGCAGCGCTTCGCCATGAAGAAGATCAACAAGCAGAACCTGCTGCTGCGGAACCAGGTGCAGCAGGCCTTCGTGGAGCGCGACATCCTCACCTTCGCCGAGAACCCCTTCGTGGTCAGCATGTTCTGCTCCTTCCAGACCCGCCGCCACCTCTGCATGGTCATGGAGTACGTGGAAGGTGGGGCCGGCTGTCGCGATAGAGGGGGGCGGGGTCGCGATATGGGGGGTGGGGTCGCGATAGAGGGGATGGGTGTTGGGATATGGGGCTGGATATAAGGATACGGGGCTGGGTGTCGCGATATGGGGAAGGGTGTGGCGATATGGGGGTGGGCATTGAGATAGCAGGGTGGGTGTTGGGATATGGGGATGGGTGTCGCAATATGGGGCTGGATGTCACGATATGGGGCGGGGTGTTGTGGTAACAGCTGTCCTCATGCCCCCCCCCGCCATGTGTTCCTGTCCCCGTGTTCCCCCTGTCCCTGCTGTCCCCCCGTGTCCCTGCTCTCCCTGCTGTCCCCTCTTTCCCTGCTGTCTCCCCTGCCTCACTGTTCCCGTGTCCCCTGTGTCCCCGCTGTCCCTGTGTCCCCACTGTCCCCGTATCCCCACTGCCCCCCACTGTCCCCATGTCCCCTGCTGTCCCCTCCGTGTCCCCCATGTCCCCCGTGTCCCCCACTGTCCCCATGTCCCTGCTGTCCCCCCGTGTCCCCACTGCCCCCCGCTGTCCCCGTGTCCCCTGTGTCCCTGCTGTCCCCATGTCCCCTGCTGTCCCCATGTCCCTGCTGTCCCCATGTCCCCTGCTGTCCCCGCTGTCCCCGTGTCCCCATGTCCCCTGCTGTCCCCACTGTCCCCGTGTCCCCACTGCCCCCCACTGTCCCCATGTCCCCTGCTGTCCCCGCTGTCCCCGTGTCCCCATGTCCCCTGCTGTCCCCCCATGTCCCTGCTGTCCCCATGTCCCCTGCTGTCCCCATGTCCCTGCTGTCCCCATGTCCCCTGCTGTCCCCATGTCCCTGCTGTCCCCCCGTGTCCCCCGTGTCCCCGGTGTCCCCATGTCCCCGCTGTCCCCGTGTCCCCACTGTCCCCCGCTGTCCCCATGTCCCTGCTGTCCCCATGTCCCTGCTGTCCCCCTGTTGTCCCCATGTCCCTGCTGTCCCCCCATGTCCCTGCTGTCCCCATGTCCCCTGCTGTCCCCCTGTCCCCACTGCCCCCCGCTGTCCCCATGTCCCCCGCTGTCCCCGTGTCCCCCCGTGTCCCCCGTGTCCCCGGTGTCCCCAGGCGGGGACTGCGCCACGCTGCTGAAGCACATCGGGGCGCTGCCGCTGGAGCTGGCCCGCCTTTACTTCGCCGAGACGGTTCTGGCGCTGGAGTACCTGCACACCTACGGCATCGTGCACCGCGACCTCAAACCCGACAAGTGCGGCCCGGGAGGGGCGCGGGGAGGGGCTCCGGGCGCTCACCTGGGCCCCGCCCCGCTCACCTGGGCGGCCCCGCCCCTCCCGGCAGCCTCCTGATCACCTCGCTGGGCCACGTGAAGCTGACGGATTTCGGGCTCTCCAAGATGGGGCTGATGAGCCTCACCACCAACCTGTACGAGGGGCACATGGAGAAGGACGCCAGGGAGTTCCGGGACAAGCAGGTGTGTGCATACAGGTGGGCACAGGTGGGTGCTGCAGGTGGGAACAGGTGGGCACAGGCGGGCACAGGTGGGCACAGGTGGATGCTGCAGGTGGGCATAGGTGGGTGCCAGAGGTGGGCACAGGTGGGTGCCAAAGGTGGGCACCGGTGTGTCCAGGTGGGTGCTGCAGGTAGGCACAGGTGGGCACAGGTGGGTGCTGCAGGTGGGCACAGGTGGGTGCTGCAGGTAGGCACAGGTGGGCACAGGTGGGTGGTGCAGGTGGGTGCTGCAGGTGGGCACAGGTGGGTGCTGCAGGTGGGCACAGGTGTGTCCAGGTGGATGCCACAGGTGGGCACAGGTGTGTCCAGGTGGGTGCTGCAGGTGGGCACAGGTGGGCGCTGCAGGTGGGCATAAGGGAGTGCCGGAGGTGGGAATAGATGAGTGCCTCAGGTGGGAACGGGTGGGTGCCACAGGTGTGCTCAGGTGTTCCCAGCTGCTCTCAGGTGCACCCACCTGCACTGAGGTGTGCCAGGCACAGGGCACGGGGCGGGGCCAGGGGATGGGGGCGTGTCCCGTGCTGAGCTCACCTGTGGCCAGGTGTGCGGCACGCCCGAGTACATCGCGCCCGAGGTGATCCTGCGCCAGGGCTACGGGAAGCCCGTGGACTGGTGGGCCATGGGCATCGTCCTCTACGAGTTCCTGGTGGGCTGCGTCCCCTTCTTTGGGGACACCCCCGAGGAGCTCTTCGGACAGGTGATCTCAGGTACGACCTGCGGGGACATGGGGATGCCGGGAGGGTGGCCTCAGGTGTGACAGGGGACACAGGGACACAGGGCAGGTGATCTCAGGTACGACCTGCGGGGACACGGGGACGCCGGGAGGGTGGCCTCAGGTGTGACAGGGGACATGGGGACACCGGGCAGGTGACCTCAGGTGTGACAGGGGACATGGGGACGCCGGGAGGGTGACCTCAGGTGTGACAGGGGACACGGGGACACAGGGCAGGTGACCTCAGGTGTGACAGGGGACATGGGGACGCCGGGAGGGTGACCTCAGGTGTGACAGGGGACACGGGGACACAGGGCAGGTGATCTCAGGTACGACCTGCGGGGACACGGGGACGCCGGGAGGGTGGCCTCAGGTGTGGCAGGGGACATGGGGACGCTGGGAGGGTGACCTCAGGTGTGACAGGGGACACAGGGCAGGTGACCTCAGGTGTGGCAGGGGACACAGGGACACAGGGCAGGTGACCTCAGGTGTGGCAGGGGACACAGGGCAGGTGACCTCAGGTGTGACAGGGGACACAGGGACACAGGGCAGGTGACCTCAGGTGTGACAGGGGACATGAGGACACAGGGCAGGTGACCTCAGGTGTGACAGGGGACACGGGGACACAGGGCAGGTGACCTCTGGTGTGGCAGGGGACACAGGGACACAGGGCAGGTGACCTCAGGTGTGGCAGGGGACACGGGGACACAGGGCAGGTGACCTCAGGTGTGGCAGGGGACACGGGGACACAGCAGGATGGGGTGACACGGGGACACGGGGACACAGACTAGGTCAGCGTGGGGACACAGGGACACACAGGGTCAACATGGGGACACAGGTCAGCGTAGGGACACGGGGACACAGGGCAGGTGACCCCAGGTGCGGGGCTCTCAGCTCACCTGTCCCCTCGGTGTCCCCTGGGTGTCCCCTGGGTGTCCCCTGGGTGTCCCCTCGCTGCAGACGAGATCCTGTGGCCGGAGGGGGACGAGGCTCTGCCCCCGGACGCTCAGCACCTCATCTCCTGCCTGCTGCAGCCCGACCCTCTGCGGCGCCTCGGGGCAGGTGAGACCCCCAAAACACCCCCGGGACCCCCCAAAACACCCCCGGGACCCCCCGGGACCCCCCGGGACCCCCCTGAGCGGGCGGTGCCGCAGGTGGGGCTCAGGAGGTGAAGGCCCACGGCTTCTTCGCCGCGCTGGACTGGACGGGGCTGCTGCGGCAGAAAGCCGAGTTCGTGCCACACCTGGAGTCCGAGGAGGACACGAGCTACTTCGACAGTGAGAGACCCCCGGGACCCCCCCGGGACCACCCCCGGACCCCCCCAGACCCACCCTGGGGACCCCCTGTGGGACACCCCCGGGATTCCCCTTGGATCACCCCCTGGGACCCCCCCAGGAACCCCCCCAGCCCCTCCTTGGGGCTCCTCCCGCCCCCCCCGAGGTCCCCGTAAGGGCCCCCCCGTCACACCTGTGCCCCCCCAGCGCGGTCGGACAGGTACCCCCACGTGACGTCGTACGAGGACGAGGACACGACGGAGGACGAGCCCGTGGAGATCCGGCAGTTCTCGTCCTGCTCCCCGCGCTTCAGCAAGGTGGGGCTGGGGTGGGGCCGGGGCGGGGCCAGGTGGGGCCGGGGCGGGGCCAGGTGGGGCTGGGGCGGGGCCAGGTGGGGCTGGGGCGGGGCCAGGTGGGGGCCGCAGGTGTGGGGACGGGGATTTGGGGACGTGGGGGATGCACAGAGCTTGGGATGGCCCCTTGTTTGATGGCGGGGGTGCCCAGGTGTGCCCAGGTGCCCCCAGGTGTGAGCAGGTGTGTGCCCGGGTGCCCCCAGGTGTGTGTCCAGTTGCCCCCAGGTGTGAGCAGGTGTGCCTGGGTGTGCCCATGTGGGTGCTCAGGTGCCCCCAGGTGTGTGCCCAGGTGCCCCAGGTGTGAGCAGGTGCCCCCAGGTGTGTGCCCAGGTGCCCCCAGGTGTGTGCCCAGGTGCCCCCAGGTGTCCCCAGGTGCCCCCAGGTGCCCCCAGGTGTGTGCCCAGGTGCCCCAGGTGTGAGCAGGTGCCCCCAGGTGTGTGCCCAGGTGCCCCAGGTGTGAGCAGGTGTGCCTGGGTGTGCCCAGGTGCCCCCAGGTGTGTGCCCAGGTGCCCCCAGGTGTGAGCAGGTGCCCCCAGGTGTGAGCAGGTGTGCCTGGGTGTGCCCAGGTGTGTGCCCAGGTGCCCCCAGGTGTGTGCCCAGGTGCCCCAGGTGTGAGCAGGTGCCCCCAGGTGTGTGCCCAGGTGCCCCCAGGTGTGAGCAGGTGCTCTCCCACAGGTGTACAGCAGCCTGGAGCAGCTCTCGCAGGAGCCCAAGCCCAAGGGCCGCCCCCGGGACGAGGGGAGACGCGACGGCTTCGCCCGCGAGCGCGGCTGGAGGACGGGATCACCTGAGCTGTGCGCACCTGCGGGCTCCTGGCGGGTCCTGGGGGGGTCCCGGCGGGGCTCCGAGCCCTCCCGCGCCCACCTCCCGCGTGTCCCCGCAGGAAGCACCGCTCGGCAGGTGAGGGGCCGCCCGCCGAGGCCGAGGGCAGCTCCCCGCCGGGCGCCCGCCGCCGTTTCTCGGCCCTGCTGGAACCGGCGCGTCCCGGGGCTGCCGCCGACGAGCGGCCCCGCAACGGCGGGCGCGAAGGAGCCGCGGATGGAGCGGCCGAGGAGCCAGGTGAGCGCCGGCGGAAGGTGGGGAAGGGGGTTTCCCCGCTGTGGGGGGGTCTCCTCATGCTGCCGCTGTCGCCCACCCGAGCAGGGGAACGAGCGGCGAGGGCGGGGGAGGCGCCCCCGGCCCGCTCCGAGCTGGGGCTGCGGCGGCCGCGGCACCCGGGGGTGGCCCCCGCCGAGGGAGGGGGCGACAAGCGCAGCCCCCGAGCCCCCGGCAAGGTCACCAAGTCGGCGTCGGCCACCGCGTTGTCTGTCATCATCCCCAGCGGTGGGTGACACCCCCGGGACCCGCCCCTGGGACCCCAAATCAGCCCGGGACCCCCGTCATTCCCAGTGGTGACACCCCCAGGGCCCGCCCCCGGGACCCCAAATCAGCCCTGGACCCTCCCCGGGCACCCTAAATCAGCCCAGGACCCGCCCCGGGGACCCTAAATCAGCCGGGGACCCGCCCCGGGACCCTAAATCAATCCAAGACCCCCCTCATTCCCAGTGGTGACAGCCCCGGGACCCTCCCCGGGCACCCTAAATCAGTCCAGGACCCTCCCCGGGGACCCCAAATCAGCCCTGGACCCGCCCCGGGGACCCCAAATCAATCCAAGACCCCCCTCATTCCCAGTGGTGACACCCCCAGGACCCTCCCCGGGACCCCAAATCAGCCCTGGACCCTCCCCGGGCACCCTAAATCAGTCCAGGACCCGCCCCGGGGACCCCAAATCAGTCCAGGACCCCCCTCATTCCCAGTGGTGACACCCCTGGGACCCGCCCCCGGGACCCCAAATCAGCCCTAGACCCTCCCCCGGGTCCCCAAATCAGCCCGGGATCCGCCCCGGGGACCCCAAATCAGCCCGGGACCCCCCTCATTCCCAGTGGTGACACCCCCGGGACCCGCCCCCGGGACCCCTCCTCATTCCCAGGGATCTCTCCCTAAATCCTCCCGGGTGTCCCCTAAAGGACCCCAAACACCCAGTGCCCCCCCTCCAGCCCCTGGGTCCCCACGGGAGGGAGAGGTCGGGGGTCTCCGGGGTTTCTGTGGGTGTTGGGACCCCCCGATCCCATGGGTTTGGGGTCTCCCGTGGGGATTTTTGGCTGTTGGGACCCCTTGATCCCATGGATTTGGGGTCTCCTGTGGGGATTTTTGGCTGTTGGGATCCCCGATCCCATGGATTTGGGGTCTCCCGTGGGGATTTTTGGCTGTTGGGACCCCCGATCCCATGAATTTGGGGTCTCCCGTGGGGATTTTTGGCTGGTGGGACCCCCGATCCCATGGGTTTGGGGTCTCCCGTGGGGATTTTTAGGTGTTAGGACCCCCGATCCCATGGATTTGGGGTCTCCCGTGGGGATTTTTAGGTGTTAGGACCCCCGATCCCATGGATTTGGGGTCTCCCGTGGGGATTTTTGGCTGTTGGGACCCCCAGTCCCACGGGTGGCGTGTCCCCAATCCCCGGGGGGTCACCTCACTGCCCATGGGGAGGGTCTGGGGGTCTCCGTGGGGGTTTTTGGGTGGCGGTCAGCGGGCTCTGGGGGCGCAGGGGAGGCGCCCGGCTCGTCCCCCCTGGGCAGCCCGATGTCCCCGCGGTCGCTGTCGTCGGACCCGTCGTCGCGGGACTCGTCGCCTGGTCGGGAGCTGGCCCCGGCCGTGGCCGCGCCGCCGCGTTCGCCCATCGCCATCCCCCGGCCCGGCAAAAAATTCGGGTTCACCTTGCGGGCCATCCGCGTCTACCTGGGCGACAGCGACGTGTACAGCGTGCACCACGTCGTCTGGGTCAGCGACACGCGGGGACACGCCGGGGACATGCCGGGGTGGCACGGGGGGACACGGGGGGACACGGGGGGACACGGGGGGACACGGAGAAAAGGGGTTTTTAGGGCGGGGCCACGTCAGGAACGGGGACAAGGGTGACAGGGCGGGTTTTGGGGACATGGGAGGGCTTGGGGACATTGGGGGACACGGGAACAGGCTTGGGGACATGGCAGGGGACAGGGCGGGCTTGGGGACATGGGAGGGACATGGGGACAGAGGGGGCTTGGGGACATTGGGAGGGACATGGGGACAGGGAGGGCTTGGGGACATTGGGAGGGATATGGGGACATTGGGGGACACGGGAACAGGCTTGGGGACATGGCAGGGGACATGGCAGGGGACATGGCAGGGGACATGGGGACAGGGAGGGCTTGGGGACATTGGGAGGGATATGGGGACATTGGGAGGGACACGGGGACAGGCCGGGCTTGGGGACAGGGAGGGCTTGGGGACATTGGGGGACACGGGAACAGGCTTGGGGACATGGCAGGGGACATGGGGACAGGGAGGGCTTGGGGACATTGGGGACAGAGTTCTCATTGGGGGTGACACCACCAGCCATGTCATTTGGCTCAGGGGCCATGGAGGGACACGGGCTCTTGGGGACACATGTCGGGGACAGTTGGGGGGGTCCGGGGAGTGACGCCGTGTGTTTTTGGGGGGACAGCACGTGGAGGAGGGCGGCCCCGCGCAGGAGGCCGGGCTGTGCGCCGGGGACCTGATCACACACGTGAACGGGGAGCCGGTGCACGGGCTGGTGCACACCGAGGTGGTGGAGCTCATCCTCAAGGTGGGGGGCGCCGGGGGGGCTCTGGGGAGGGGGTCGCGAGGGTGAGATTTTGGCGGGTGATACGGGAGGTCACAGCGGGCTCTGGGGTGGCCAGGCTGGGTGGTCGGGGGGATGTTGGTGGGTCAGCCATGACCGGGGGGTGGGTTCTGGTGGGGGGGCCGTGCCCGTCACCCGCTGTCGCACAGAGCGGGACCAAGGTGCTGGTGACAACGACGCCGCTGGAGAACACCTCGATCCGCCTGGGCCCCGCTCGGCGCCGCAGCGCCCGCGCCAAGATGGCCCGGAGGAACCGGCGGGGGGGCACCGGGAGCGGCCACGAGAGGTGGGAACGGGGCACCGGAGAGAGGGGACACCGGGCGGCGGCTGTGGGCGGGCACGGGGGTGTGACGGTCCTCCCGCCCGCTAGGCGGCGCAGCGCGCTGTTCCGGCACCTCGCCCGCCAGGCGTCGCTGCTGCACACGAGCCGCTCGCTGACGTCACTGAGCCGCTCGCTCTCCTCCTCCGACTCGCTGCCCGCCTCCCCCACGCACGCGCGGGCGCGCGACCCCGGTGAGGGGCGGGGCCACGGGAGGAGGGGCGGGGTCATGGGTGGAGGGGCGGGGCCACGGTGGCGGACGGTACCGGGAAAAGGGCGGGGGGTTGAGAACGGGGCGCGGTTAGGGCTCTGCCCGGAGCCGGTGCCGGTGCCCGGTGCCGGTGTCTGGAGCCCGGTGCCGGTGTCCGGTGCCCGGTGCCGGTGCCCGGTGCCCGTGCCCGGTGCCGGTGTCTGGAGCCCGGTGCCCGTGTCTGGAGCCCGGTGCCCATGTCTGGAGCCCGGTGCCGGTGTCCGGAGCCCGGCGCCGGTGCCCGGTGCCGGTGCCCGGTGCCCGTGCCCGGTGCCCGTGTCTGGAGCCCGGTGCCCGTGTCTGGAGCCCGGTGCCGGTGCCCGGTGCCGGTGCCCGGTGCCAGTGTCCGGTGCCCGGTGTCCGGTGCCCGGTGCCGGTGTTTGGAGCCCGGTGCCCGTGTCTGGAGCCCGGTGCCGGCGTCTGGAGCCCGGTGCCGGTGCCGGTGCCCGGTGCCGTTCACCCCGCGCTAACCCCGTTCCTCGCAGGGGCCTCCCCGCCCAGCAGCTCACCGGGCTCCAGCGCTCCGCCGTCGCCGGCGGGGCCTCACCTGCGGCCGAGCTCCCTGCAGGGGCTGTCGCCGAAGCTGCAGCGGCAGTACCGGGCTGCTCGGTGCCGTTCGGCCGGCAGCATCCCGCTCTCGCCGCTCGCCCACACGCCCTCGCCGCCCGCCGCCTCCCCGCCCGCCTTCCCCGCCAAGCTGCACCCCAAGGCCGCCGAGTCGCCGCGCCTCGCCCGCCGCGGGCTCCCCGAGAAGGCGACACCGGGCCCCCCCCGCAAACTGGGGCTGGAGCCCCCCCGAAAGGACTTCCCGGCCGAGCCGCCGCTGCAGAGCTTGGCCGAGTGGGACGGGGAGGGCCCGGCCGAGCCGCCGCCCCCCGCGCCCCCCGCCCGCCGCCTGGGCCGGCAGGAGCTGCCGCTGCTGCTCGGGGGTCCCGCCGGGGCGGAGCCGCCGCCCCCGGCACCGGAGGAACCCGAGCGGGGGGCGCGGGGTCCCCCCAAAACGCTCAGCCCGGTGCAGGAGCACGAGCGCGGGGGGGCGGCCCCGGGGGGGCCCCCGGTGCCCATCGTGGTGGTGGGTCCCGGTGCCACCCCCGGGGACCCCCGGAGCGCCGCGGGCCCCCCCGGGCGCTGAGCTTTACCCGAGCACCCCCCAAACCCCCGCCCCCGGCTGTAAATAACGGGGGGCACCCCCGGGACCCCCAGGGCATGCGGGGGTCCCAGCCCCCCCCGGCCCCTCCCCACGTACGCGAAGGGTTAATACTGTGACAACCCCCCCGTGTGACGTCACCGACCCGGCCCCCCCCCCGGTGTGATGTCATCGACCTGGAGAAACCCCCCCCCCCAGGGTGATGCCCCTCTCCTCCCCCCCCCCCGGTGTCCCGTTAGCCCCCGGTGCTGACGTCACAGCATCGGTGTCACGGGAGGGGCACGGGCGCTGCGCTGATGTCACCCGGGGATGGTGACGTCACGGTGGCGTTTGAGAGGTGACATCACAGCTGTGATGTCACCGAGCGTGCGAGGGCGGTGACGTCACAGCTGCAGTGACAGCCCAGGAGGGGACTTGCGACCCGGTGGTGACGTCACACGAGAGCCACCCAAGTCGGTGACGTCATCGAGCGTCCCGTGACGACATCACACTCCCCTTTCCCTTCCCCCCCCCCGTTCTCGCTATGCAAACGCTCCCCCCGGGGACAGGGGGGGCCGGGGGGGCCCCGGGGACCAATAAAGGCTGTACAGCACCGACCCCCCTCCGCTTGTCGCTCGGGTCCGGCGGCGGGGACACCGCGGGGGGGACACCGGGGGGGACACTCCTGACGGCGGGCGGACCCCCGGAACCCCCCGGGCGGTGATTGGGGGGTCCCGCAGCCCTTCGGACCCTCCCGGGGTTGATTTGGGGGGGTCTCACATCCTCAAGGACCAGCCCGAGGTTATTTGGGGGTGTCACCTCCCCCCTCCTCCCGCAGTCCGGACACTCGCGGGTTAAAGGTCGGTGTTTCCCCCGCCACGCCCCCGCCACGCCCCACCCCACCCCCCGTGACGTCACGGCTCTACCGGGTCCGTTCTCCGCCGCTGAACCCGAACGGTCCGGGGTCCCGGGGGGTCCCGGGGGGTCCCGGGGGGTCGGGGGGGGTCGGGGCAGGTTGGGGGGTCTTGCGGGGGCGTCTCCGGGATTTGGGGGTGTTGGGGATCTCTCGGGGGGCTCAAGGGAGGTCTCTGGAGTGAATTGGGGGGGATTGGGGCTGTAAAGGGGGGTCTTCACTGGGGGACACCTGGGTGAGGATCGGGGGGTCCCTGATCCTCCCGTGTCTCCCCTCAGCCCCCCCATGGCGCTGCGTTTGGCCCCCCCCCTGTTGCGCGTGGCCCGGAGCGGTGTCCGGTGGGGCGGCACCGGGCCCCCCTCGGCACACGGTGAGTGGAACGGGGGGACAAAATCCCCCCAGGACCCCCCCGGAAAGCCTCCCCTCGGGCGTGTCCCCGGTGCTGACCCCCCCCCCCGCCGTCCCCAGGCGCCCCCCAGTTCGACTGGCAGGACCCGCTGGGGCTGGAGGGGCTGCTGAGCGCCGAGGAGCGGCTGCTGCGGGACACCACGCGCAAATACTGCCAGGAGCGGCTGCTGCCCCGCGTGCTGCACGCCAACCGCCACGAGGGTACCCCAAAGACTGCCCCCCGAAACACCCCCACCCTGCCTGACCCTCCCCGGGATAGCCTGAGCCCCCCCCGGTACAGCCTGACCCCATCCCGGTACAACCTGAGCCCATCCCGGTACAGCCTGAGCCTGTCCCGGTACAGCCTGAGCCTGTCCCGGTAACACCTGAGCCCCCCCGGTACAGCCTGAGCCCCCCCCCCCCGGTACAGCCTGACCCTCCCTGGTACAGCCTGACCCCATCCCGGTACAGCCTGAGCCCCCCCGGTACAGCCTGACCCTATCCCGGTACAGCCTGAGCCCCCCCGGTACAGCCTGACCCTATCCCGGTACAGCCTGAGCCCCCCCGGTACAGCCTGAGCCTATCCCGGTACAGCCTGAGCCCCCCCGGTACAGCCTGAGCCCCCCGGTACAGCCAGACCCCATCCCGGTACAGCCTGAGCCCCCCCGGTACAGCCTGAGCCCCCCCGGTACAGCCAGACCCTATCCCGGTACAGCCTGACCCCATCCCGGTAACACCTGAGCCTCCCCGGTACAACCTGAGCCCCCTCCCGGTACAGCCTGACCCTCCCCGGTACAGCCTGAGCCCCCCCGGTACAGCCTGACCCCATCCCGGTAACACCTGAGCCCCCCCGGTACAGCCTGAGCCCCCTCGGTACAGCCTGACCCTGTCCCGGTACAGCCTGAGCCCCCCCGGTACAGCCTGAGCCCCCCCGGTACAGCCTGAGCCCCCCCGGTACAGCCTGAGCCCCCCCCCCGGTACAGCCTGAGCCCCCCCCCGGTACAGCCTGACCCCATCCCGGTACAGCCTGAGCCCCCCAAACCCTCTCCCCTGGCCCCTCCCGCAGGTCCAAGGTGGGGATCGGGGTGTCGGGACCCCCAAATTCCCCCCCGGGGGTCCCCCCCCAGCCTGACCCCTCCTCACCCCCACCTTGCCCCTCCCCCCCCCGCAGTGTTTGACAGGGAGATCGTGAATGAACTGGGAGAACTGGGACTGCTGGGCCCCACCATCCAAGGTGAGGGGGGGACGTGGGGACCCCCGGGGGGGATTTGGGGACAGAATGGGGGGGTTTGGGTGGTCAGGGACCCCCCCGGGGGGGATTTGGGGACAGAATGGGGGGGTTTGGGTGGTCAGGGACCCCCCGGGGGGGATTTGGGGACAGAATGGGGGGGTTTGGGTGGTCAGGGACCCCCCGGGGGGGGATTTGGGGACAGAATGGGGGGGTTTGGGTGGTCAGGGACCCCCCGGGGGGGATTTGGGGACAGAATGGGGGGGTTTGGGTGGTCAGAGACCCCCCCCCCGGGGGTCCTGAGGGGGGTTATGGGGCGCTCAGGGGGAGGTGGGTGGGGGACGACTCTGGGGGGGGCATTGGGGGTCAGGGATGGGGTTGTGGGGCTCTGTGGGGTGACACTGGGGATAGTTTTTGGGTGACATTGGGGGCTCTTTGGGGTGACATTTAGGGGTTCTGTGGGGTGACACTGGGGGGCTCTTTGGGGTGACATTTAGGGGTTCTGTGGGGTGACACTGGGGGATAGTGGGTGACACTGGGGGCAGTTCCTGTGTGACCCTGAGGGGTTCCTGGGGACACCCTGGGGGTCTCTGAGTGCCCCCAGCTGACCCCAGGGTGGGGCTGTGTGTTTGGGGGCAGTTCGTGTGTGACCCTGAGGGGACACCCTGGGGGTCTCTGAGTGCCCCCAGCTGACCCCAGGGTGGGGCTGTGTGTTTGGGGGCAGTTCGTGTGTGACCCTGAGGGGACACCCTGGGGGTCTCTGGGTGCCCCCAGCTGACCCCGGGGCGGGGCTGTGTGTTTGGGGACAGTTCCTGTGTGACCCTGAGGGGACACCCTGGGGGTCTCTGGGTGCCCACAGCTGACCCCGGGGTGGGGCTGTGTGTTTGGGGACAGTTCTTGTGTCACCCTGAGGAGTTCCTGGGGACACCCTGGGGGTCTCTGGGTGCCCACAGCTGACCCCGGGGTGGGGCTGTGTGTTTGGGGACAGTTCCTGTGTGACCCTGAGGGGACACCCTGGGGGTCTCTGGGTGCCCCCAGCTGACCCCGGGGTGGGGCTGTGTGTTTGGGGACAGTTCCTGTGTCACCCTGAGGAGTTCCTGGGGACACCCTGGGGGTCTCTGAGTGCCCCCAGCTGACCCCGGGGCGGGGCTGTGTGTTTGGGGACAGTTCTTGTGTCACCCTGAGGGGACACCCTGGGGGTCTCTGGGTGCCCACAGCTGACCCCGGGGTGGGGCTGTGTGTTTGGGGACAGTTCTTGTGTCACCCTGAGGGGACACCCTGGGGGTCTCTGGGTGCCCCCAGCTGACCCCGGGGCGGGGGTCCCGCAGGCTACGGCTGTGCCGGGACCACCTCGGTGGGCTACGGGCTGGTGACCCGGGAGCTGGAGCGGGTGGACAGCAGCTACCGCTCGGTGCTCAGCGTCCAGTCCTCGCTGGTCATGTACCCCCTGTGGGCCTACGGGACCCCCGCCCAGCGAGAGCGCTTCCTGCCCCGCCTCGGTGAGACCCCCGCCCCGGCGGGAAGGCTTGGGGGGCTCTGGGGGGCGTTTGGAGGAGGAGTGGGGCGGGTGGGGCAGCTCGGGGTGTCCCCGGGGTGCCCCTGACGCCCCCTGCCCAGCTCGGGGGGAGATCCTGGGCTGTTTCGGGCTGACGGAGCCCAACCACGGGAGCGACCCGGGCCGGATGGAGACCAGGGCACGGCACAACCCCGGCGCCGGCACCTACACCCTGCGCGGCTCCAAGACCTGGTGAGCCCCCAAATCGGGGTGAGGGGGACACGGGGGGGGACCCCCAGAGCTCCTCCTTGACTCTCCCAACTCCCCAGGATCACCAACTCGCCCATAGCCGACCTGTGCGTGGTGTGGGCCAGGTGTGAGGAGGACGGGAAGGTCCGCGGCTTCCTGGTGGAGCGCGGCACCCCCGGGCTCAGCACCCCCAAAATCGAGGGCAAGTTCTCCCTGCGCGCCTCCGCCACCGGCATGATCCTCATGGACGACGTGGAGGTGCCCGAGGAGAACGTGCTGCCCGACGCCCAGGGGCTGGCGGTAAGGGGGGCAGCCGGGGGAGGGTCCCAGCGGGGTTTTGGGGGTCCCGATGACACCCCCCGTGTCCCCCAGGGTCCCTTTGGCTGCCTGACCCAGGCGCGTTACGGCATCGCCTGGGGCGCGCTGGGCGCCGCCGAGGCCTGTCTGGAGACGGTGAGGCAATACGTGATCGACAGGTAACCGAGGGGCTGGGGGCCTTTTGGGGAGGGGTCCCACTACCCCTGAGCGCCCCCCTAAACCTCGCTGCCCCCCGTCTTTGCCCGCAGGAAGCAGTTTGGGGGCCCGCTGGCCAGGAACCAGCTGGTGCAGAAGAAGCTGGCGGACATGATGACGGAGATCGCGCTGGGGCTGCACGCCTGCCTGCGCCTGGGCCGCCTCAAGGACGAGGGCAGGTGGGTGGCACCGTCCCCAGGGGGGTCCCTGAGGGGGTCACGGGGTCACCGTGGGTGTCCCCGCAGGGCTGCCCCCGAGATGGTGTCGATGCTGAAGAGGAACTCGTGCGGGAAGGCGCTGGCCATCGCCAGGGACGCACGGGACATGCTGGGGGGCAACGGCATCTGCGACGAGTTCCACGTCATCCGGCACCTCATGAACCTCGAGGCCGTCAACACCTACGAGGGTAGGGCGGGGAGGGGTCCCCGAGGGGCCCAGGGGGGCTGCTGGGGTGGGTGCTGAGGCGTGGTGGTCCCCGCAGGCACCCACGACATCCACGCGCTGATCCTGGGCCGCGCCATCACCGGCATCCAGGCCTTCGCCCCGGCCAAGGCGACGTAGAGGGGACGCGGCGGCGCGGGCACACGGTGGCACTGGTGGCACCGGTGGGGACAGGGTCTGCTCCTCGTGGGAAGGAGATGGCAGCGCTGTCCAGAGCCAGTGTCACCAAGCAGAAGGGATCCGGTGTCACTGACAGGAGCCGGTGTGTCACTTTGTGTCACCACTGGGACTCGGTGTCACCCCAACCAAACCCGGTGTCACTGGCGGGACCCGGTGTCACCAAGCACATCTTGTGTGCCAACAAAGGGACCCGGTGTCACCGACAGGACTCGGTGTCACCGACAGGACTCGGTGTCACTCAGGTGACCTCAGTGGTGCTGGGCCCCGTGTCCATCCCGGTGCCTTCGCCATCCCCGTGGCCAATAAACGGTGGGACAGCTCCCTCCATGCCAGCCCTGCTCGTCAGTGTTAATTAACCTGCTAATTAACCTGCCAGCACCCAGCTCTGCCCTCATTGGGGGGTCCTAGCCCAGCACAGCCCCCCCAAAATCCAGCTTTTGGGTTGGCTTCAGCCTTTTATTTGTTTCAACCAGCAACAGCAACAGAAAAAGCCTTTGGGGCCAAAATTCCTCTTTGGGGCCAAAATTCCTCTTTGGGGCCAAAAAATTCCTCTTTGGAGCCAAAAATCCCCCTTTGAGGCCAAAATCCCCCTTTGGAGCCAAAATCCCCCTTTGAGGCCAAAATCCCCCTTTGGAGCCAAAATCCCCCTTTTGAGGTCAAAATCCCCCTTTGAGGCCAAAATTCCCCTTTGAGGTCAAAACTCTCCTTTGGGGCCAAAATTCCCCTCTGGGGTCAAAACTCTCCTTTGGGGCCAAACTCCCCCTTTGGAGCCAAAATCCCCCTTTGAGGCCAAAAATCCCCCTTTGGAGCCAGAATCCCCCTTTGGGGTCAAAATCCCCCTTTGGAGCCAAAATCCCCCTTTGGGGCCAAAATTCCCCTCTGGGGTCAAAACTCTCCTTTGGGGCCAAACTCCCCCTTTGGCCTGGCAGAGCCCTGTGGATTTGGGGTGGTCCGAGGGCTGAGGGAGGGGGTCCCGCTCAGGCTTTGGGGTGCCCTCAGGCCTCGGACTGCAGGCAGAGGTCCCTATAAGCCGCCTCCACGGCGCCGCAGATGCGGCGCAAATCCGCCTGCACCTCCTCCAAGCTCTGCATCACCTCGGTCAGCGCCCGCAGCTTCTCCTGGATCAGCTCGTTGTGGAAGCCGTAGGCGCGGAAAAGCCTCTCCTCCAGCTGCTCCGCCAGCTCCGAGACCTGCCCGAGCGAGCGGCGCCGCGCTTTGTCCCGGCTCTGGCACGGCCGCCGTCCCCGGGGCCGGGGGGCAGCTGTGGCCGCCCCGCTCTGGCAGCGCTCCCGGCCTGGCCCGGCCGCCGCCAGCTGCGCCCCCCGGTAGCCGCAGCGCCGGTCGCGGTGGCCACCGAACGCCGGGTCAGCCCGGGCCGCAGCTGCCAGACCGGGGCCGCCATCTGCGCGGGGGTTTGGGGACATCCCTCCCTTCCCCAAGACACGGGCGGGAGCGAAGTCCGGCGTTAGGGCGGCGTGGGGACAAGGGGGGACATCGGGGGGACATCGGGGGGACATCGGGGGCCGCTGGAAGCGGGGCCGGAGGCAGCTGCGGCCGCCCCCGCGGGGGTTTGAGGGGCTCCCCCCGGCCGGGCTCCGCAGCTGCCTCCCGGCCCGGGCTGTGCGTGCCTTCTCCCGTCAAACCGGGCGGAATAACGCGATTGCCCGCGGCCCCCGAAGGGAAGGGAGGGGACCTCGCAGCCCCTTCCAGGCTTACCTTCTGCAGGAGAGTCTCCCTGAAGTCGCTCAGCACCTTGTGGTCTTCCTTGCGGCCTTCGTTGATGCGGCTGAAGACGTCCTGAGCCCGCTGCTGCAGCCCCTCCACGGCGGCGTCCAGCAAGGCGAAGTACTTGGAGGAGAGGGCAGCCAGCGGCAGCTCCGGGAACGGCCTCGGCCGGACACACGGGACCCTCGTTACCGGGGAAGGGCGGGGGGACACCCCGCGGGGACAGGGACCCACCCTCGGGGCCATGGATCACACAGGGAATGGGATCCCCCCTGTGAGGGGCAGGGGGACACCGCACGGGGACAGGGACCCACCCTCGGGGCCATGGGTCACACAGGGAATGGGATCCCCCCTGTGAGGGGCAGGGGGACACCGCACGGGGACAGGGACCCACCCTCGGGGCCATGGATCACACAGGGAATGGGATCCCCCCTGTGAGGGGCAGGGGGACACCGCACGGGGACAGGGACCCACCCTCGGGGCCATGGGTCACACAGGGAATGGGATCTCCCTGTGAGGGGCAGGGGGACACCCCGCGGGGACAGGGACCCGCCCTCGGGGCCATGGGTCACACAGGGAATGGGATCTCCCCTGTGAGGGGCAGGGGGACGCCCCATGGGGACAGGGACCTCCCATCAGGGCCATGGGTCACACAGGGAATGGGATCTCCCCTGTGAGGGGCAGGGGGACGCCCCATGGGGACAGGGACCTCCCATCAGGGCCATGGATCACACAGGGAATGGGATCCCTCTTGTGAGGGGCTCTGACCCCACGGGGACAGGGACCCACCCTCGGGGCCATGGATCACACAAGCAATGGGGTCCCTCTTGTGAGGGGCAGGGGGACACCCCATGGGGACAGGGACCTCCCATCAGGGCCATGGATCACACAGGGAATGGGATCCCTCTTGTGAGGGGCTCTGACCCCACAGGGACAGGGTGAGGGACATCCCTGTCCCATCACGGGAATGGATCACCTTTAGCGGTGCGAACCTCGTCAGGGTCACACATCCAAAAGGACAGGGGCTGCCTCGTTACAGCCCTGTCAGTCCCGTTAATTGAGAATTACCCTCTAATTAACGTGGTGACAGGTCCCTGCACCGCCCAGGCGTCCCCTATGGCTCATTTTTTTCTCCACTTTTCCCTCAAAATGGCGGCGCAGGGTGAAGGTTGTACCTGTCCGGCTCCTTGCCGGGGAGCTCTTCCCCTCTCAGTCCCCCCGGGAAGGGACCTTCGGCCGCCGCCACCTCCGGCTCGGGACCCTCGGGCTTCTCCCGCGACATCCTGGCACCGAGGGGCTTCAGGGGAAGGACCCCCGAGTTGGGGCCGCTGGGATGGGGCTGGGGGCGCAAGGCCCGGCCCAGGCGACGATCCGCCGGGGTGGGTTGGGAGCACCGAGACCGGCTCGGGCAGGGTCCCGGCGTCGCGCTGGGTCCCCGGGGTGCGTTGGGAGCACCAAGCCCGGCTCGGGCAGGGGTCCCGGGGTGGGCTGGGGTCGTGGGGAGTCGTTACCCGCGACGCCTCGGCCGCCCCTCACCACAGCGCCCTCACGGCGGCCTGATGGGCGGGCACTCCCGCCGCCCAATCAGCGCTCAGCCTTCCCACCTCGGATAGGCGATTGGAGCCTGAAGGGATGATTGGCACCTGCGCGGGCCAATCGTCGGGCAGGAAAAGGCAGTGGCGGGAAAAGCGGAAAAGGCGGGAAAAGGCGGAGGGTCCCGGGACGGTCTCGGGGGTCCCGGAGGGTTTTGGGGGTCCCGGAGGGTTTTGGCTTCCCCAGCACCGTGCGAGGCCACGAGGTAACGATAAACCCTCCCCGAGCGCCGTCCCACCAGCACACACACAGCTAACCACAGACACCGGGCTTTATTAGAGATGAGGACCCCCGGGGATGGGACCCCTCCCCCCAAAAAAGGGGGACCCCCGGGAGTTGAGGTGTGGGGTCACACGTCCAGGCGGCACATGGGGCTGTCGTAGACCATCTGCAGGTTGACGCGGTGTCCCATGAGCTCCCGGATGTTCTTGATGCCGTATTTGATCATGGTGGGTCTGGGGGAGATTGGGATGGCGGGGGTCAGTGGGTGGGGGGAGATGGGCCCACATTTTGGGGTCTCCCCCCCTTTTACCCCGAGGTGACCCCCACTCACCTCTCCAGCGAGAGCCCCCAGGCGATGACGGTGACGTTCTCGGGGAGCCCCATGGGCAGCAGCAGCTCGGGGCGGAAGACCCCCGAGTTCCCCACCTCCACCCACTTCTTCAGCCCTGGGGGGCGAGGGGGGGTCAACGAGGATGAGGATGGGGCACCCCCATAGAGCCCCCTCCCCATATTTCAACCCCAGACTGCTCCCCCCATCAAAGTCAGGCTGAGCCCTGCTCTAAGGTGGGGCTCTCCAGACCCCCAGCTTTAAGAGGAGCCCCCCAAAACCTCCCTGCTTTAAACGGGGGGACCCCCAGGACCCCCCCTCACCCTCGTGGTAGCTGAACACCTCCATGCTGGGCTCCGTGTAGGGGTTGTAGGCGGGTTTAAAACGCAGCTGGGAGATTCCTGGGGGCACACAGAAAGTCAGGAGGGGTCACAGGGGTTGGGGGTCCCCACCCCGGTGCCCCCCCTGTGTACCCAGCTTGGTGAAGAACTGCCTCAGGGTGCCCATGAGGTGGCCCAAGGTGAGCCCTCGGTCGGCCACCACGCCCTCCACCTGGTGGAACTCGGCCAGGTGCGTGGCGTCCAGGCTCTCGTTGCGGAACACGCGGTCGATGGAGAAATATTTCACCGGGGTGAACTTCTCCTGGAGAGAAAGGGGAAAAAAAAAAACATCATTAGGGAGGCCCCCAAACTGCCCCAGAACTGCTCTGATCCCCCACAGATCGCTCTGGGCTGCCAAACCCACGCTGAGCGTCCTAAACTGCTCTGAGCAGCCCACAGACATCCCAAACCACAAATCCCCACAAAAAACTCTCTGTTCCCACTCATGGTTATAGCCCCCCAAGGCCCCCAAAGCCCTCAGACCCCCCCCAAAACCACCCCAAAGCCCCCAGACCCCCCCAGAACCCCCAGACCTGCCGTGCCAGCTGGAACAGGGCTCGGGCACTGGCTGACGTGGTGTGAGTCCTCAGCAGGTTCTTCCGTGCCTCCTCCACCTTCCACTCGTACCTGTACCTGGAAGGAGGCCACAAAATGGGGTTCAGGAGGGTGAGGGACACACAGGGGACCCCCCCGAATCCCCCCCAGGGTCGGGGTCTCACCCCTGTGAGCCGTAGCCTCCCTGCGAGTGCACCTTCTTCACCTTGGAGGAGTAGCCTGGGGGCAGCTGGGGGGCTTCAGCAGGGTCTGAGGGGGTGCAAAGAGGTGAGGGGGGGTCTGGAGGGCTGTTTGTGGGGGTTTAGGGGTGTCTGGAGGGCTGTGAGGGGTTTTGTGGGGGTTCAGAGGGTGTCTGGAGGGCTGTGAGGGGCGTTTGTGGGGGTTCAGAGGGGTTTAGGGGGGTCTGGAGGGCTGTGAGGGGTGTTTGTGGGGCTCAGAGGGGTTTAGGGGGGTCTGGAGGGCTGTGAGGTGGGCAGTAAAGGGCCTAGGGGCTCTGGGGGGGGGTCTCCAGGGTCCCAAAGGGGCTCAGGGGGCTCTGGGGTGGGCAATAAAAGATCAGGGGTCTCTGGGGGGGACCACAGGGGTCCCGAGGGGGCTGTGGAGGGGGTTCACAGGAGTCCTGAGGGGGGTCAGAGGGGTCCCAAAGGGGCTCAGGGGGCTCTGGGGTGGGTAATAAAGGGTCAGGGGTCTCTGGGGAGGACCACAGGGGTCCCAAGGGGGGGTCCCCAGGGTCCCCGTGCCCCCCCAGCACCCACCCAGCAGGAAGAAGGTGTCGTGCTGGTCACGCGCCGGGTGCTGCTGGGGCTGGAACAAGGCGTCAAAATTCCAAAAGGAGCTCTCCACAAAGTTATCCGTGGGCATCTCCGTGAACCTGGCGGGAGCCCGCAGCTACCTCAGGACGAGGACGGGAGAAAAACCTCCGTGGCCCCACCCCAGCCCTTCCCTGAGCCCCCCCAAAAGTCCTCACCCCATCTCCAGGAAGATCTGGCGCAGCTCCGAGCGCACCTTGAGCAGCGGGTGCAGGTGGCCGCAGGCCGGGGGCAGCCCCAGGGAGGAGAAGTTGTAGGGTTTGAAGGGCAGCCGACGCCAGGAGCCTCTGCGGGAGGGGTCAAAGGTCAGGCCAAGGTCACTCAGGGGTCACTGGGGGGGTCACTCAGGGGTCACCTACGTGGCGATCATCTCCGGGGTCAGCTCGGTCTCGGGCCGCGCCACGGCCGTGCTGAAGGCGCTGCCTTTGCGGATCCAGTAGGATTTGAGGGTCCTGGAGGGGGCAGTGAGGGCGTTGGGGACCACCCAAATTCCCTGCCGAGCCCCTCGTTAATTGCTTTAATTAGCGCCGATTGCATCGGTCAAGGTTTTTTTTCATTAAACGTTTTGCCGACACGGGTTTGGCACAGACCAAAAGATGGACAAACTCGCCATAAAACCAACCCAAAAGGGTTTGAAAATGGGGCAGGTGAGGCCTTAAATTTATGTTTTCAAGGACAAAAGAATCAGAAAATAACTGAGAAAAATGAAAATCGGATATTTCCAGCCTGACAAAAACATAACAAGGGTATTGAGCAAACTCAAACGAAAACTTATAAATTAACGACCAACAGAGAACAAAAAGCTAATTAATAAATAGAATTAACCAGTTTAGAGCCGATAAGTATTAATTTCTTTGTTTTACCCCACTCACACTTCCAGGAGCAGTTTCCTCCTCTTGAGCTCGGCACGGTCCCGCTCGGGCAGGGCCTGGCCTCCACCTGCCCTCACCTGGCCCAGGTGCTCCTGCACCGTGTCCTGCACCGAGGGCACCTGGGGGGGCACGGGGGACACCCCGGGGCTGGGCACGGACCCTCCACACCCCCCCTGAGCCCAGGGGATCCTCATCCCTTCTCCTGGGGGGGCATCAGCCCCCTCCCCAAACTGCCCTGATGCCCCCATCCATCCCCCCCCCAAGGACAATCGTAATTCCTGGAGACCCCCAGAGCCCTCCTCAGGGCACTCCCTGCTCCCGGGAACTCCCATCCATTCCTCTTTGGGACACTCCCGCTTCCCGGGGACCCCCGTGAATCCCCCTGGGACACTCCAGTTCACAGGGACCCCCGTGAATCCTTCTGGGGACACTGCAGTTCACAGGGACCCCCGTGAATCCTTCTGGGGTCACTCCCGCTTCCCGGGGACCCCCGTGAATCCTTCTGGGGACACTCCAGTTCACAGGGACCCCCGTGAATCCTTCTGGGGTCACTCCAGTTCACAGGGACCCCCGTGAATCCCCCCTGGGTCACTCCAGTTCACAGGGACCCCTGTGAATCCCTCCCGGGACACTCCCGCTGCCCGGGGACCCCCGTGAATCCCCCCCCGGGACACTCCCGCTTCCCGGGGACCCCCGTGAATCCCCCCCGGGACACTCACGGTACGCAGCACGCGTGGGCCGCCGGGCGCTCCTTTATCCAGGCGCACCCACTTGTTGGCCATGGCCTTGCTGAAGCCCAAGGAGCCGCCGGGCAGTTTCTGCGGGGATCCAGCGGCCGTGAGGGACGCGTGTCCCGCCGCCGCTTCCCCGTCCCGGTGCCCCCCGGTACCCACCATAGCGTCGCCCTGGGGCAGCCCCTCGTCCGGGAGGCTCCGGAACAGCCGCACCTCGGGGCTGCCCTCCCGCAGCACCTCCTCGCCCTCGGAGCTCAGCTCCCATCGCGTGGCCGTGCGCGGCTCCGCCTCGATCACCTGCACCGGTAGCCGGGATCAGCACCGCCAGCGGCGCCCGGGGGCTGCCCCGAGCCCCGTCCCCGGCTCCCGCACCTCGCCCAGCGCCTGGAGGCTTTTCACGGCGCCCACGAGCGTCTGGTGATCGACACCGAACTCGGCGGCGGCCTCGATGCTGCAGAGGCCCTCGGCAGCCCCGGCCCGGTCCAGCCGCTCCAGGAGCCGCTCCGCCACGCTCGGCGCCATGGCCGGAAGTGATCCCAGACCTGCCGGAAGTGATCCCGGACCTGCCGGAAGTGCCCCGTCGCACGGCCAAGAGGTGACGCGTTCGCCGTCTTGGGTGTGTCCCGAGCCCCATGCTGAGCGTGGTGGGCGCCATATTGAGTGTGGCGGGGTCGCGCAGGTGGATGCGAGGGGCGCCGTGACGTCATGAGGCTGCACAATGACGTCATGATGTGCGAAGCTGCTTCACCCCGGACCCAGGCTGGATAATACGGCCCAGAGCTTCCTTAGAGCAGCCCCTGGCCTGGGTTCACCTTCCTTGTGTTCACACCTGCTGTGACGTCACTGAATCAATGACATCATCACCGTCACGGCGCTACATGGAGGCCCACGGGGGACTCCCCCACCCGCGTCTCCTTTGTTCCCTCCCCGTAATCTCGATTTCCCCTTGAATTTCCTCCCTCATGCACTCCCGGGCCTGTCCCTTTAAGAGCGCGCGCCCCACGTGACCCCAGGCGCGAGGCGGGGGGCGGGGGGGGGCGTCTCCCTCCGAACGCGTGGTCGCTCTTCATTGGCCGTCGCGCTCAGCCAATGGGAAGCGGCCATCTGGGACGCCAACGTTCGGGGGCGCCGTCGCCGCCGGCCGGCGGGCGGGCGGCCAATGGGAGAGGGCCGCGCGCGGGCTCGGGCCAATGGCAGCGCGGCGGAGGCAGGGCGAGGGGCGGTGGGAGTATAAAAGGCGGAGACACCTCTTCCCCCCTCCGCAGTGCCGGGCGGCGCCGGGCCGGGACGGACGGAACGAGTGTTCCCTGATCCCCCGCCATGAGCCCCCTCAGCGTCCTCGCCCCCGTCCTGTTGGGAGCCCTCCTGGCGGCCGCCGGCCCCACCCAGTTCTTCCGCGAGGAGTTCGGGGATGGAGGTGAGGGAGGGGCCGGGGCGGGGGTCCCTGAGGGCGGGGCCTGAGGGGGGGGCTCCTGAGGTGAAGGGGTTGGGGGGGCGGTGCCTGAGGGGGAGTCTGAGGGCAGGCAGGAGGGTGGAATGACCCTCTTGTGATTTGTGAGGGGAGAGAATGGAGGGAGCACCCCGTCTTTTGCGAGGGGAGAATGAGGGGCTCCTCCTGTGATCTGTGAGGGGAGAAAATGGAAGAACCCCCCTATGACTTCTGAGGGGAGAAAGGGGGGACCCTCTTGTGTAAAACTGAGTGACCCTTCCTGTGTTCTGTGAGGGGAGAACGGAGTGATCTTCCTTTATTCTTTATAGAAAGAATAGGGAGATCTCTTTCTGTTTTGTGAGGAGAGAATGGGGGGACTCTCCTGTGATCTCTGAGGGAAGAAAGGAAGGGATCTTACTGTGTTCTGTGAGGGCAGAGAATGGGGAGATCCCCTGTGCTCTCTGAGGTGACAGGGGACTTCAGGAGGCCACTCCTCAGGTGTGGAGGGTGAGTGGGTGTCAGGACAGGGAGGACGAGGGTGCTCAGGTGTCTCCCTGGGCCAGGCAGGGTGGGGGTCACTGGAGGGACAGGTAGGAGGACTCAGGTAGAGGCTGGGCAGTTAGAGCAGGTGGACAAGAGGCAAAGAAGGCAGGAAATGGATTGTGAGGAGCACAAGCGCCCACATGGAGAGAGTTCCCGGGCAACCCCAAATCCATCCAACCCCAAGCCCTGATCTGTCGGGGAGGGGACAGGAGGAGTTTAGGGGTGCAGGAGTCAGGCCTGGAGGAGCCAAAGTCCTGACACTGCCCCCACACAGACTCGTGGACCCGCCGGTGGGTGGAATCCAAGCACAAACCCGACTACGGGCGCTTCGTCCTCACCGCCGGCAAGTTCTACGGCGACGCCGACAAGGACAAAGGTGAGTGGGGGCTCCCTGAGGGCTGAGGGCAGACCCCGAGGGTGAGGAGTTTTCCCTCACCGTGCCCCACGTCCTGCAGGCATCCAGACGAGCCAGGACGCCCGGTTCTACGCCCTGTCGTCCCGCTTCGAGCCCTTCAGCAACCGCGACAAGACGCTGGTGGTGCAGTTCACGGTGAAGCACGAGCAGAACATCGACTGCGGCGGCGGCTACGTGAAGCTCTTCCCGGCCAGCCTCAACCAGGAGGACATGCACGGCGACTCCGAGTACAACATCATGTTTGGTGGGTGTTCTTCCTCTTTTTCAGCGCTCTCAGGGTGGTCTCAAGGCCCTTTTCTGATTTTCTGTGTCCTCCTCCTTCCCCCAGGCCCCGATATCTGCGGCCCCGGCACCAAGAAGGTGCACGTGATCTTCAACTACAAAGGGAAGAACGTGTTGATTAATAAAGATATTCGCTGCAAGGTGGGTGTGAGGGGGGATTTGGGGGGTCCTGCTCCTCAGAGTGGGGGGGTTTCCAGCCCTGCTGAGCCCCTCTCTGTGTGCTCAGGACGATGAGTTCACCCACCTGTACACGCTGGTGGTGCGGCCGGACAACACGTACGAGGTGAAGATCGACAACGCCCGCGTGGAATCGGGGAGCCTGGAGGAGGATTGGGATTTCCTGCCCCCAAAAAAGATCAAAGACCCCGAGGCCAAGAAACCCGACGACTGGGACGAGCGGGCCAAGATCGATGACCCCGAGGACACCAAACCCGAGGTGGGCAGGGAGGTTTGGGGAGGGGTTTTTGGAGTGCCTCTGATGGGATTTGAGGGGCTGGGAGTAACTTCAGGGTGTCCAGGAGCTTTGAGGGGGGCTTGTAAAAAGGATCAGGGGAGAATGGGGGGACACTGAGAGGGACTGGGTGAGAATCTGGGAATTCAGGGAGCTCAGAGGGGTCTGTGACACCATCTGGGGGGGCCATAGCAGCCCCCTGAGCCTTCCTGACCTCCCCCAATTTCCAGGACTGGGACAAACCCGAGCACATCCCAGACCCCGACGCCAAGAAACCGGAGGATTGGGACGAGGAGATGGACGGGGAGTGGGAACCCCCCGTGATCCAGAACCCTGAGTACAAGGTGAGGCCCTGAGGGGGCTGAGGTGGGCTGAGGGATGAGGAAGGGGCTGTTCCCCCTTCTCTGAACCCCGCTTTTTACCCCCTCAGGGCGAGTGGAGGCCGCAGCAGATCGACAACCCCGACTACAAGGGCAAGTGGGTGCACCCCGAGATCGACAACCCCGAGTACAGCCCCGACCCTCTGCTCTACTCCTACGACAGCTTCGGGGTCATCGGCCTCGACCTCTGGCAGGTCAGTGGGGGGCCCTGGGAGGGGCTGGGGGGGTCCCAAGGAGCTGCAGGACCCCCCGGCCTGACTCCCCCATCCTCCTACAGGTGAAGTCGGGCACCATCTTTGACAATTTCCTGATCACGGACGATGAGAAGCTGGCGGAGGAGATCGGCAACGAGACCTGGGGGGCCACCAAGGTAAGGGAGGGGATGAGCCCCCTCTGAGCCCCCCCTGAGACCCCCCCGTGAGCCCCCTGTGACCTCCCCGCCCCCTCCTGCAGGACGCCGAGAGGAAGATGAAGGAGCAGCAGGACGAGGAGCAACGGAAGAAGCAGGAGGAGGAGGAGAAGCAGCAGAAAGAAGAGGAAGGCGACGATGAGGGCGACGGGGACGAGGATGAGGAGGATGAGGAGGAGCCCGAGGCCGAGGCCGAGGAGGCGGAGGCGGCCCCGCGGGACGAGCTGTGAGGGCCCTGGGGCGGGACCGTTCTGTCTCTGTGAGACCTGGACTCTTTTCTATGGGCGCCGCCGCCCGCGGGCCCGGGGAAGCCGCGACCGCGCCGGCACCGAACCGGCACGGCCGGGAGCGAACCGGCACCGGGCGCCCCGCGGGGCGAGGACTCAGGACCAGCACCGGGGGTGGGGAGGGGGCGATTTTGGGGCGGGGGGAGCACCGGCGGTGTCGCACGGGACTGTAGGGGGGTGTCGCAATCCGGTTTCTATTAAATTAACGATCGTCCCGGCGCCGCCGCTGCTGCTTCTCTTTATTCCTCCTCCCGCGCCATGTTGCGGCCGCCGCCATTTTGTGCCGCCGCGCGCGTCACGTGACCGCGGACGCCCCCCAAGCGTTTAACGCCCCGCCCGAGTCACGTGACCGAAGGCGTCCCGCGCGCGGGGTTTTCCCACGTCACGTGACCCACCGGGCCTCAGCGAACCCCCGTCACGTGATCAGGGAGCGCGCCCCCTCCCGCCAGTGGCGTTCCCGTGTCACGTGACCGTATAAAAACGACCGGGGTTGGGGGGGGGGGGCGGGAGCGAGGGGCGCGCGCGCGCGCGGCCGCCGTGACGCACTTCCGGCGCCGCGGCGGAAGCGGCGGGGCCGCCTAAGATGGCGGCGGCGTGAGTTGCATGTTGTGGGGCCGCCGGGAGGAGCCGCCGCCGCCCCGTCCCCGTCCCGCCATGGCGGTGACCGTGACGCTGAAGACGCTGCAGCAGCAAACCTTCAAGATCCGCATGGAGCCGCACGAGACGGTGAGGCCGCGGCCGAGGCTCCGCGGGGAGCGCGGGCGGGGCCGGGCCCGGAGCTCGGCCCCCCCTCAGCCCCTCACGCCGCTCCCGGCCCGGGGCTGACTCCGGCCCCTCCCGGGGCTCCGCAGGGACGGGAAGGAGCTGCGGGAGGCGGGGGCGGGCTCGCCGTGTCCCCCTGAGCCCCCTTTTGTTAAAGGGCGTCACCGAGGGGCCTCCGCGATCCCCCGTCCCCAGTTTGGGGGGGATGAAGCAATGGACGGCAGCCGGGAGGGGCCGCTCCGTGCGCTCCCCTCTGCTTTGGGGGGAACCGAGGGGGTCTCCGTGTCCCCTCATTCGGTATTTTGGGAGGGGGATCTGGCAGGGAACCCCCGCGTGTTTCTGAGGGGGGAAAACTCGAGGGACGTCACTTTTTAGGGCGGAATCCCCTTTTATTATTATTCCCCCTCAGACCCCTCCCAGTTCTGGGGGCAGCTCGGGCGCTTGGGGCGTTATTTGAGAACGTTACATCGGGACATTCTTCCGGAATATTTGGGATTTTTCCCTTCCCCTTTTACATTTTATCGCCGTATTTTGCGGGGCAGTCTCGTGGGGTGGCGGGGCCGTTTTTTTGGGGGGTGCCCTGAGCCCCTCCCGGCCTCAGGTGCGGGCGCTGAAGGAGAAGATCGAGGCCGAGAAGGGCAGCGAGGCCTTTCCCGTGGCCGGGCAGAAGCTCATTTACGCCGGGAAGATCCTGAGCGACGACGTCCCCATCAGGGAGTACAGGATCGACGAGAAGAACTTCGTGGTGGTCATGGTGACCAAGGTGAAACCCCCCGGGGGAGGCGCTGAGGGGGCTCCTCGAGGTCCTGGGGGAACCCTGAGAGGGTTTTGGGGGTCCCCTGAGGGTCTGAGGAGGCTCAGGACCATTTGGGGGAGCCCTGAGGGGGTTTTGGGGGTCCCCTGAGGGTCTGAGGAGGCTCAGGGCCATTTGGGGGAGCCCTGAGGGGGTTTTGGGGGTCCCCTGAGGGGGCTCAGGGCCATTTGGGGGAACCCTGATGGGATTTGGGGGGACCTCGAGGGGGTTCTGGGGGTTCCTGTGAAGGGTTTGAGGGGGTCTTAGGGGGTTTGGGGCCATTTGGGGGATCCTGAGGGGGTTTTGAGGATCCCCAAAATGCCTTTGAGGGGGTCTCAATGCCCTTGGAGGGGTCTCAATGCCCTCGGGGGGGTCTCAATGCCCTCAGGGGGGTCTCAATGCCCACGGGGGGGTCTCCAGTGTCTCTGGGGGGTCTGGGGGCACCCCCAGAACGCTGCTGGGAGGGTCCCAGAGGATCCTAAACCTCCCCTTCCTCCTCCTCAGGCCAAGTCAGCGCTGGGCTCGGCCGCCCCCGAGGCTGGAGCCCCCTCGGAGCCCCCCCCCGCAGCCCCCCCCGGGCCCCCCCCGGCTGCTGACGCTGCCCCTCCCCCCCCGGCCGCCCCCAGCGAGGAGCCCCCGGCCCAGGACCCCCCTGCCCTGACCCTGCCTGAGCCCCCAGCCGGGTAAGGGGGGCTCGGGGAGGGGGTTGGGGGGTCAGGGAAGGGTTTGGGGGGGGTCAGGGAGGGGTTTGGGGGGGTCAGGGAAGGGTTTGGGGGGTCAAGGAAAGGTTTGGGGGGTCAGGGAGGGGGTTGGGAGGGTCAGGGAAGGGTTTGGGGGGTCTGGAGGGAGTTTGGGGTGGTTTGGGAGGGGTAAGAGGGGCTTGGGGAGGGGTTTGGGGGGGTCAGGGAAGGGTTTGGGGGGTCAGGGAGGGGGTTGGGGGGGTCAGGGAGGGGTTTGGGGGGTCAGCGAGGGGGTTGGGGGGGTCAGGGAGGAGGTTTGGGGGGTCAGCGAGGGGGTTGGGGGGGTCAGGGAGGAGGTTTGGGGGGGTCAGGGAGGGGTTTGGGGGGGTCAGGGAAGGGTTTGGGGGGTCAAGGAAAGGTTTGGGGGGTCAGGGAGGGGGTTGGGGGGGTCAGGGAGGGGGTTGGGGGGGTCAGGGAGGAGGTTTGGGAGGGTCAGGGAAAGGGTTTGGGGGGTCTGGAGGGAGTTTGGGGTGGTTTGGGAGGGGTAAGAGGGGCTTGGGGAGGGGTTTGGGGGGTCAGGGAGGGGGTTGGGGGGGTCAGGGAGGGGTTTGGGGGGCTCATGGAAGGGTTTGGGGTGCAGATTTCATTCAGGTTTCAGGGGTTGGGGGGCACAGGGGGGTTTGGGGAGGTCACAGGGATTTTTTGGGGTCTCCCAGGGATGTTTTGGGGTCTCCCAGGAGGGTTTTGGTGTCTCCCCTGGATGATTTGGGGCTCCCCTGGATGGTTTTGGGGTCTCCTGGGGATTTTGGGGCTCCCCTGGATGGTTTTGAGGTCTCCTGGATGGTTTTGGGGTCTCCTGGGATGTTTTGGGGCTCCCCTGGGGATTTTGGGGCTCCCCTGGATGGTTTTGAGGTCTCCTGGATGGTTTGGGGGTCTCCTGGGGATTTTGGGGCTCCCCTGGGGATTTTGGGGCTCCCCTGGATGGTTTCTCTCTCCGTTTCCAGCTCCGTTCCCCCCCCGGGCAGCTCCGGGCGCTCGGCCGACGCCGCCTCCACCCTCGGTGGGTCCTGGGGGGGCTTTGGGGTGTCCCCAGGGTGCATTTGGGGGGGTCACTTCACGCTCAGAGATCTCATTTTTGTCTCCAAATAAGAATTTTTGATATTTCCCATCCCCTGAACTTTATAAAAACCAGCCATTTTGGGGCTGGGGGCGGGTCCCAATGGCCGAGGGGAGGAGGGGGCTGTAAATGGGTCACTGGGGGGTGCCTTGGGGGGTCTCTGGGGGTCCCCGAGCTGACCAAAGGGGGGGTCCTGCAGTGACGGGCTCCGAGTACGAGACGATGCTGTCGGAGATCGTGTCCATGGGCTACGAGAGGGAGCGGGTGGTGGCCGCGCTCAGGGCCAGCTACAACAACCCCCACCGGGCCGTGGAGTACCTGCTCACGGTCTGGGGGCTCACCGTGGGCTCGGGGGGGGCTCAAAATGGGGTCTGGGTGTTCTTGGGGGGCTCAAAATGGGCTCGGGGGGCTCAAAATGGGCTCGGGGGGGTCTTGGGAGGGTAAAAATGGGGGTTGGGGGGGTAAAAATGGGGTCTGGGGGAATCAAGAAGGGGTCTGGGTGCTCCTGGGGGGCTTAAAATGGGGTCTGGGTGCTCCTGGGGGGCTCAAAATGGGCTCGGGGGGGGTCTTGGGAGGGTAAAAATGGGGGTTGGGGGGGTAAAAATGGGGTCTAGGGGACTTAAAATGGGGTCTGGGGGAATCAAAAAGGGGTCTGGGAGGTCCTGAGGGGCTTAAAATGGGGTCTGGGTGCTCCTGGGGGCCTCAAAATGGGGTTCTGAGGGGTTAAAATGGGCTCGGGGGGGCTTAAATGGGGTCTGAGGGGTCAAAATGGGGTCTGGGGGAGTCAAAAAGGGGTCTGGGAGGTTCTGGGGGGCTTAAAATGGGGTTTGGGGAGCTCAAAATGGGGTCTGGGTGCTCCTGGGGGGCTTAAAATGGGGTTCTGAGGGGTCAAAATGGGGTTTGGAGGCTTCAAAATGGGGTTTGGGGGGAGTCAAAATGGGATCTGGGGGGGCTCAAAATGGGGGCTGTGAGTGTCGGGGGGGGGCCTCAAAAAGGGGTCTGGGGGGTAAAAAAGGAGGTCTGGGGTGGTCCAGGGGGGTCCTGGGGAGCTCAAAATGGGGTCTGGGGGGGTAAAAAAGGGGTTTTGGGGGGTAAAAAAGGGGTTTGGGGGTAAAAAAGGGGGTCTGGGGTGGTCCGGGGGGGGTTGGGGGGTAAAAAAGGGGTTTGGGGGGGTAAAAAAGGAGGTCTGGGGTGGTCCGGGGCGGTCCTGGGGAGCTCAAAATGGGGTTTGGGGGGGTAAAAGTGGGGTTTGGGGTTAAAATTGGGGTTTGGGGGGTAAAAAAGGGGTTTGGGGGGGTAAAAAAAGGGGTCTGGGGTGGTAAAAAAGGGGGTCTGGGGTGGTCCTGGGGAGCTCAAGATGGATTCTGGGGGGTCCCAGGGGTGCTGCTGACCCCCCTGTGCCCCCCCAGGGCATCCCCGGCAGCCCCGAGCCCGAGCGCCCCCCGGTGCAGGAGTCACGCCCCCCGGAGCAGCCCCCGCCCGAAGGTGGGTGGGCGTGGCCGGGTGGCCACACCCTTAGAGGCTCCACCCCTTCATGGGTGTAATCACATCATTTACATAATTTATTCTGGGGGGTGTGGCTTGTAAGGGGTGGGGGGATGAGGCCACACCCCATCCAGAGGAGTAAGTGGGTGGTTTGGCCACGCCCTCCGTTGTGGGTGTGGTCTCACCTGTCGGCCACGCCCCTCCCAGGTGAGAACCCGCTGGAGTTCCTGCGGGAGCAGCCGCAGTTCCAGAACATGCGCCAGGTGATCCAACAGAACCCGGCGCTGCTGCCGGCCCTGCTGCAGCAACTGGGCCAGGAGAACCCCCAGCTGCTGCAGGTACCCCAAAAATACACCTGGGACCCCCAAAATACACCTGAGACCCCCAAAACCCCCCCAGGAGAACCCCCAGCTGCTGCAGGTACCCCGAAAATATACCTGGGACCCCCAAAATACACCTGAGACCCCCAAAATACCCCAGAGAACCCCCAGCTGCTGCAGGTACCCCAAAAACACACCTGAGACCCCCCAAAAATACCCCTGAGACCCCCCCAGAGAACCCCCAGGAGAACCCCCAGCTGCTCCAGGTACCCCCAAAATACACCTGAGACCCCCAAAAATACCCCTGAGACCCCCCCAGAGAACCCCCAGCTGCTGCAGGTAACCCAAAAATACACCTGAGACCCCCAAAAATACCCCAAAACCCCCCTGAGACCCCCCAAAAATACCCCTGAGACCCCCCCAGGAGAACCCCCAGCTGCTGCAGGTACCCCAAAAACACCCGAGACCCCCAAAAAACACCTGAGACCCCCCAGAAACCCCCCAGGACCCCTCTTAGGGCTGACCCCTCCCCATAACCCCACCCAGAGACCCCTCCCCGGGCTGACCCCACCCCATAGACCCCCCCCAGTGCTGACCCCACCCCATTTCCCCCCCCCATAACCCCCCCCAGGACCCCTCCCCGGGCTGACCCCACCCCAGAGACCCCCCAGGGCTGACCCCACCCCATTTCCCACCCCAGGACCCCTCCCAGTGCTGACCCCACCCCATAACCCACCCAAAGACCCCCCAGTGCTGACCCCACCCCATTTCCCACCCCAGGGCTGACCCCACCCCATTTCCCCCGCCATAACCCACCCCAGGACCCCTCCCCAGGCTGACCCCACCCCATAACCCCGCCCATAGACCCCCCAGGGCTGACCCCACCCCATGACCCCATCCAGAGAGCCCCCCAGTGCTGACCCCGCCCCAGAGACCCCCCCAGTGCTGACCCCACCCCATAACCCATACCATAACCCCCCCCAGGACCCCTCCCCGGGCTGACCCCACCCCATTTCACACCCCATTTCCCACCCCAAAGACCCCTCCCAGTGCTGACCCCACCCCATTTCCCCCCCCCAGTGCTGACCCCACCCCATTTCCCTCCCCGGGCTGACCCCACCCCAGAGACCCCCCAGTGCTGACCCCACCCCATTTCCCCCCCCATAACCCCCCCAGGACCCCTCCCCGAGCTGACCCCAACCCATTTCCCCCCCCATTTCCCACCCCATAGACCCCCCCCCAGTGCTGACCCCACCCCATATCCCACCCCATAGACCCCCCCCAGTGCTGACCCCACCCCATAACCCACCCCATAACCCCCCCCAGGACCCCTCCCCGGGCTGACCCCACCCCATAGACCCCCCCCCAGTGCTGACCCCACCCCATAGACCCCCCCCCAGGACCCCTCCCCGGGCTGACCCCACCCCATAGACCCCCCCCCAGTGCTGACCCCACCCCATAACCCCCCCCAGGACCCCCCCCCAGTGCTGACCCCACCCCATAACCCCCCCCAGGACCCCTCCCCAGTGCTGACCCCACCCCATTCCCCCCCCAGCAAATCAGCCAGCACCAGGAGCAGTTCATCCAGATGCTGAACGAGCCCCTGGGCGAGCTGGGCGAGCTGGAGGGGGAGGTGGGCGCCATCGGCGACGAGACCCCCCACATGAACTACATCCAGGTCACCCCGCAGGAGAAAGAAGCCATAGAGAGGGTGAGCACCACACCGGGGGGGCCAGGGGGAGGGGAAATCGTTAATTAGTGATATTAGTGTTGTTATTGTAAGGGGAAATGGGAAATTATTAATTACTGATATTATTGTATGAGGAAATGGGAAATTAGTATTGATATTATTATTGATCATTTAGGGCTTAAGAGGAAGGGGAAATGGGAAATTGTTATTGTTATTATTGTAAGGGGAAATGGGAAAATATTATTGATATTATTATTATTATTGATCATTTTGGGCTTCAAGGGGAAGGGGAAAATGGGAAATTATTATTGTTATTATTGTTATTGTTATTGTAAGGGGAAATGGGAAAATATTATTGATATTATTATTATTGATGATTTTAGGGCTTAAGAGGAAGGAGAAAACGGGAAATTATTATTGTTATTATTATTATTATTGTTATTGTAAGGGGAAATGGGAAATTATTATTGATATTATTATTATTGATGATTTTAGGGTTTAAGAGGAAGGGGAAATGGGAAATTATTATTGTTATTATTATTTTAAGGGGAAATGGGAAATTATTATTGATATTATTATTATTATTGATCATTTGGGGTTTAAGGGGGAGTGGAAATGGGAAATTATTATTGTTATTATTATTGATGAATTTGAGGTTCAAGGAGAAATGGGAAATTATTATTATTATTATTATTAATAGTAGTATTATTAGAGAGGGTGAGCAGGAAATGATGATTTTGGGGTTCAAGGGGAATTTATTATGTTGATAATAATGATGATGATTGACGATTTTGGGGTTCAAGGAGAAGGGGAAATTATTATTACTATTATTATTAGTAGTAGTGATAAATTTGGGGTTCAAGGGGAAAGGGAAATGGGAAATTATTATTAGTAATACTATTAGTGGTAGTATTGTTATTATTATTACTGTTATTATTAGGGTCCAGGGTTGATAGGAACAGGAGCTGCCATCAGTGAGGTCAGGGTCACTGGGGTCAGTGGGGTCAAGGGTCAGTGTCAGTGGGGTCACTGGGGTCAGTGAGGTCAGGTCCCGTTTTGGGGGTCAGTGGGGTCAGGGTCACTGGGGTCAGTGGGGTCAAGGGTCAGTGGGGTCACTGGGGTCAGGGCTTCCAGGGTTGTCAGGTCCTGTTTTTTGGGGTGCAGGGTCACTGGGGTCAGATCGTTTTTGGGGTCAGGGTCACTGGGGTCAGGTCCCGTTTTTGGGGTTGGGGTCACTGGGGTCAGGGTCACTGGGGTCAGATCGTTTTTGGGGTCAGGGTCACTGGGGTCAGGTCCCGTTTTTGGGGTCAGGGTCACTGGGGTCAGGGTCACTGGGGTCAGGTCCCGTTTTTGGGCTCGGGGTCAGGGGGTCAGTGGGCTCAGGGTCAGGAGGGTCAAGTCCCGTTTTTGGGGTGCAGGGTCACTGGGGTCAGTGTCACTGGGGTCACTGAAGTCAGGGTCACTGGGGTCAGGTCCCGTTTTTGGGCTCGGGGTCAGGGGGGGTCAGGTCCCGTTTTTGGGCTCAGGGTCAGAGGGTCAGGTCCCGTTTTTGGGGTCAGGGTCACTGGGGTCAGGTCCCGTTTTTTGGGGTCAGGGGGGGTCATGTCCCGTTTTTGGGGCGCTGGACTCCCCCGTTTAACCCTTTCCCTGCCGCAGCTGAAGGCGCTGGGCTTCCCCGAGAGCCTGGTGATCCAGGCCTACTTCGCCTGCGAGAAGAACGAGAACCTGGCGGCCAATTTCCTGCTCAGCCAGAACTTCGACGACGACTGAGGGACCCCCCCCGGGCCTCCCCCCGCCCTCGGGGGGTCCCCACGCTGTGTGGGGGAGGGGGAAGGCATCCAATCCCGCCCCTCCCCCCCCTTCCTCTCCTGGGAGTTTTTATTTGGGGGGTGGGGAGAGGGGGATGGGGACCCCTCCCCCCAGCCCTGCCCCTCACCCCGGGAGCAGAGGGGAGCCCCTCCCTGCTCTGGGTGGGGGTCTCAGCAGCCCCCCCGCTTTCTCCTGGCCTCCCCCTGACCCCCCTCCCCCCCCCAAAAAAACCACCCCCAAAAAATCAAAATCCGCCCCTCCCCCTCCCTGTCAAGCCCCGGGGAAGGGGAGGGTGGGGGTGGGGGTGGGGGGCGGCGCCGCAGAACAACCGAAAATCGGCGGCAAAGAGATTAAATGCAGAGTTTTAAACCCATTTTTTCCTGCTCGTGTCCTCCTTTTCTCCAGACAACACTCGTCCCCGGCGCTCCCGGGGGGCTCACGGGACACTCCTGGGGGGCTCCGGGTTTTGGGGAGGGGGTCAGGAAATGTCCCGAGTGGTTTTTGGGGGGGTCTCGTCGCTCTCGGGGGCGCTCCCGGGGACAGACCGCCCCGCCGCCGCCGCCTCCGCCTCGGCCAAAGCGCTCCGGGCCGCCTCCTCCCGCTGCTGCCGCCGCCGCCGCTTCTCCTCCCGCCGCCGCTGCCGCTCCAGGTCGTCCAGCAGCTCCTGGGCCCGGGCCGAGGCTCGGGCGGGGGTCCCGGCCTTCGGGAGACCCCCCAGCCCCGCCTCGGCCAAGAGGCGCTGCCGCCGAGCCGCGTCCGCCCGAGCGCGGTCCCGAGCGGCCTCCCGGTCCCGGCGCCAGGCGGCCACACGGGCCGGCATCGCCGCCAGGCTGCGGGCCACCAGCTCCGCCCTGGGGACAGCGGGGACACTGGGGACATTGGGGACAGCCCCGGGGGGACAGCGGGGACGTTGGGGACAGCCCCGAGAGGACATTGGGGACAGCCCCGGGGGGACACCGGAGTGGGGACACCCGTGGGACAGGCTGAACCCTTCCCCAAACCCCTTCCCGGTACTCCCGGTGTCCCCAGCCCCATTCCCGGTGCTCCCAACCCCATTCCCGGTGTCCCCAGCCCCATTCCCGGTGTCCCCAGCCCCATTCCCGGTGCTCCCAACCCCATTCCCGGTGTCCCCCGCCCCATTCCCGGTATCCCCAACCCCATTCTCGGTGTCCCCAACCCCATTCCCGGTGTCCCCAGCCCCATTCCCGGTGTCCCTCAACCCCATTCCCGGTGTCCCCAGCCCCATTCCCGGTGTCCCCAGCCCCATTCCCGGTGTCCCCATTCCCGGTGTCCCCAGCCCCATTCCCGATGTCCCCACCCCCATTCCCGGTGTCCCCAGCCCCATTCCCGGTGTCCCCCACCCCCATTCCCGGTGCTCCCCGCCTCACTTCTCCTTTCTCCGCCGCTCCTCCTCCCGTTCCCGCCGATCCAGCACGGCTTCCACATCCCGGAGCGGCGGGTCCCACTCGCGCTCCTCCGCCTCCGCCTCCCGCAGCTGCTCGGGGCTGGGCCACAGCCGCCACACCTCCACTCCCGACGCCTCCCCGAGCCGCCCGAAGCGCCGCGCGGCCGCCCGCAGATCGTCGGGGTCGGCGGGGGCCGGGCCTGGGCGGCGGCGGAGCGGAGGGGCGCGGTAGGGCCGGACCGGGGCCGGGAGCTGAGACCGGACCGGGCCCAGCGCCAGCAGCGCCCGCCGCAAGGGCGCCGCCATGTTTGGCGCGCAACGGAAGTGACGTCTGAGGCGGGCGGAAGCCGCGGGCAGGCATTAAAGAGGCGTGGTCAAAGCAGTGGGTGGGAGTCATGGGCGTGGTTATCCGGGTTGGGGGCGGGGCCAGAGCGGGGGCGCCCCGGCCCGGGGGTCTCGGGGGGTCTCCGGGGGTCTCGGGGGTCTCGGGGTCTCTGGGGGGTCTCGGGGGTCTCGGGGGGTCTCTGGGGGGTCTCGGGGGGGTCTCCGGGGGATCTCGGGGGGTCTCGGGGGTCTCGGGGGTCTCGGGGGTCTCTGGGGGGTCTCGGGGGTCTCGGCGGGTCTCCGGGGGTCTCGGGGGCTCTCGGGGAGTCTCGGGGGGTCTCGGGGGGTCTCGGGGGTCTCGGGGGGTCTCGGGGGTCTCGGGGGGGTCTCGGGGGTCTCCGGCGGGTCTCCGGCGCTTTCCGGGCCCGCCTCACCCCGGGGGATCCTCGGGGACCCCAGAGGGGATTCGGGGGTGTCTGCCTCATACCGGGGGTCCCGGGAGGCTTTGGGGGACCCCCGTGGGGAGAACGCGGCTCCTCCGTGGGGCAGCCGCCAGCCTCAAACGGCACCGGGGGGGCTCATTGCCAGCGACCCCTCGGCTCCTCCCCGTGCTGGGGCGGGGGGGGAAGGGCTGGGCTGGGGGCGGACCCCCTCAACCCCCCCCCAAAACCCCCCCAAACCTTTTCAGCCGCCGCCAAGGCCGGGGCCGCTGCCAAGCGCCGGGCGCCGTTAACCCCTCCGTGCCCGCCGCCTGCCCTCCGGGGCCCCCCCGCCATCACCGGGACCCCCCCGCGATGTCACCATCACCGGGACACCCCCCTCGATGTCACCATCACCGGGACCCCCCCCGCGATGTCACCATCACCGAGACACCCCCTCGATGTCACCGGGAGGGGACAGAGAACGGGATGAAGGGGCACGGAGCTGGCGGGCGGCGGGGCCGCTCCTCGCGGGGCCCCTCGGGGGGGGCGGGGGGAGAAGAAGCGCGGCCCCCCGGAGCCCCCCCGGGCTGTGGCGGGGGCCTCGGAGCGGGGGGGAGCCCTAATGGCTTCCAGGCCTCGGCAGCCGCCGAAAATCTGCCGCCGAGTTGAGCCAAAACCCCCCCCGAAATCGCCCCAAAAAGCCGCTCGTGGGCCTCCCGGCGCGGGGGGGGGAGGGGTGGTTCCCATGGGCTGGAGCCCCCAGACCCCCCCCGGAGGCCGCGGGACTCGGGGGGTCCCATTTCCCCCTCGGCCGGTGACAGCGGGACCCCCCGGAGCGGCCAGGGGGAGGGGCCCGGTTTTGGGGCGCTTTCGGTGCATTTGGGGGATTCGGCATTTCCCGCGTCCGTCCCGAAGTTCCCTTGGGGTGGGGGGGTGACACCTGTGTCCCCTCCCCGCGTGTCGCCTTCCCGCGTATCCCCGAGGCTGCCGGGTGACCCTCTGCAGTGTCGCTGCCTATCGCGACCCCTCTCGGGACGTGTCGCCGCTGCCTGTCGCGACACGCGGCGTGTCCCCTCCCCGCACCCGCCCCCGCGCTCGGCTCCATCTGCGGCCGCAGCCGGTGACAGCGACACATCTGGCGCGGGGGGTCCCCGAGCAGCTGGTGGGGACAGAGGGGACATTGAGGGGGGGACACACACACACACGGGGGGGGGGGCTCGGCGACCCCCACGCGACACGCGGGGACTCGTGTCCCCTCTGCCACGGGGACCGCGCTGTCCCCACAGTGTCCCCTCCCGGTGTGTGGCCGGGCGGGGGTTTTGTCCCCCTGTGTGTCACCCCCCTCCCCAGGGTGGCAGTGCCACCTTCCCCCCCGCAGCGCGGGGAGGGGACACGGCTGTGCCACCCGCGTGGGGACATCCCCGGGGTGCCCAAAGGCGTGCGTGTCCCCTGGTGTCACCCCGCGGTGTCACCCCGCGGTGTCACCCCGGCAAAGGCTCCGGCAGCGAAGGGGTGACAGTGGCGGTGGTGGCGGTGCCAGCGCTGGCACCGGGTGGTGACAGATGGCGGAGGGACGCGGCCGCAGCCGGAATGACAGATGAGGCTCCGCCGTCACCGTGGCTGCCATCGCCGCTGTCACTGTCACACTGTCACCGCCATCGCCGTGTCAGTGCCAGTGTCACCCGCGCCGCCGTGGCACTGTCACCACCATGGCACTGGCACTGTCACTGTCATCGCTGTGTCACTGTCGCTGCCAGTGTCACCCACCCCGCCGTGGCACTGTCACCACCATGGCACTGTCACCACCATGGCACTGTCACCAGTGTCACCCACCCCGCCGTGGCACTGTCACCACCATGGCACTGTCACCACCATGGCACTGTCACCAGTGTCACCCACACTGCCACGGCGCTGCCATCGCTGTGTCACTGTCACCAGTGTCACCCGGCGCTGTCATCATGGCACTGTCGGTGTCACCACCATCACCGTGTCACTGTCACCGCCAGTGTCACCCTCACCGCCATGGCATTGTGACTGCCATCACCATGTCACTTGTCATCGCTGTGTCGCTGTCACCGCCGGTGTCACCACCATCACCGTGTCACCGCCATCACCGTGTCACCGCCATCACCGTGCCATTACCAGTGTCACCCGCGCTGCCGTGGCACTGTCACCAGCCCAGGGCACAGGTGTCCCTGTGGCTGTCACTGCCATCGCCACGCGGCGGTCACCGCGGCTGTCACTGCGTTGTGTCACCTCCAGCACGGCTGTCACTGTCACCTGCGGGGACCCTCAGGGGCTCCCGTGGCCCTGCGGGGTCACAGCGATGGAGGCAGAGGGTGGCGGCCACCCCATGTCCCCCCGTGTGTCCCCCGTGTGTCCCCAAGTGTCCCCCTGTGTCTCCCCAGTGTCCCCCCATGTCCCCAGTGTCCCTCCGTGTCCCCAGTGTCCCCCCGTGTCCTCCCGTGGGTCCCTCCGTGTCCCCGCGTGTCCCCTCGCGTCCCCCACGCCCCATCCCGACATGGGCGTGGCCTCTGCCACAACGGGCGTGTCCTCGAAGGGAATGGGCGGTCCCAAGCACGAAGTGGGCGTGTCCTCCGCCACCTAGGCGTGTCCCCCCAGAGTGGGCGTGGCCTCCCGGGGGTGGGCGTGGCCTCTCGGGGGTGGGCGTGGCCGGCGCGCGCTTCCCGCGGCAAAAGTGCGGCGGGCGCCAACTTCGGGCAAAACTTTCCCCGCGCGCCGCCGGCACCGGGAGCCCCGGGCCCCCCCCCCGGCCACCCCCGGAGCCCCCGGAGCCCCCCCGCCATGCCCCGCCGCGGCTGACACCGCCGCCATGTACTCCCCGTACTGCCTGACCCAGGTACGGCCGGCCCGGGGCCACCGGGAGCCGCCCGGTAACGGCGGCGCTGGGAGGGGCGGCGGGGGGGGGGTTGGATCGGTGCCCTCCGGTGCTCGCCGCCATCGGCTGCTGCCCCCTGCCCCCCAAAAAATGGGGTGTTAAGGGGGGGGGTCGTGACCTTTCCGCGGTCGCCGGTGAGTCCCCGGGGGCAGCGGGGACCGGAGTTGGGCCGGTAACGCCGTCCCGGGGCATTCCCGGTGCGTTCCCCGCTGCGGGGGTTCCCGGTTCCGTCTCGGTGCGGAGCGGATCTGAGCCCCGGGACCCTCGGCCCGGTGCCGCCGCTGAGCTCCGGTGCCGCCGGGATCCCCTCGCGGGGGGGGTGGGTTCGGTGCGGGACCCCCGAGGGGGGGGACGGGACCATCGGTGCCGCCGGTGCCACGGGAGGTTCCGCGGCCCGACCGGGCGGAACCCGGCTCCCGGAGCGGCGTTTTTGGCACCGGGATCCGGCAGAACGCGGCCGGGGGGCGACTTCGGGGGGCTGGAAGAAGGCGAAACCCGGCGGGCGCACGGAGCCCGGGGGGTCGCCTCGTTCCGCGGGGGTTTCGGGGCGATCGCGGCGGGCCCGGGGCTCGGTGGAACGTCCCGTGAATCCGTTTTAGAGCGGGGGACACGCGTGACGAGCAGCGACACCGAGCTCCCCTCGGGGCCGACACGCCTCGGGGGGCTGCAGCAGACGCACGGGGGTCCCTCCGAGGGTCCCCTGCCCTTGGGCGCTGTCCCCGGCTGCCCTCGGTGTGGCCCCCCCGGCCTCTCCCCCCGCTCGCCGCCGCCGCCGTTGCCCTTTTCTCCCGCTTTTCGGGGCGGTTTTGGCGGCCGGTTGTGTCTGGGCCGGCGGCCAGCGGGCGCTTCTCGCAGCTTCGGCGCCCGCCCCGCACACGCGTGTGCACGCGCCGGCGACACGCCAGCGCACACGAGTGTGCCCCCCTCCTCCTCCTCCTCCTCCTCCTCCTCCCCAAATCCCCCCCTTCCCCCCAAAGCCCTCCTCGCACACGCGTGTGCGCGCTCCCCGGCCTCGTGTGCGCGCTCCCCTCGTTCCCTCTCCCGTTCCCGGCGCGGCTTTGGGCCGGTGCCACCGGTGGAATTTGGGGCGCCGGGGTGGCACCGGCCCTTGTCTCGGCCTCTGAGGGGCTGAGCGGGAGCGGGTTCGGCCTTGGCGAGGCGGCGGTGTTGTCCTCTCGGTGTCCCCTTGGTGCCCCTTTGGTGTCCCTTTGGTGTCCCCTGGTGTCCCCTGGTGTCCCCTGGCAGCGGGTTTGGCCTCCACGGGGACACCTCAGGCTGTCGGTGCCAGCACGGCTGTTGGCCGGGCCCCCGGTCCCCTCCTTGTCGCCCTCGTGTCCCCTCCGTGTCTCTCGGGGTCTCCGTGTGTCCCTCTGCAGCCCTCGGGGTGTCCCCGTGTCCCCTCCCCTGCCTGTCCCCAGGGACCCGGGTCACCGCCGCCATCCCGGCGTGTCACCGCTGGTGTCACCCCCGGGGTGACCCGTGGGGAGGGGACACCCCCAGCCCTGTCCCACCGGCCCGGTGGCCGCAGGGGGGTGACAGCCGAGCCGAGTGTGACACAGGCGTGACACTCCCACGTGCGACAAGGCACAGGTGTGTGACACACGCGTGACAGGGCGCAGGTGTGACACGTCTGTGACGGGCTGTGACACGGAGGGACGGGGGGTGCGACAAGGACAGGGGCCATCCACACGCGAGTGTCACCCCCTTGGCGTGTCGCGGCCGCCACTGCGCACACGTGGCACGCGCGTGACACCCTCAGGTGCGCGGGACACCCTCAGGTGTGCGTGACACACGCGTGTGCGAGGCCCCGGCGCCCCCCACGCCGTGGCTGATGCAATCGGGGCAGGGGGGGAGGCACCACCCCACACCCCCCCCCCTCCTCCGCCACGTGCAGGGGGGTGACACTCGTGGGGGGGACACGCCGAGGCTCGTGTCACCCCCAGAACCGCGTGGCTTTGCCTCAGTGCCACACCTCGGTGTCACTCCGCGGGGCTCAGCCCCCTCCTCGTGTCCCCCCCCCCCCACCTCCTCCGGGTGGTTGGCGACATCAATAATAGAGGAGCCTTTGGCCGGGCCGGGGGGGCCCTGAATTATTGATGGGCCACAAAAAGCTTTCTTGGACGCCGTCGGCAGCGCGGGGCCGCCCCCGGTCACGGCTGGCACCGGGCCACGGCGGGGCTGCGGCGGGAGGAGCGGGGCCGGGGGCTGCCCGGGGAGCGGCGGGGGGTCGGCGCTGCCAAAAAAATAAACCCCTCCTCACGTTTTTACCCCGGAGCTCTGCGGCCACCGGGACACCCCCCCCCGAAAAAGTGTCCCCTCCCCCCCCCTCCCCCAGGCAGCCCCGGATGTCGGGGTGCCCCCGGGGGCGGCGGGGGAAGGATGCCCGGGTTCCCCTCGAACCTCCCGGACGTTCTCTGGATGCTCCACGTGGCTGCGGGCAGGGCCCTGGGGTGGCGTTTCCTCCTCCTCCTCCTCTGCGTTACCCACCCCCCCTCTCCTCTCTAAAATCCACCAGCCCCCCCAAATTCAAACCCCGGCTCCTCCATCCCCTGGTCCATGCCGACCCCCAAAATCCCCGCTGGGCTCCTGCCACAACCATCGGGCACCTTCTCGCCACCGGGACACTGCGAGGGGCTTCCCCCCGCATCTCGGGGGGGGGTCTCCTCTGCATCCCCCCCTCCCTCCTCACATTGTCCCCCCCTTTGGCTGGGGGGCTCCAGGACCCCCCCCGGCCGCCTGCTGCCCCCCCGGGCCGCGCTCCTTTCCCCCTCCCCAGCGCCGGGAGGGTCTTGGCAGCGTTGTCAGGGGCCGCCGGGGGGATTTTTGGCGGCAATTCCGCCTGTTTCGGGCTGTTTTCTCTCGCGGCGAAGCCCAGGGCCGGGGGGAGCTGGCAGCGGCGCGGGAGGGCGGGAGCTGCCGGGCCTTTGGGGGGGGCTGAAGGGGAGGATTTGGGGGGGGGTTGGTTGGTGGGTTGGTTGGTTTGTGTGGCTTTTTTTTTTATTATTATTATTTTTTTCTTCCTTTTTTTTTTATTTTTTAAAATTTTTTTTCCTCTCCCTTTTTTTAAATTTTTTTTTTCCTTTCCCTTTTTTTAAATTTTTTTTCCTCTCCTTTTTTTAAATTTTTTTTTCCTCTCCCTCCTTTTTTTTTTTTAATTTTCTCATCTCCTTTTTTTTTATTTTTCTCATCTCCCTTTTTTTTATTTTTAAATTTTTTCATACCCTTTTTTTTTTTTTTGTCTTTTTTTTTTTTTGGGGGGGGGGTTTTCCCTTCCTCAATCCTCCACCTCTCCACCCCCTTAAACCCCCCCCAAAACCCCCCAAAACCCCTCCCCGCTTTTGCCTGGCGCTTTGCCGGGCGCTCGCAGCTGCGGACGCGGCGACGTGGCTTCGCCCGAGACTGCGGCTCCAATGCGGGGCCTCCGCAGCCAATGGCAGCTCCGCGGCACCGCGGCACCGCCACCGGACCCCGCCTCACCACCGGGACCCCCTCCCCAACCGGGACCCCCCGGCGCGGCCACCCACAGCCGAGCCAAAGCCCGCGCCCCAGGCGCCGGATCTTTCCGTGGGGAGGGGTCCCGGGTGTCGAGGAGGGGTCCCGAGTGTCGAGGAGGGGTCCCGGGTGATGGGGAGGGGTCTCAGGTGTCGGGGAGGGGTCTCAGGTGTTGGGGAGGGGTCCCGGGTGTCGAGGAGGGGTCCCGAGTGTCGGGGAGGGGTCTCAGGTCTCGGGGAGGGGTCCCGGGTGATGGGGAGGGGTCCCGGGTGTCGAGGAGGGGTCTCGGGTGTCGGGGAGGGGTCTCAGGTGTCGGGGAGGGGTCCCGAGGTGTCGGGGAGAGGTTCCGGGTGTCGAGGAGGGGTCCCGAGTGTCGGGGAGGGGTCTCGGGTGTCGAGGAGGGGTCTCAGGTGTCGGGGAGGGGTCTCGAGTGTCGAGGAGGGGTCCCGGTGTCGGGGAGGGGTCTCAGGTGTCGGGGAGGGGTCCCGAGGTGTCGGGGAGGGGTCTCAGGTGTCGAGGAGGGGTCTCAGGTGTCGAAGAGGGGTCCTGAGGTGTCGGGGAGGGGTCTCAGGTGTCGGGGAGGGGTCCCGGGTGTCGGGGAGGGGTCTCAGGTGTCGAGGAGGGGTCTCAGGTGTCGAAGAGGGGTCCTGAGGTGTCGGGGAGGGGTCTCAGGTGTCGGGGAGGGGTCCCGGGTGTCGGGGAGGGGTCTCAGGTGTCGGGGAGGGGTCCCGGGTGTCGAGGAGGGGTCCCGGGTGTCGAGGAGGGGTCCCGAGTGTCGGGGAGGGGTCCCGGGTGTCGAGGAGGGGTCCCGAGTGTCGGGGAGGGGTCCCGGGTGTCGAGGAGGGGTCTCAGGTGTCGAGGAGGGGTCCCGGGTGATGGGGAGGGGTCTCAGGTGTCGGGGAGGGGTCCCGAGTGTCGGGGAGGGGTCTCAGGTGTCGGGGAGGGGTCCCAAGGTGTCGGGGAGGGGTCCCGAGTGTCGAGGAGGGGTCCCGAGTGTCGGGGAGGGGTCCCGGGTGTCGGGGAGGGGTCTCGGGTGTCGGGGAGGGGTCTCAGGTGTCGGGGAGGGGTCCCAGGTGTCGAGGAGGGGTCTCAGGTGTCGAAGAGGGGTCCTGAGGTGTCGAGGAGGGGTCTCAGGTGTCGGGGAGGGGTCTCAGGTGTCGGGGAGGGGTCCCGGGTGTCGGGGAGGGGTCTCGAGTGTCGAGGAGGGGTCTCAGGTGTCGGGGAGGGGTCCCGAGTGTCGAGGAGGGGTCCCGGGGTGTCGGGGAGGGGTCTCAGGTGTCGAGGAGGGGTCCCGGGTGTTGGGGAGGGGTCTCAGGTGTCGAGGAGGGGTCTCAGGTGTCGAGGAGGGGTCCCAGGTGTCGGGGAGGGGTCCCGAGTGTCGAGGAGGGGTCCCGGGTGTCGAGGAGGGGTCCCGGGTGTCGAGGAGGGGTCCCGGGGTGTCGGGGAGGGGTCTCAGGTGTCGGGGAGGGGTCCCGGGTGATGGGGAGGGGTCCCGGGTGTCCGGGCGGTGTCACCGGGGCCGGTGGCTCTTTGTGTGTGCCGAGGTTTTGGTGAGGACCGAGGGGATTCGGAGCCTCGTTCACCTGAGGAGGCCTGGTGCCTTCCATGGGGGTCACTCGAGTGGCCGGAGGGGTCTCAGGTGGCCAGAGGGGTCACTCAGGTGGCCACAGGGGTCATTCAGGTGTCCAGAGGGGTCACTCAGGTGGCCAAAGAGGTCATTCAGGTGGCCACAGGGGTCATTCAGGTGGCCAAAGAGGTCATTCAGGTAGCCAGAGGGGTCACTCAGGTGTGTGGGAGGGGTCCCAGTGGCCAGGAGGAGGCTCAAGTGTTCAGGAGGGGTCACTCGGGTGGCCCAAGGGGTCCCTCAGGTGTCTAAAGGGTTCCCAGGTGTCCAGAGGGGTCCCTCAGGTGGCCAGAGGGGTCACTGAGGCATCCAGAAGTGTCACTGAGGTGGCCAGAAAGATCACTGAGGTGTCCAGAAAGATCACTGAGGTGGTCAGAGGGGTCCCTCAGGTGGCCAGAAGGGTCACTGAGGCATCCAGAAGTGTCACTCAGGTGTCCAGAGAGGTCACTCAGGTGTCCAGAGAGGTCACTGAGGTGTCCAGAGAGGTCACTGAGGCGTCCAGAAGTGTCACTCAGGTGTCCAGAGGTGTCACTCAGGTGTCCAGAGGTGTCACTCAAGTGGCCAGAGATGTCACTCAGGTGTCCAGAGATGTCACTCAGGTGGCCAGAGAGGTCACTCAGGTGTCCAGAGGGGTCACTCAGGTGTCCAGAGATGTCACTGAGGTGTCCAAGAGGGGTCACTGAGGTGTCCAGAGATGTCACTCAGGTGTCCAGAGGGGTCACTCAGGTGTCCATCAGGGTCTCAGGTGCCCCAACCCCACCCCGCACCCTCGTGACCCTTCCCCCCGGCCTCCTGAGAGAAATCCCTGCCCAGGGGGTGACCAACCACCATCAATCCTCAACCCTCCCCAAAAACCCAAAATAACCCCCCTCCCCGCTGCGCTTTGGGTGGAAATCCGCGAGCTTTGGGGCCGCCGGGAGCCGCTGCCCAGGCCCCGCGCCGAAACGCCCAAATTTTGGTGGTTTTTTTCTTTTTTTCCTTTGCACAGAGGGATTTAATTACCGAGTGGGGGGGGGTGGGGGTGGATTTTTGGCTCCGAATGCCGCGGCCGGGATTTTGGGGGCAGAAACGTCGGGTTTGGGGCCGTTCCGCGCTGGGGCCGCCACGGGGCCGGCGGCCAAATGCGGACCCTTCCCGCGCCGGTGGCGGGGGGAGAACGGGACCCCCGGGAACAACCCCCCCCCCCCCCCGGAGACGTCCTCGCTCGACCCTTTTTGCACGAGGGGGTTTGATTTTTATTTTTTTTGCACGAGTTTTTTTTTTTTTTTTTCCAGGAGTTTTTTTTTTAATATATTATTTTTTGCACCAGTTTTTTTTTTTTTTTAATTTTTTGCACGAGGGGTTTTTTTATTTTTATTTTTATTTTTATTTTTATTTTTATTTATTTTTTTTGCACGAGATTTTTTTATTTTTGCACGGAGTTTTTTTTTTTTTTGTTTGTTTTTTTTGCTTTTTTTAATTTTTTTTTTTTGCACGAGGGGCCCCAAAAGGACCCCTCCCCCCTCAACGCGTGGGTTTTTTTTTTTTTTTTGGGGGGACAAATCGCGGGGTTTTGGTTCATCCCCCCCCCCGTTTGGGGTCCCCCCCGTTGCACGCGCGTTGCACACGCGGGGCACACTCACCCCCCCCCACCCCCCGTCCTGGCCACGCCTCCTTTCCACCAAACCACGCCCACCCCGCCACGCCCCCCATCATCCCCAGCCAATGGGGGGGCCGCTCCCCCCGCGCGCTGCGCTCCCATTGGCCGAGGCCGCGCCGGTCCCGGTGCCAAAAAGGGGCCGCGGCGGCTCCGCGCGTTCCGCGCCCGCGGCGGCGGCGGCTCCGGGACCCCCGACAGAGACAAACCCCCCCCGGCCTCCTCCCCAAAATACCGGGACCCTCCCCCACTCTGGACACCCCCAGAGCCGCCCCCGCACCGGGGTCACCCCCCCCTCCTCCTCCCGGTAACCGGGACCCTCCGCACCGGCGTGTCCCCATCGCCCGGTAACCGGGAGCCCCCCGGAGCTGCGCCGTTCCGCCAGCGGGACCCCCGCTTCTGCATCCCGCCGGTACCGGGGGTCCCCCGTGCCTGAGCGGGGTCCTCCCGCAGGGTCCGCCCCCTCCCCGGTAATTCCCGGTAATTCCCGGTAATTCCCGTTAACTCTTCCCCGCCTTCCCCTCGCTCCGTTCGCGTCGCCCGGTGCCCTCGTGTCGCCCCCCGGTTCTGCCCCTCCGGGGCCCGACTGGCAGCTGCCGACGGCCGGGATGAGCCGCCGCCATGGTACGGACGGGACGGGCCGGGAGCGGCGGGACCGGGCCGGGCACCGGGGACAGGCAGCGCCGGTGGCACCGGGGACTGCGCCAGCGGCCGGGCAGCGGGGCGGGGGGGAACGGAGGCGCTGCAGGTGGAGACGGGCAACGGAGCTGGCACCGGGGACGGGGTACCGGGGGTACCGGGGCTGGGGCTGGCAGCACGCACCGGGGATGGGCACCGCGGCGGCCGAGCCCCGACGGCAACGGGAGTGTCACCGGGGCTGGGGTGACACCGGGACCGGGCTGTGGCGGTCCCCGAGACGGGGCTGTGGTGACACCGGGGATGGGGCTGCGGTGACACCGGGGATGGGGCTGTGGTGGCACCGGGGATGAGGCTGTGGTGGCACCGGGGATGAGGTGTGGTGGCACCGGTGGTGGCACCGGGAACGGGACTGTGGTGACACCGGGAATGAGGCTCCGGTGACACCGGGAACGGGGCTGTGGTGGCACCGGGAACGGGGCTGTGGTGGCACCAGGAATGAGGCTCCGGTGACACCGGGAACGGGGTTGTGGTGGCACCGGGGATGAGGTTATGGTGACACCGGGAACGGGGCTGTGCTGGCACCGGGAATTCGGCTGCGGTGGTGACACCGGGGACAGGGACGGGACCGGGACACGCTCAGCCGTCCCCGCGGCGGCCACACGGGACCCCGCAGCACCGGGAGCCGCCTCCTAAACCCGGGAGCCTCTCGGGCACCGGGACCGCGGCTGATCCCCGCGGGTCGGGACTGCCGGGGTCCGCCTTGGGGCTACCGGGATCCGCCTTGGGGCTACCGGCGTCCGCCTTGGTGCTACCGGGATCTGCCTTGGGGCTACCGGGATCCTCCTTGGGGCTACCGGGGTCCTCCTTGGGGCTACCGGGATCCGCCTTGGGGCTACCGGGATCCTCCTTGGGGCTACCGGGGTCCTCCTTGGGGCTACCGGGGTCCGCCTTGGGGCTACCGGGGTCCCCTTGGGGCTACCGGGGTCCTCTTTAGGGCTACCGGGATCTGCCTTGGGGCTACCGGGATCCGCCTTGGGGCTACCGGGGTCCTCCTTGGGGCTACCGGGATCCTCCTTAGGGCTACCGGGGTCCGCCTTGGGGCTACCGGGGTCCGCCTTGGGGCTACCGGGGTCCACCTTGGGGCTACCGGGATCCCCTTTAGGGGTACCGGGGTCCCCCTTGGGGGTTCCCCATGGGGCCACACCTCTGTCCCCGTGGGGGGGATGGGGCCGGTCCCCTCGTGGCCGCCGCCCCAGCCCCTGTGCCAATTCCCCGTGCAGGATGAGTTCCACCCGTTCATCGAGGCGCTGCTGCCCCACGTCCGGGCCTTCTCCTACACCTGGTTCAACCTCCAGGCCCGCAAACGCAAGTACTTCAAGAAGCACGAGAAGAGGATGTCCAAGGAGGAGGAACGCGCCGTCAAGGACGAGCTGCTGGGCGAGAAGCCGGAGGTCAAGCAGAAATGGGCCTCGCGCCTCTTGGCCAAGCTGCGCAAGGACATCCGGCCCGAGTGCCGCGAGGACTTCGTGCTGTCCGTCACCGGCAAGAAGGCGCCGTGCTGCGTCCTCTCCAACCCCGACCAGAAGGGCAAGATCCGCCGCATCGACTGCCTGCGCCAGGCCGACAAGGTGTGGCGCCTGGACCTGGTGATGGTCATCCTCTTCAAGGGCGTCCCTCTGGAGAGCACCGACGGCGAGCGCCTGGCCAAGGCCCCGCAGTGCGCCAGCCCGGGCCTCTGCGTGCAGCCCCACCACATCGGCGTCACCATCAAGGAGCTCGACCTCTACCTGGCTTATTTCGTCCACGCGCCAGGTGAGCGCGGCGGGCATCGAGCCGCGGGTTTGGGGGGGTGCTGCTTCTCACCGCTTCTCACCGGAGGGGGGGTTACACGGCCACCCCGAGCCCCTCCCCGGGACCCCCGGGCGTCCCCAGGCCGGCCTTGCTCGCACAAAGCCGCGCCGAGTGCCAAACGCGCGCGCCCGGCGCCGCCTGCCAAACCCGGCGTGCCAGGGTGGGCACCGGGATGGAGCCGGGGGGGGCCTTGGCACAGCCGGGAGGGGGCTCGGAGCCGCGCCGGGCACCGGGGCTCGCTGCTGCCGTGGGCACCGGGCTGGGCACCGAGCGGCCGGGCCCCTCTCGTGGCCGGGGTGGGGGTCTCGGTGCCGGGCAGGGGGCTCGGGGGGCTCACAGGGGTGTGGGGGTGGGGTTTGGGGGGTCACAGGGGTGTGGGTGTGGGGGTTGGGGGGCTCACACGCGTGTGCAAACGCGGCCGAAGCGGCGGGCCCACGCGTGTGCAGGGGGAAGAGGCGCCGTGGGGGCGTTTTGGGGGGTCCCCCGGCCCTCAGCCCGTCGTTGCCGTGGGGCTGAGGGGGGATTTGGGGGGCAGGACCCTGGGGTCTGGGGGTGCTGAGGGCCGAGGAGGCGCTTTGGGGGTCCTCATCCTGCCCCCCTCCGTGCCCACGCACCCAACCCGGCGCACCCACAGCCAGGAGAGGGGGGGTCTGAGGGGGGGCCTGGGACCACCCCCCACCTCCCACCCCCCATTTCCCCCCCTCCCCAGCCCAGCTGCCGGGGCTCCAATCCCCCAAACGCGGCTCCCACCCGGCGCTGCCAAAATGGCCCCGGTTGGCACCGTGCCCCCGCCAGCGGCACGAGGCCCCCGCCGGCAGCCCCGGGCCCACTCCCCCCAAACCCCCCATAATTCCCACCCCCCCGAGCTCCCCCCATCCCCCTCCCCGTGCTGGGGGCTCTTTGGCAGCCGCTGGCCCGGTTTGGGGGGGTGGGGGGCTCGGTGCCAACCCCCCCTTGCGCGTAAGATGGCGGCGCTTGTTGGCACCCGAAACGCGCTGCGGCACCGCGGCCCCGCCAGCGGCTGGGGGGGACCCCCCGAGCCCCCCGCCCCCACAGCCCCGAGCCCCCGGGGCCAGGGGTGGGACAACCCCCCCCCGACACCGCCGGGACCCCCCCCAAAATAACCCCGGGTTGGCCCCCCCCCCCCCAGTGTCACCTGGAGATTGTCACTTTGGGGACACGTGGGGACATCGGGGTGTCCTTCGCCACGGGGGGGGACTTTGGGGGAGGGGGGGTGGAGAGTTCTGGGGGGGACACACGGGGACAGGGGGGGGGGGCTGCAGGGAGCTCTGGGGGGGGCTCAGGTGGGTTGTGGGGGGTGCCCAGGTGACCCCTCCCCCCCCCGGCAGTGTGGGGGACGCAGGTGCAGGGGGGAGGGGGGACACCCCGCGGGGGGGGGGGGGGGGGGGGCGCAGATGCCCGACAGCACCTGCCCCTCCCCCCTTCGGGCTGGGGGGGCTCTGGGGGAGGGGTGCCGGGAACCCCCCCCCCAGTTTGGAGGGGTTTGGGGGGGGTCAGCGAGGACCCGATGTGGGGGTGGGTGATGATGGGGGGAGGGGGGTCCGCCACGTGCCCGCCACGCGCGCCCCCCAAAATCCCCCCCACCCCCACGGTGAGGTCACGACCCCGCGCGTGCCCCAGTGACCCCTGACCCCCCACCCCCCTCACCCCTCCCCCCTCGGTGGGGTCACCACCAGGACGGGCCCGGGGTGGGGGTGGGGTGAGGGGGGGCTGTCCCCTCCCCCTCCCGCTCAGTCCCCTCCTGCTGTGGGGGGGGGGGACACACACACAGAGACCCCCGCGACCCCCCGGGGGGGCACCGAGAGACCCTCCTGGGGGGGGAGGGGACACCCATTCCCACGGGCGGGGGGTCCCAGGTGTGTGTATGTTTGTGGGGGGGTTCAGTGTGGGGGGGGGTGGGGCAGGAGCGGGGTGTGTGCGGTGTGTTTTTTTGGGGGGAGGGGGGGGTCGGAGGGAACCCCCCCCCGCCCCAAACCCCGCACAGACAATGGGCGCTTTGTCGGCGCTGCCCGTTGGCGGGGGGCCAGCGCATTCCTGGCCCCCGGCCCGGCCCCACGGCGGCCCCCGCGCCCCCCCCCCCCCGGGCCCCCCCGAGCCCCACCCCCACCCCCGGCCCCCTGCCAGCCCCGAGCCCCCCTCCCCCTCCCCCTCAGCGCCGCCTGTGCGACCCCCCCCTCATCATCATCATCATCATCATCATCACTTGGCCACCATGGGGGGACACCCCCACCCCTGGGTGCTGTTTGGGGGTTCAGGGTGGGGGGGGACAGGCGGTGGGACCCCCCCCGGGGTGAGGGGGGGCTGCGGGCGCTGCCGAGGGCGCGGCGGGCGCTCACCTCGAACGACCCCGCGGGAACAAGGGGCCCTTCAGCGGCGGCACCGGCGGCGGCGGCGGGGTCCCCGGGGCTCGGGGGGGACACTTTGGGACAGGGGGGGGACACTCCGGTGGCCTCGTTTGACCCCCCCCGTTTGTCCTCCCCCTCCCCCTCCAGATTCGGGACAATCCGACAGCTCCAACCCCCAGGGGGACGCGGACATCAAACCACTGCCCAACGGTGAGTGTCCCCTCAGTGTCCACTGTCCCCTCGGGGTGTCCCCTCGTGGCGTCCTCAGTGTCCCCGTGTCCCCACTGTGCCCCTCTCGCAGCGCCCCCTGTCCCCAGTGTCCCCCTCACGGTGTCCCCAGGGTCTCCTCACTGTCCCCTCGTGGTGGCTCCTGTCCCCTCAGTGTCCCCTCGCGGTGTCCTCGGTGTCCCCAAGTGTCCCCTCCGTGTGCCTCCTGTGTCTTCAGCATCCCCCTGCAGTGTCCCCAAGTGTCCCCTCGGTGTCCCCCTGCAGTGTCCCCAAGTGTCCCCTCGGTGTCCCCCTGCAGTGTCCCCCCCGTGTCCCCCCCCGGTGTCCCGCCAGCCCCGTCACCCCCAGGTGACCCTCCCCCGATGTCCCCGTGTCCCCAGGTCACCTGACCTTCCAGGACTGCTTCGTGACGTCGGGGGTCTGGAACGTGACGGAGCTGGTGAGAGTGTCCCAGAGTAAGTGGGGACACGGGGAGGGGACACCGGGGGGGTGACACAGCTTGGGGTGGCACGGGGATGGGGACACCGGGGGGGTGACACAGCTTGGGGTGGCACGGGGATGGGGACACCGGGGGGGTGACACAGCTTGGGGTGGCACAGGGGGACACCGGGGGGGTGACACAGCTTGGGGTGGCACAGGGGGACATTGGGGGGGTGACACAGCTGGGGGTGGCACAAGGGGACACTGGGGGGGTGACACAGCTTGAGGTGGCACAGGGGGACATTGGGGGGTGACACAGCTTGAGGTGGCACAGGGGACACTGGGGGGGTGACACAGCTGGGGGTGGCACAGGGGGACACCGGGGGGGGTGACACAGCTTGGGGTGGCACAGGGGGACATTGGGGGGTGACACAGCTGGGGGTGGCACAGGGGGACATTGGGGGGTGACACAGCTTGAGGTGGCACAAGGGGACACTGGGGGGGTGACACAGCTTGGGGTGGCACGGGGGGACATTGGGGGGGTGACACAGCTTGAGGTGGCACGGGGGGACACTGGGGAGGTGACACAGCTTGGGGTGGCACAGGGGGACACCGGGGGGGTGACACAGCTGGGGGTGGCACAGGGGGACACCGGGGGGGTGACACAGCTTGAGGTGGCACAGGGGGACACCGGGGGGGTGACACAGCTTGAGGTGGCACAGGGGGACACTGGGGGAGGTGACACAGCTTGAGGTGGCACAGGGGGACATTGGGGGGGTGACACAGCTGGGGGTGGCACAGGGGGACACTGGGGGGGTGACACAGCTTGAGGTGGCACAGGGGGACATTGGGGGGTGACACAGCTTGGGGTGGCACAAGGGGACACCGGGCGGGGTGACACAGCTTGAGGTGGCACAGGGGGACATTGGGGGGGTGACACAGCTTGGGGTGGCACAAGGGGACATTGGGGGGGTGACACAGCTTGGGGTGGCACAGGGGGGACACCGGGGAGGTGACACAGCTTGAGGTGGCACAGGGGGACACCGGGGGGGTGACACAGCTTGAGGTGGCACAGGGGGACACTGGGGAGGTGACACAGCTTGAGGTGGCACAGGGGGACACTGGGGGGGTGACACAGCTTGGGGTGGCACAAGGGGACATTGGGGGGTGACACAGCTTGGGGTGGCACGGGGGGACACTGGGGAGGTGACACAGCTTGGGGTGGCACAGGGGGACACCGGGGGGGTGACACAGCTGGGGGTGGCACAGGGGGACACCGGGGGGGTGACACAGCTTGGGGTGGCACAGGGGGACACCGGGGGGGTGACACAACTGGGGGTGGCACAGGGGGACATTGGGGGGGTGACATGGCCTGGGGTGGCACGGGGATGGGGACACGAGAACGAGGGTCACCAGGAGGGGACAGCAGGACACAGGAGCCATGGGGGTGGCCCCGAGTGTGTCCCCCACGTGTCCCCTGGGTGTCCCCTCCCCTCTCCAGCCCCCGTGGCCACGGCGTCGGGCCCCAACTTCTCGCTGGCCGACCTGGAGAGCCCGGGGGGCTACTACAACATCAGCCCCGTGGCCCTGGGCCGCCGGCCCCTGGGGCCCCCCACTGCCAGGTACCGACCCCCCCCCCCAAAGCCCTGAGCCCCCCCGGGGGGCTGCACCCCCATCCCGGCCCCCCCGGGGGGCTGCACCCCCATCCCGGCCCCCCCAATTCCCGACTCCCCAGGGCCACCCCCAGCTTTAGGGGCTGGATGTTCTCCTTTGCCCCCCATAAACTCCTTGGACCCCCCCCCCACCCAAAATCAGCCTGGGCCCCCCAAACACCCATTTTGGGGTGTTCCCCCCCCCACCTCCAGGGTCTCCTCGGGACCCCCAAAGCCCTGGAATTTTTTATTTGGGGGGGGGGGGTGTCTCCTTGGCATTCCACGAGCACCTGGGACCCCCAAGACTCCCCCTTTGGACACCTGGATCCTGTTTTGGGGTGGGCTGGGACCTCTTGACCCCCCCTTGACCCCTGGATCCTTTTTTGGGGGGTGGGCTGGGACCCCTGGGCTCCCCCTTTGGACCCCTGGATCCTGTTTTGGAGGGGGGTGGGACCCCTGGGCTCCCCCCTGACCCCTCCTGACCCCTGGATCCTTTTTTTGGGGGGTGGGACCCCTGGGCTCCCCCTTGACCCCTGGATCCGGTTTTGGGGGATGGGCTGGGACCCCTGCGCTCCCCCCTGACCCCTCCTGACCCCTGGATCCTTTTTTGGGGGGTGGGCTGGGACCCCTGGGCTCCCCCCTGACCCCTGGATCCTGTTTTGGAGGGGGCTGGGACCCCTGGGCTCCCTCCTGACCCCTCCTGACCCCTAGATCCTTTTTTAGGGGGTGGGCTGGGACCCCTGGGCTCCCCCTTTGGACCCCTGGATCCTTTTATGGGGGGTGGGCTGGGACCCCTTGACCCCCCCTGACCCCTGGATCCTTTTTTGGGGGGTGGGCTGGGACCCCTGGGCTCCCCCTTTGGACCCCTGGATCCTTTTTGGGGGGTGGGCTGGGACCCCTGGGCTCCCCCCTTGACCCCTCCTGACCCCTAGATCCTTTTTTTGGGGGGTGGGCTGGGACCCCTTGACCCCTCCTGACCCCTGGATCCTTTTTTGGGGGGTGGGCTGGGACCCCTGGGCCCCCCCCGCGGGCTCTCTGTGGGGTGACAGTGCCGAGCCCCCAGGTGACACCCCTGTCCCCACAGCGGCCCCAAGCGCCCCAAGGCGCTGGACGAGGGGGACCTGGAGGGTCCCGGGGACGATGTCTTCTACCCCGGGCCGGGGCGGTCCCCAGCCCCCGGCAGCAGCCAGGGACCCTGGGGGGGGGACGTTGACACGGGTGGGTGAGACACTGGGGGGGTCTGGGGACACGGGGGGGGGTGACACCGGTGGGTGAGACACTGGGGGGGTCTGGGGACACGGGGGGGTGACACATTGAGGGGGTCTGGGGACACGGTGGGGGGTGACACTGGGGGTGGGGGGACATTGAGAGAGGGACATAAAGCGGGGGAGGGACACTGAGGGGGGGATGTGGGGACACGGGGGGAGGTGACACCGGTGGGTGAGACATTGAGGGGCTCTGGGGACACGGGGGGGGGGGTGACACCGGTGGGTGAGACACTGGGGGGGTCTGGGGACATGAAACGGGGGAGGGACACTGAGGGTGGGGGTCTGGGGACACGGGGAGGGGGGTGACACCAGTGGGTGAGACATTGAGGGGCTCTGGGGACACGGGGGGGGGGGTGACACCGGTGGGTGAGACACTGGGGGGGTCTGGGGACACGGGGGAGGGGAGGTGACACCGGTGGGTGAGACACTGGGGGGGTCTGGGGACACGGGGGGGGGGTGACACCAGTGGGTGAGACTTTGGGGGGGTCTGGGGACACGGGGGGGGTGACACTGGGGGTGGGGGAACACGCGGGGACATTGAGAGAGGGACACAAAGCGGGGGAGGGACACTGAGGGGAGGGTCTGGGGACACGGTGGGGTGTGACACCAGTGGGTGAGACATTGGGGGGGTCTGGGGACACGGGAGGGGGGTGACACCGGGGCTGGGGGGACATTGAGAGAGGGACACTGGGAGGTGCTGGGGGACACGGGCGGGTGCTGGAGGGTCTGAGGATGAGGCGGGGGGGTTCGGGGGGGAGGGGCGCATTGAGGGTGGCAGTGCTGAGCTCCGGCTGCCCTCCTCACGGACCCCCCCCTCCCGCTGACGCCCCCACCCCAGGCCCCGCGGCGCTGAAGAAGTCGGGGAAGTTGGATTTCTGCAGCGCGCTGTCGGGACACGGCGCCGCCCCCCGCATGGCCTTTGGCCACCATCCCCTGCCCGTGCTGGCCGGAGTCCGCCCCGGTGAGACCCCACAGCCCCGGAGCTCCTGCCCCCCGCCCCGACTCGGGGTGACCCCGGGGGGGGGAGGGGACAGCTGGGGGTGACCCTGGGGCGGGGGGAACCCGGTGACACCCCCGGGGCTGGCGGGTGGGCGAGCGGGCGGGGGTCGGGAGGGGCGGATGATGATGAGGATGATGAGGATGAGGATGATGAGGATGAGGAGGGGGGTGGTCCCGTGTCCGCCGGGGGGTCCCGTGGCCGCCGGGCGCTGGCGCTGAGGGTCCCTGCAGGCAGCCCGCGGGCCACGGCCTCGGCGCTGCACTTCCCGTCGGGGTCCCTCCTGCCCCAGTCGAGCCCCTACTTCGCCCACCCCACCATCCGCTACCACCACGGGCAGGACTCGCTCAAGGACTTCGTGCAGTTCGTCTGCGCCGACGGCGCCGCCCAGGGCCCCCAGGTGCGCCGGGGGTCGCGGGGAAAGGCTCAGGGGGTCGTGGGAAAAGCGCCGGGGGTCTCGGGGAAATACCCGAGGGTCTCGGGAAATACCCGGGGGTCTCGGGGAAATACCCGGGGGTCTCGGGAAATACCCGGGGGTCGTGGGAAAAGCGCCCGGGGAAATACCCGGGGGTCGCAGGGAAAGGCTCAGGGGTCCCGGGAAAAGCGCCGGGGGTCGCGGGGAAAGCGCCCGGGGGTCGTGGGAAAAGCGCCGGGGGTCGCGGGGAAATACCCGAGGGTCTCGGGAAATACCCGGGGGTCTCGGAGAAAAGCGCCCGGGGAAATACCCGGGGGTCGCGGGGGGACAAACCGGGGACGCCCCGTCGAAAGGAGAGGGAAGGGGGAGAGCCCCGGAGAGGGGGCGGGGCCTGGCGCAGAACGAGGCGTGGCCTCTCCGTGCTCCTCCTCCCCGGTATGCAAATGAGGGCGAGGAGGTGGGGGCGTGTATGTAAATGAGGTTGCTGTCGGGGGGCCAATAGATGAGCGCGCGATGCAAATAAGGGGCGGTGCCTGTATGCAAATGAACAGAGTGGGCGGGGTCTGTTATGCAAATGAGCCCAGGTGGCCGCGCTGGATGCGACGGGGGTGACGGGGAACCGCCCACCCCCCCCCAAAAAAAATCCAACCTGGGGACCCCCAAGGTGGGGGAGACGCCCCGAGTGGGGTCCCTTACCTGGGGGACCCTCACCTGAGTGATCCCCACCTAAGGGACCCTCACCTGAGTGATCCCCACCTGGGGACCTCCCACCTGGGGACCTCCCACCTCGGGGACCCTCACCCGGGTGATCCCCACGTAGGACCCCCCACACGTGGAACCTCCCCACATGCGGCCCCCCTCTCAGACGCACCTGTGCCAGGTGCTGGGGTGCTGCAGGGCCCCTCCCCGATCCAGCCACGCCCCCTTCCCGCCACGCCCAGCCCCGCCCAGCCCCACCCAGCCCCGGGAGGGGGGGGTCCCGGGGGTCCCGTCACCGTGTTCTCGTTGCAGCCGTGCGGGGCGCAAGGCCGGGCTGGGGGGGCTGCGGGGGCCCCCCTGGCCCGACCCCTGCCCCTGCCCCCACCGGAGCCCAAAGCCCCCAGCGGCCCCCCGGGCGGAGCCCCCGCCGCACCCCGTAAGTGCCCCCCACCCCCGGCACCCCCCCGGCACCCCACGGCACCCCACGGCACCCCACGGCACCCCACGGCACCCCCCGCGCCCGCAGCCGGGCCCTGGCCGTGGGGGGCGGGGGGCAGGGGGGGGCCCGGCGGGGGGGCGCAGCCGGGGGGGGAGGGGGCGGGGGGGCAGAGAAGGGGTGCAGGTAGGTGTAGGGGTGCCCAGGTGTGGGTGCAGGTGTGCCCAAGGTGTGGGTACAGGTGTGCCCAGGTGTAGGTACAGGTGTGCCCAGATGTGGGTGCAGGTGTGCCCAGGTGTGGGGTGCAGGCAGGTGTAGGGGTGCCCAGGTGTGAGTACAGGTGTGCCCAGGTGTGGGTGCAGGTGTGCCCAAGGTGTGGGGTGCAGGCAGGTGTAGGGGTGCCCAGGTGTGAGTACAGGTGTGCCCAGGTGTGGGTGCAGGTGCCCAGGTGTAGCTACAGGTGTGTCCAAGGTGTGAGGTACAGATGCCCAGATGTGGGTGCAGGTGTGCCCAGGTGTGCGTGCAGGCAGGTGGAGGGGTGCCCAAGGTGCGGGTACAGGTGTCCAGGTGTGGGTACAGATGCCCAGATGTGGGTGCAGGTGTGCCCAAGGTGTGGGGTGCAGGTAGGTGTAGGGGTGCCCAGGTGTGGGTGCAGGTGTGCCCAGGTGTGGGTGCAGGTGTGCCCAAGGTGTGGGGTGCAGGTAGGTGTAGGGGTGCACAGGTGTGGGTACAGGTGTGCCCAAGGTGCGGGTACAGGTGTGCCCAGGTGTGGGGTGCAGGCAGGTGTAGGGGTGCCCAGGTGTGGGTACATGTGTGCCCAAGGTGTGGGGTACAGGTGTCCAGATGTGGATGCAGGTGTGCCCAGGTGTGGGTACAGGTGCCCAGGTGTAGGTACAGGTGTGCCCAGGTGTGGGTACAGGTGTCCAAATGTGGGTGCAGGTGTGCCCAAGGTGTGGAGTGCAGGCAGGTGTAGGGGTGCCCAGGTGTGGGTACAGGTGTCCAGATGTGCGTACAGGTGTCCAGGTGTGCCCAAGGTGTGGGTACAGGTGTGCCCAGATGTGGGTGCAGGTGCCCAGATTTGGGGTACACGGCAGTGGGGTGCAGGTGCCCGGCTGTGGGCGCACCCAGATGTGGGGTACAGGTGTCCAGATGTGGAATACAGGTGTGCCCAGGTGTGGGTGCAGGTGCCCAGATGTGGGGTGCAGGTGCCCAGATGTGTGTACAGGTGCCCGGTTGTGAGCGCAGCTGTGGGCTGCAGGTGACACCTGGGGACCTCGTGGCTGATGCCAGCAGCCACCCCAGAGTGACACACCTGTGCCCCAGGTGGTCTCGGGGTGCCCTTGGGGCAGGTGACAGGATTGGGGGTGGGGCAGGTGACAGGGGCTGAGGTGTCCCCACGACAGGTGACAGAGTGACCCAGGTGACAGGAGCCACCTGGAGAGCACCCCAGGGTGTCCCCACGACAGGTGACAGAGTGACTCAGGTGACAGGAGCCACCTGGAGAGCACCCCAAGGTGTCCCCACGACAGGTGACAATGACCCGGGGGCGCACAGGAGGTGCCCAATGTGGACAGGAGCCAGGTGTCCCCAGGTGTCCCCAGGTGACAAAGGCTGCTCACAGGGTGTCCCCAGGGACAGGTGACAGGAGCCAGGGGCCCGCAGGTGACGACGGGGGGGGGTGTGTCCCAGGTGACAGGTGTGTCCCCGCCCGGCCCGGCTGCCCGTGCATCATCACCTGCATCGTCATCGCTGTCACCTGCCCGGCGCCTCATCCCCTCCCCCATTCCAGCCCCGGTGCCTTCGCCATTTTCTCTCCTTTTGACCCCATTGTCGCTGTGGGGGAGGGGCGGGGCGGGGTCTGTGTGTGTGTGTGGTGGGGGGGGGAGGGGAGATCCTGGACCCGTCCCCTCCCCACCCGAGGTGATGACAGGTGACAACACCTGGGTGTCCCCGCCCCACCCTCGGGGACACACCTGGGGGAGGGTTTGGGGGGGGGAGGTGTTTTTGGGGTGGGGTCCGCACAGGTGAGTACCGGGGGTGGGGTCCGCGTTTGTGCGGCCGTCACGGGGGGTCTCACAAAGGGGGAGGGGGTGGTTCTCACACCTGCCCGGGCTCTGCACACCTGGGGGGGGTGTGGGTGTGTCCTGGCTCCTCCCCCGGAGGGGCGTGGCCGGGCTGAGCCCCTCCTCCCCGCAGCATTCGCAGCGTCAGGCGCCGCCGCTGCCCCCCGCCTTGTCGGCCTCGGACCCCGCGACGGCAACTTTCTGACCCTCCCCCAGCAGCAGGTACGGCCCCGCCCACCTCCTGTCACACCTGGGACCCCACCCTTGGGTACCTGGACCCCTCCTTGGGCACCCGGCCCCGCCCCTGCACACCTGGGGTCTCCCCCCCCGTAGATTTGGGACACCCCAATCGGCCCCTTGGACACCTGGGGGGGGACACCTGAGACACACCCCGACACCTTTTGGACCCCTGACACACGTGAGCCCCACCCAAACACACCTGGGTGTCCCTGTTGGACCCCTGGGTGCCCCCCACCCACACCTGAGCCCCACCCGAACACACCTGGGTGTCACTTTGAGACCCCTGACACACCCGAGCCCCACCCAAACACACCTGGGTGTCCCTGTTGGACCCCTGGGTGCCCCCCTGACACACCTGAGCCCCACCCAAACACACCTGGGTGTCACTTTGAGACCCCTGGGTGCCCCTCACCCACACGTGAGCCCCACCCAAACACACCTGGGTGTCACTTTTGGACCCCTGACACACCTGAGCCCCACCCAAACACACCTGGGTGTCACTTTTGGACCCCTGGGTGCCCCCCACCCACACCTGAGCCCCACCCAAACACACCTGGGTGTCACTTTTGGACCCCTGACACACCTGAGCCCCACCCAAACGCACCTGGGTGTCCCTGTTGGACCCCTGGGTGCCCCTCACCCACACCTGAGCCCCACCCAAACACACCTGGGTGTCACTTTTGGACCCCTGGGTGCCCCCTGACACACCTGAGCCCCACCCAAACACACCTGGGTGTCACTTTGAGACCCCTGGGTGCCCCCCACCCACACCTGAGCCCCACCCAAACGCACCTGGGTGTCACTGTTGGACCCCTGGGTGCCCCCTGACACACCTGAGCCCCACCCAAACGCACCTGGGTGTCACTTTTGGACCCCTGGGTGTCCCCTGACACACCTGAGCCCCACCCAAACACACCTGGGTGTCACTTTTGGACCCCTGGGTGTCCCCCACCCACACCTGGGTGTCCCTGTTGGACCCCTGGGTGTCCCCCACCCACACCTGAGCCCCACCCAAACGCACCTGGGTGTCCCTGTTGGACCCCTGGGTGCCCCCCACCCACACCTGAGCCCCACCCAAACACACCTGGGTGTCACTTTTGGACCCCTGGGTGCCCCCTGACACACCCGAGCCCCACCCAAACACACCTGGGTGTCACTTTTGGACCCCTGGGTGCCCCCCACCCACACCTGAGCCCCACCCAAACACACCTGGGTGTCACTTTGAGACCCCTGGGTGCCCCCCACCCACACCTGAGCCCCACCCAAACACACCTGGGTGTCCCTGTTGGACCCCTGGGTGCCCCCTGACACACCTGAGCCCCACCCAAACACACCTGGGTGTCACTTTGAGACCCCTGGGTGCCCCCTGACACACCTGAGCCCCACCCAAACACACCTGGGTGTCACTTTGAGACACCTGGGTGCCCCCCACCCACACCTGAGCCCCACCCAAAAACACCTGGGTGTCACTTTGAGACCCCTGGGTGCCCCTCACCCACACCTGAGCCCCACCCAAACACACCTGGGTGTCACTTTTGGACCCCTGGGTGCCCCCTGACACACCTGAGCCCCACCCAAACACACCTGGGTGTCACTTTTGGACCCCTGGGTGCCCCCCCCCCCACACCTGGGACCCCCTCTCAGGATTTTGGGTCACCCCCCCCCCCCCCGGAGCCCCCCGGAGGCCACGCCCCCAGCGGTGACATCACCGCGGGGACAAAGAGGGGCGTGGCCAAGCCGCCCCAGCGGAGCCGCCATTGGCCCCCCCGGCTCCGTGGCACGACGCCCGATTGGCTGCCTGCCCTGCGGTGCCGAGCGCTGATTGGCTGGCGCCGGCTCGGGGCTCGGAGCCAATAGGACACGGAGGAGGGGGGGGGGAGCCAGGGCTGGCAGCCAATGGGGGCTCTCGGCGGGCCAAGCAGAGCGGAGCCTGATTGGCTGGCACCTCCAGGCACTTGTGGGCGGAGCCAGCGTTGATTGGCTGGCACCGGCAGGGCCTTGGCAGGCTGCGAGCGCTGCGGCGGCACGGCGCGACGCCATTGGCTGACAGCGGTGGTGCGGCGGCGCCGCAGCCAATAGGGGGGCGGCTCTGGCGGGGAGGGGGGCGGGGCCAAGCCAGGGGAGGGGGTGGTGCCCCCCCCAGACCATGTGCCCACCTTGAGGACCCCCAAAGTGGGGGAGGGGCGGGGGGGGGGTCAGCCCGTGCTGAGGGGGTGGGGGGGGTGGGGTGACGCCCCCTCCCCCCCTGGGGGGGTCCTGAGGGGGTTTTGGGGGGGTCCTGAGGGGGTTTGACCCCCCCCACCCAACCCCCCCCCAGCCCAGAGGGGTCCCCAACCCAATTTGGGGGGGGTCACGAGGGTCTGGGGTTTGTCCCCTCCCCCTCCAGCGACCCCCAAATCATAAAGGGGGGGTTCAACTTTTCCTGGGGGGGGTCGGGACCCTCAAATATGGGGGTTCTCACCCCTCCCCCCAAACCCAGCCCAGGGGGGGGGTCAGTGTCCGGGGGGGGTCACGGAGGGTCTCTGTGTGTCCCCCCCACCTCGGTGACCCCCCCCCCATTTCCCCTCCCCCCCCCAGTCCTGGTTCCTCTGACGCTGCCCTGCCCCCCCCCGGACGAAGAGAAAAAAACCGCCCGGAAAAAAACAACAAAAAACAACAACAACAAACAACAAACAAACGAAAAAAAAAAGGAGAAAAAAACCCCCGAAAACAACAACAACAAAAACAACAACAACAAGAAAAAAAATCACAAAGGAGGGAAAAAAAAAAAAAAAAGACAAAAAACCCACAAAAAAAAAAAAAAGCCGCAGCCCCTCCCCCCCCTTTTTACCCCCCCCAAATAAATTTCCCGGCCCCTCCCCCCCCCCCCCGCGACCCCCCCCCCCATTTTTTGCCGCCGTCCATCCCCCGGGGGGGGGTCCCCGACCCCACCCCCACGACGTGGATGAGGGTTCGGCCTCTCTGATGTGTCCCCCCCCCCCCCCCCCCAAAAAAAAAAATACCCCCCCCCGCCCCCCCCGGCACACACAGGGTCACCCCGGAGGGAAAAGGGGGGGGAGGGGGGCAAGAAAAGGGGGGGGGGGAGGGGCGTTAAAAAAAATACAACCCCCCCTTCCCCAAAAATCACGCCTCGACCCCCCCCAAAAAAAAAATTTAAAAGCCGCGCCCCTCCCCCCCCGCGCACACGCGTGTGCCCCTCCCCCACCCATCACCAGCACCGACACACGCGTGGGCCGGGCCGGGGGGGGCCCCCCCCGCTGCAGGTCAGCGAATGGGGGGGCAGCGGGGCCCCACCCCCCCCCCAAACACCCCCCCCCGACCACCCCTCCCCCAGCTTTGGGGCCCCTCCCCCCTTTTTTAACCCACCCCCAAAAAAAAAACAACCCAATCCTTCAGCTCATTTTTTTAATTAAGTGCAATTACCCCCCCCCTTGCCCCTCCCCCCCCCCCCCCGGGGTCAAACTCCCGCGTTTTTTGGGGGTCAAACCCCCTCCCCCCAACTCCTTGTTTTTGGGGTCAAACCCCGGTTTTTTTTTCTTGCCCCTCCCCAAATTTGGGGGTTCCCCTCCCCCATTTGGGGGTTTCCCCTCCCCTCCCCCCCCCGGCCTCGTTTTTTGCTCCTTTTCCCCCTTTTTTGGGGTCAAACCCCGCCCCCAAGGGTCAAACCCCGCCCCCAGGGATCAAACCCCGCCCCCAAGGGTTAAACCCCGCCCCCGAGGGTCAAACCCCGCCCTAAAGGTCAAACCCCGCCCCCTCATTTTGGGGTCAAACCCCCCCTTTTTGGGTCTCTCCCCTCCCCCCACTCTCCAAGTGCTTTTTTTGGGGGGCGGCAAAAAACCCCCCCAAATTTCTCCCTCCCCCCAATTTTATGTTGTTTTTTTTTTTTTTAAATCGTTTTTTTGGTAATTTTTGCTCCGAATTCGCGGGTTTTTTTGGGGGGGGGGAGGGGTGAGGGGGACCCCAATTCCCATCCGCGGGTGGGGGAGGGGCATGGAAATTTGGGGGAATTTCGCTCGTTTTTGGGGTTTTCTGCACCTTCGGCTGATTTTTTTTTCCCCTCCCCCTCCCCGGGGGGGTGATTATTTTTTTTGGGGGGGGGGGGTTCAGCCCCTCCCCCCCCCCGGATTTTGGGGTCACACGGACCAAAATCGCATTTGCCTTAGACCCCCCCGCGTGCCTTTCCCCCTCCCCCACCCCACACTCCGAGACCCCCCCCCAAAAAAAATGGGGACAATCATTCGGGCCCCCCCTTTTGGGGCACCCCCTCCCCCCCCCCTTTTTTGTGACCCCTCCCCTCGGGTTTTTGGGACCCCTCCCCCCACGAGAAACAAGCCCCTCCCCCCCACTCCTTCCCCCCCTCCCCCCCCCCCCCCAATTTTTGGGCTCCCCCCATTTCGGGGCCCCCCCACCAGCAATGGGGACCCCCAACATTTGGGGACCCCCTCCCCCCACCAGCAATGGGCCCCTCCCCCTCCCCCCACCCCCCCCTCCCCCCACGGGCAATGCGACCCCTCCCCCATCTCTGGGTACCCCAATTTTGGGCCCCCCCCGCCCCAAAATAAACCCCCGGGGGAGGAGGAGGAGGAGGAGGAGGGGGAGGGGATTTTGGGGGGGGTCCTGCCCACACCAGCGCTGCACATTTTTGGGGACCCCCCCCCTCACCCCACCCCCCATCCCCCCCTCACTCCCCCCACCCCTGCACGTGGTAGTGACGTCATTTCCCAGGGGGTGGGGCGGCCCCTCCCCCCCCTCCATTTCCCCCCCCCCCCCAAAATCGCGGGATGAGGAAAAGAAAAAAACAAAACCGCGGAAAACAAAAAAAAAAACCCACAAAAAGGGGCGGAAAAGGACAAAAAAATGGAAATAAAAAGTGTCGTTACCCGCTGAGTGCGCCGGGGACCCCGACTGGGGGGGGCGGGGGGGATTTGGGGGGTCCTGGGGGAGATTTGAGGGGTCCTGGGGGGATTTGGGGGGTCCTGGGGGGATTTGGGGTGTCCTGGGGGGTATTTGGGGGGTCCTGGGGGGCATTTGAGGGGCCCTGGGGGTATTTGGGGAGGGGCACGGAGGGATTTGGGGGGTCTGAAGGAGATCTGGGGGGTCTTTGGGGGGTCCTGGGGGGTATTTGGGGGGGTCCTGGGGGGATTTGGGGGGCCCTGGGGGAATTTGGGGGGTCCTGGGGGGATTTGGGGGGTCCTGGGGGGTATTTGGGGGGTCCTGGGGGTATTTGAGGGGCCCTGGGGGGTATTTGGGGAGGGGCACGGGGGATTTGGGGGGGTCTGAAGTAGATTTGGGGGGGTATTGAGGGGTCCTGAGGGGTATTTGAGGGGTCCTGGGGGGATTTGGGGAGGGGCACGAGGGGATTTTGGGGGAGAATTTTGGGGGCACAAGGAGAATTTTGGGGTCCTGGGGGGTATTTGGGGGCTCCTGGGGGGTATTTGGGGGGGGGGCGCGGGGGCATTTGGGGGGTCTGGGGGTGATTTGGGGGGTCCTGGGGGATATTTGGGGAGTCTGAAGTAGATTTGGGGGGGTATTTGAGGGGTCCTGGGTGGTATTTGGGCGGTCTGGGGGTGATTTGGGGTGTCCTGAGGGGTATTTGAGGGGCCCTGGGGGGATTTGGGGGGGTCCTGGGGGGTATTTGAGGGTCCTGGGGGGCATTTGGGGGGCCCTGGGGGCATTTGAGGGGTCCTGGGGGGTATTTGAGGGGTCCTGGGGGCATTTGGGGGATCCTGGGGGGTATTTGGGGGGTTCTGGGGGTATTTGAGGCGTCCTGGGGGGATTTGGGGAGGGGCGCGGGGGGATTTGGGGGGTCTGGGGGGTATTTGAGGCGTCCTGGGGGGTATTTGGGGGGTCCTGGGGGGTATTTGAGGGGCCCTGGGGGGATTTGGGGGGTCCTGGGGGTATTTGGGGGGTCCTGGGGGTATCTGGGGGGGGGCGGGGGGGGGATTTGGGGGGTCCTGGGGGGTATTTGGGGGGTCTGGGGGGATTTGGGGAGGGGCACGAGGGGATTTGGGGGAGAATTTTGGGGGCACAAGGAGAATTTTGGGGTCCTGGGGGGTATTTGGGGGGTCCTGGGGGGATTTGGGGGGGGCACGGGGGGATTTGGGGGGTCCTGGGGGGGATTTGGGGGGTCCTGGGGGTATTTGGGGGGTCTGAAGTAGATTTGGGGGGGTATTTGAGGGGTCCTGGGGGTGATTTGGGGTGTCCTGGGGGCATTTGAGGCGTCCTGGGGGGTATTTGGGGGAGTTGGGGTGATTTTGGGGGTCTGGGGGGATTTTTTGGGGGGGGGTCTGGGGGGATTTGGGAGGGTTTAAGGCATTTTTGGGGGTCTGGGGGTGATTTGGGGGGTCCTGAGGGGCATTTGGGGGGGTCCTGGGGGGATTTGGGGGGTCCTGGGGGGTATTTGGGGGGGTATTTGAGGGGTCCTGGGGGGTCTTTGGGGGGTCTGAAGGAGATTTGGGGGGTCCTGGGGGCATTTGAGGGGCCCTGGGGGTATTTGGGGGGGTCCTGGGGGGTATTTGGGGAGTCTGAAGTAGATTTGGGGGGGTATTTGGGGGGTCCTGGGGGCAATTTGGGGGGTCCTGGGGGGCATTTGGGGGTCTGAAGGAGATTTGGGGGGTCCTGGGGGGGATTTGGGGGGCCCTGGGGGGCATTTGAGGGGTCCTGAGGGTGATTTGGGGGGTCCTGGGGGCATTTGGGGGGTCCTGGGGGGTATTAGGGGGGTCCTGGGGGGTATTGGGGGGGCCCTGGGGAGGATTTGGGGGGGTCTGAAGGAGATTTGGGGGGTCTGGGGGGGGAAGGGTTTGGGGGAGTTGCGATGATTTTGGGGATCTGGGGGCATTTTTGGGGGGGGGGAGGATTTTTGGGGTCTGGGGTGGGTCAGCAGAAGGGAGTGATGCAATTAACACAAGCGCTAATTAACGCCATTTGGTGTCTGCGACCTGATGACCCCAGCGCTCTGGGGTGTGGTCGCCACACCTCGGAGGAGGCAAAAAATCCCCCAAAACGACCTTGAACCTACAGAAAGATGTGAAAAACGCAGCCGTGGCCGGAAGAAACGAAGAAAATCTGTTAAATAACGCGGATATTTACGAGCAGAATTCAGGGGGAGAACCCAGAGAAACACGAGGTCAACTCAAATCCTTATCAAAAAACATCTTAAAAGGCAAAACCCTCCTCTGGCAGGAGGCGGGGTGAGGTGAGGTGAAGGAGTGACCTGACCCTAAGAGAAAGTGGCGGGGTCAAAACCTCACAAAAAAAGGTACCGGAGACCAAAAAACCTCTGGTCAGTCAACTTCTGAGTCAGACAACAGCTGAGACGAGTGATTTGGGGAGTGTTTCAACGGCTGATTCGAGCTCGGGCAAAGAGACAGTGAAAATAAATAAAAATTAATGATCTGAATGTTCCTGCGTGGGTCAAAGGGGAATCCGCCGGCGGCTGGGACAAGGAATTCTGCCGATTGTGTGTTCGAAAAGATGTGGGTTTAGTGCGAGGGTCACACGAAATCCTATAGAATCTGCAAACCAAATCCTATAGAATCTACACACCAAATCCTATAGACACAAAATCCTATAGAATCTACAAACCAAATCCTACAGGCACAAAATCCTACAGACACAAAATCCTATAGAATCTACAAACCAAATCCTATAGAATCTGCAAACCAAATCCTATAGAATCTGCAAACCAAATCCTATAGGCTCAAAATCCTATGGAATCTACAAACCAAATCCTATAGAATCTACAAACCAAATCCTATAGACACTAGAATCTACAAACCAAATCCTATAGACACAAAATCCTACAGACACAAAATCCTATAGAATCTACAAACCAAATCCTATAGAATCTACACACCAAATCCTATAGACACAAAATCCTATAGAATCTACAAACCAAATCCTACAGACACTAGAATCTACAAACCAAATCCTATAGGCACCAAATCCTATAGAATCTACATCCAGACTATAAGAATCTACAAACCAAATCCTATAGAATCTACAAACCAAATCCTACAGGCACAAAATCCTATAGAATCTACAAACCAAATCCTATGGAATCTACAAACCAAATCCTATAGAATCTGCAAACCAAATCCTACAGACACAAAATCCTATAGAATCTACAAACCAAATCCTATAGAATCTGCAAACCAAATCCTACAGGCACAAAATCCTATAGAATCTACAAACCAAATCCTATAGAATCTACAAACCAAATCGTATAGGCACAAAATCCTATAGAATCTACACACCAAATCCTACAGACACAAAATCCTATAGAATCTACAAACCAAATCCTATAGAATCTGCAAACCAAATCCTACAGGCACAAAATCCTATAGAATCTACACACCAAATCCTACAGGCACAAAATCCTATAGAATCTACACACCAAATCCTACAGGCACAAAATCCTATAGAATCTACACACCAAATCCTATAGACACAAAATCCTATAGAATCTACAAACCAAATCCTACAGATACAAAATCCTATAGAATCTACAAACCAAATCCTATAGAATCTACACACCAAATCCTATAGACACAAAATCCTATAGAATCTACAAACCGAATCCTACAGACACAAAATCCTACAGGCACCAAATCCTATAGAATCTACAAACCAAATCCTATAGAATCTGCAAACCAAATCCTACAGGCACAAAATCCTATAGAATCTACAAACCAAATCCTATAGAATCTACAAACCAAATCGTATAGGCACAAAATCCTATAGAATCTACACACCAAATCCTACAGACACAAAATCCTATAGAATCTACAAACCAAATCCTATAGAATCTGCAAACCAAATCCTACAGGCACAAAATCCTATAGAATCTACACACCAAATCCTACAGGCACAAAATCCTATAGAATCTACACACCAAATCCTACAGGCACAAAATCCTATAGAATCTACACACCAAATCCTATAGACACAAAATCCTATAGAATCTACAAACCAAATCCTACAGATACAAAATCCTATAGAATCTACAAACCAAATCCTATAGAATCTACACACCAAATCCTATAGACACAAAATCCTATAGAATCTACAAACCGAATCCTACAGACACAAAATCCTACAGGCACCAAATCCTATAGAATCTACAAACCAAATCCTATAGAATCTGCAAACCAAATCCTACAGACACAAAATCCTATATATATATATATATATATATAAATATAAAGTAGTCAAGGTTTGTAATTAGGGAATACGGGATTTCATTAACGGGGAATATGGGGTTTAATTAATAGGGATTATGGGGTTTAATTAATAGGGATTATGGGGTTTAATTAACAGGGAATATGGGGTTTAATTAATAGGGAATATGGGGTTTAATTAACAGGGAATATGGGGTTTATTAACGGGAAATACGGGATTTAATTAATGAGAAACGGGGCGTTTAATTGGGAATAATTGGATTGATTTAATAGGAAATATGGGATTTAATTAATGGGAAATAGGAGATTTATTAATAGGAAATAATGGATTTATTAATAGGAAATATGGGATTTATTAATAGGAAATATGGGGTTTAATTAATAATAATCGAACGTGGGGTTTAATTAATAGGGATTATGGGGTTTAATTAATAGGGATTATGGAGTTTAATTAACAGGGATTATGGGGTTTATTAATGGGAAATACGGGATTTAATTAATGAGAAACGGGGCGTTTAATTGGGAATAATTGGATTTAATTAATAGGAAATATGGGATTTAATTAGTGGGAAATAGGAGATTTATTAATAGGAAATATGGGATTTATTAATAGGAAATATGGGATTTAATTAATAATAATCGAACGTGGGGTTTAATTAATAGGGATTATGGGGTTTAATTAATAGGGATTATGGGGGTTATTAACGGGAAATACGGGATTTAATTAATGAGAAACGGGGCGTTTAATTGGGAATAATTGGATTGATTTAATAGGAAATATGGGATTTAATTAATAATAATTGAACATGGGGTTTAATTAATAGGGATTATAGGGTTTAATTAACAGGGAATATGAGATTTAATTAGTAGCAAATACAGGATTTATTACCAGGAAATGTGGCACTTAATAGGGAAATAATTGGATTTAATTAATAGGGAATATGGGATTTAATTAATAGATAATAATAGAATTTATTTAATGAAGAATTGGGGAGGTTTTGGGAGAATTTAGGAAGATTTTGGCGGGAAATTTGGGGGGATTTTGTGAGAATTTGTGGGAATTTGAGGGGATTTTGTGGGAATTTGGGGGGAATTTCGGGATTTTGGGGGATTTTTGGGGAAATTTGGGATTTTTGAGGAGAGGCGGGAACGTGGAGCAAAATTTGGGATATTTTTTGGGGGAAATTTGGAAGATTTTGGCGGGAAATTTGGGGGATTTTGTGGGAATTTGGGGGATTTTGGGGGATTTTGGCGGGAATTTTCGGGATTTTGGGGGAATTTCGGGGAAATTTGGGATTTTTGAGGAGAGGCGGGAGCGTGGAGCAAAATTCGGGATATTTTTGGGGGGAAATTTGGAAGATTTTGGCGGGAAATTTGGGGGATTTTGTGGGAATTTTGAGGGATTTTGTGGGAATTTTGGGGAATTTTCGGGAATTTGGGGGGAATTTGTGGGAATTTGGGGGAATTTCGGGGAAATTTGGGATTTTTTGAGAAGAGGCGGGAACGTGGAGCAAAATTTGGGATATTTTTGGGGGGAAATTTGGAAGATTTTGGCGGGAAATTTGGGGGTTTTGGGGGTTTTGTGGGAATTTGGGGGGAATTTTCGGGAATTTGGGGGGATTTTGGCGGGAATTTGGGGGATTTTGGTGGGATTTTGTGGGAATTTCGGGGAAATTCGGGATTTTTGAGGAGACGCGGGAACATGGAGCAAAATTTGGGCGATTTTTGGGGGGAATTTTAGGAAAATTTAAAGAACGAGTAAAAATGGGCGGAGCTTCCAACAACGAGACCACGCCCATCCCCCTAAAAACCCCAAAAAACCCCCCAAAAAACCCCAAAAAACCGCGAAAATCCCCCCAAAATCTTCTCCCCTCCCCCTCCCCCCTCCCCCTCAATATTTTTAGGGGTGTTTTGGCTTCTTTTGGGGTGTTTTTTGAGGATTTTTTTGAATGAGGCGGCGGCTCCGGAGCTGCGGCTGCGCCGAGGATTCGGGGGTGGGGGAGGGGAGATTTTTGGGGGAGAATTTTGGGTTTTTTTTAATAAAAAAAATTAGGGGGGGTCCCGGAGGAGTTTTTTTTTTAGGGGTGGGGGGTGGGGTTCAGGATGAGCTTCTTCCTCCTCCTCCTCCTCCTCCTCCGCGGCAGGCAGGTAAGGGACGGAAATTTGGAGTTTTTTTGTGTTTTTTGGGGTTTTTTTTGTGTTTTTTTGTTTTTTTTTTGTGTTTTTTGGGGGTTTTTTTGTGGTTTTTGGGGTTTTTTTGTGGTTTTGGGGGTTTTTTGGGATGGGGTTTTTTTTTTTGGGAGGAGGAAGTCGGGATTTGGGGAATTTTACGGGGGAATTTTGGGAATTGCGGCGATGGGTGTGGCCCGAGGGGGGGAGGGGAACACGGGGACAGCGGCGGGGAGGGGAGGGGAAACAACTGGGACATACTGGGACATACTGGGGACACTGGGGACACTGGGGACATTCCCAGTTTGAACTGGGACATACTGGGGACATTCCCAGACATTCCCAGTTTGAACTGGGGGCAACTGGGAGAAAATTGGGGACACTGGGGGACAACTGGGGACACTGGGGACACTCCCAGTTTGAACTGGGGACACTGAGGGGGACATTAGGGGACAATTGGGGACACTGGGGACAGCCCCAGACTGGCCCAGTTTGAACTGGGAGGTACTGGGAGGCACTGGGAGATACTGGGGACAACTGGGGGACAACTGGGGACACTGAGGACACTCCCAGTTTGAACTGGGAGATACTGGGAGACACTGGGGACACCTCCAGACATTCCCAGTTTGAACTGGGGGACACTGAGGGGGACATTAGGGGACAATTGGGGACACTGGGGACAGCCCCAGACTGGCCCAGTTTGAACTGGGAGAAAATTGGTGACACTGGGGGACAACTGGGGACACTGGGGACACTCCCAGTTTGAACTGGGAGACACTGGGACATACTGGGGACACTCCCAGTTTGAACTGGGAGAAAACTGGGGACACTGAGGGGCAACTGGGGACACTGGGGACACTGAGGACACTCCCAATTTGAACTGGGAGGCACTGGGAGATACTGGGGACAACTGGGGGCACTCCCAGTTTGAACTGGGAGACACTGAGGGGGACATTAGGGGACAACTGGGGACACTAGGGACAGCCCCAGACATTCCCAGTTTGAACTGGGAGATACTGGGACAAACTGGGACAAGCTGGGGACAAACTGGGGCCACGCCCCGACAGCGCTGGGGGACACCGAGGGAAAGGAGCTGCCCCCAAAACCCCCAAAATTCCGCCTCAAAAACATCAAATTCCGCCTCAAAACTCCCAAATTCCCCCCCAAAACCCCCCCAATCCTCCCCAAAAACCCCAAATCCTCCCAAAAAACCCCCAAATCCTCCCCCCAAAAAACCAAATTACCCCAAATCCCCCCCAAAAAAACCCCAAAAAACCCCCAAAAAACCCCCCAAAACCCCAAATCCTCCGAAAAACCCCAAATTACTCCCAAAAAACCCCAAATTACCCCAAATCCGCCCAACCCCCCCAAATTACCCCAAATCCTCCCAAAAAAACCCAAATTACCCCCAAATTACCCCCAAAAACCCAAAAAACCCCCAAATCCTCCCCAAAAACCCCAAATTACCCCAAAATCCTCCCCAAAAACCCAAATTACCCCAAATCCCCCCCCAAAAAAACCCCAAATGCTCCCCAAAAACCCAAATTACACCAAATCCTCCAAAAAAACCCCCCCAAAAAACCCAAAAAAACCCCCCAAAACCCCAAATCCTCCCAAAAAACCCCCAAATTACTCCCAAATCCTCCCCCAAAAAAACAAAATTACCCCCCAAAAAACCCCAAATTACCCCAAATCCTCCCCAAAGCCCCAAATTACCCCAAATTCTCCCCCAAAAAACCCAAATTACTCTGAAATCCTCCCCAAAAACCCCAAATTACCCCAAATCCTCCCAAAAAACCCCAAATTACCCCAAATCCTCCCCAAACCCGCCTTGGCCCCGCCCCAAACCCCGCCCACGACACCGCTGCCGCTCCTACCCTAGCCCCGCCCCGAAACCCTTCTAGCCCCGCCCCAAACCTGCTCTAGCCCCGCCCCATCCCGCCCAGGCCCCGCCCCATCCCGCCCAGGCCCCGCCCACCGCCTGTGCCTCTCCCGCCCTCGGTGGCGTGGCCGTGCCTTTTTTAGCCCCGCCCTGAAGCCTCCTTAGCCCCGCCCCCGCCCACCGTAGCCCCGCCCAGGCCCCGCCCCACCGCCTGTGCCACTCCCGCCCTCGGTAGCGGGGCCGTGCCTTTTTTAGCCCCGCCCCGAAGCCGCCGTAGCCCCGCCCCCAAGCCGCCGTAGCCCCGCCCCTAAGCCGCCGTAGCCCCGCCCCCGCCCCGCCCGGTGCCGGTCCGGTCCCGCCCCGTTTCGGGGCCGTTCGGGGTTGGCCCCGGGCCAGCGGCAGCTGCAGCGACGTCACCCCCGGGCCCGGCTGAGATCGGCCCCGACACCGGCACCGGAACCGGCACCGGAACCGGCCCAACGCCGGGGCCCGGCGGGGACAACCCCGGTGACACCCCCGGCAGGTACCGCCGGGACCGGGAGAGGTTCGGAGAGCGGCCCGGTGACACCCCGGGGAGGGGGTTCGGGGGCTCCCGGTACCGGTGACATCCCCGGGGAGGGGGTTCGGGGGCTCCCGGTACCGGTGACATCACCGGGGAGAGGTTCGGGGGCTCCCGGTACCGGTGACACCCTCGGGGAGGGGTTCGGGGGCTCCCGGTACCGGTGACATCCCCCGGGAGGGGTTCGGAGGCTCCCGGTACCGGTGACACCCCCGGTACCGGTGACATCCCCGGGGAGGGGGTTCGGGAGCTCCCGGTACCGGTGACATCCCCGGGAGGGGTTCGGGGGCTCCCGGTACCGGTGACATCCCCGGGGGTGGGATTGAAAACAGCGGGGGGGGGGGTTCCGGTGGTACCGGGAGAGGTTCGGAGAGGGGCCCGGTGACATCCTCGGGGGCTCCCGGTGCCACCCCCGGTCCCGGTGACACCCCCGGTCCCGGTTCGGTTCCATCCCGGGAGGATTTTGGGGGTTCCCGGTACCGCCGGTCCCATCCCCCGGTACCGGTGACACCCCCGGTGCCGGTTCGGTTCCATCCCGGGGGGATTTTGGGGTTCCCGGTACCGCCGGTCCCATCCCCCGGTACCGGTCCCATCCCCCGGTACCGGTGCCGCCCCCGGAGCCGCAGTAAAACCACGGATCGAACCTCCCGGAGCCTCTCCCGGTTCTCGGTGGTACCGGGGGAGGTTCGGATTGAGCCGGTGTCACCGGAGGAGTCCAAAGCGAACCTCAGCCGGTACCGGAGGGGTTCAAACCCTCGAGTCAATTCCCGGTGTTACCGGAGGAGCCCGAACCGACCCGGTACCGGATCCCGGTGTCACCGGGAGGGGCTCAAACCGACCCGGTACCGGATCCCGGTGTCACCGGGAGGGGCTCAAAGCCTCAAACCGAACCTCTGCCGGTACCGGCGGGGTTCAAACCCTCGGAACCAGCCCGGTTCTGGATCCCGGTGTCACCGGGGGGGCTCAAACCGAACCTGTGCCGGTACCGGGAACGACTTTAACCCCTCAAACCGAACCTTTGCCGGTCCCGTTTGGGCTCAAACCGAACCTTGGCCGGTACCGGGGGCTTTAAACCGAACCTTTGCCGGTCCCAGTTGGATTCAAACCGAACCTTTGCCGGTACCGGGGGGCCTCAAACCCCTCAAACCGATCCTCTGCTGATACCGGGAGGGTTTAAACCGAACCTCTGCCGGTACCGGGAACGACTTTAACCCTTCAAACCGAACCTCTGCCGGTCCCGGTTGGACTCAAACCGAACCTTTGCGGGTACCGGGGAGGTTTAAACCGAACCTCTGCCGGTACCGGGAACGACTTTAACCCCTCAAACCGAACCTTTGCCGGTACCGGGGGCTTTAAACCGAACCTTTGCCGGTCCCGGTTGGACTCAAACCGAACCTTTGCCGGTACCGAGGGCTTTAAACCGAACCTCTGCTGATACCGGGGAGGTTTAAATCGAACCTTTGCCGGAACCGAGGGGGTTTAAACCGAACCTTTGCCGGTACCGGGAACGACTTTAACCCTTCAAACCGAACCTTTGCCGGTACCGGGGGCTTCAAACCGAACCTCTGCTGATACCGGGGAGGTTTAAACCGAACCTTTGCCGGTACCGGAGGCTTTAAACCGAACCTTTGCCGGTCCCGGTTGGACTCAAACCGAACCTTTGCCGGTACCGGGAACGACTTTAACCCCTCAAACCGAACCTTTGCCGGTCCCGTTTGGACTCAAACCGAACCTTTGCCGGTACCGGAGGCTTTAAACCGAACCTTTGCCGGTACCGGGGAGGTTTAAACCCCTCAAACCGAACCTTTGCCGGTACCGAGGAGGCTTTAAACCGAACCTTTGCCGGTCCCGGTTGGACTCAAACCCCTCGAACCGAACCTTTGCCGGTCCCAGTTGGACTCAAACCGAACCTTTGCCGGTACCGAGGAGGTTTAAACCGAACCTTTGCCGGTCCCGGGAACGACTTTAACCCTTCAAACCGAACCTTTGCCGGAACCGAGGGGCTTTAAACCGAACCTCTGCTGATACCGGGGGAGCTCAAACCGAACCTCTGCCGGTACCGAGGGGCTCAAACCGAACCTTTGCCGGTACCGGGGGCTCAAACCGATCCTCCACCGGTCTGGTCCGGTCCGGTCGGATCCGGTTCGGTCCGGTTGGATCCGGTTCGGTCCGCTCCGGTCCGGTCCGGTCCGGTCGGCCGATGGGCGCACGATGCCGGTGGGGCTGCTGAAGCTGGGCGCGGTGCTCAGCACCATGGCCATGGTCACCAATTGGATGTCCCAAACGCTGCCGTCCCTCGTGGGCCTCAACGGAACCGCCGCGAACCGGCCCGGCCCGGCCGAGAAAATCGTGAGTCACACACCGGGGGGGAGGGGGTTGGGGGGGTTTGGGGATTTTTTGGGAATTTTTTGGGAATTTTTTGGGGGTTTTTGGGGGGTTTTTAGGTGTTTTTTGAGTGTTTTTTGGGGGGGATTGGGGCATTTTTGGGGATTTTTTAGGGATTTTTTGGGTGTTTTTGGGAGGTTTTTGGGAGGTTTTAGGGGATTTTTGAGGGGGTTTTGGGGAATTTTTGGGGAATTTTTGGGATTTTTTGGGGGGTTTTGGGAATTTTTTGGGAATTTTTTGGGAATTTTTTGGGAATTTTTTTGGGGGGGTTTGGGGTTTTTAAGGGATTTTTTGGGGATTTTTTTGGATTTTTTTAGGAATTTTTTGGGGGTTTTGGGAGGTTTTTGGGGAATTTTGGGGGACTTTTGGGGGGGTTTTAAGGGATTTTTTAGGATTTTTTTTGGGGTTTTTTTGGAATTTTTTTGGGATTTTTTGGGGGGGTTTTGGGGGGTTTTGGCAGGTTTTTGGGGATTTTTTGGGGGGTTTTGGGAGTTTTGGGGTTTTTTTTTGAGGTTTTTGGGGGGATTTTTTGGGTTTTTGGGGGTGTTTTGGGATTTTTTGGGGGGATTTTGGGGGATTTTTGGGGTTTTTGGGAATTTTTTTGGGGGTTTTTGGGATTTTTTGGGAATTTTTTTGGGGGGGTTGGGAGGTTTTTGGGGGGGTTTTGGGAGGTTTTTGGGGGGGGTTTGGGGGATTTTTTGGGGGGTTTTTGGTGATTTTGGGGGGGTTTTGGGGTTTTTTTGGGGGTTTTTTTGGGATTTTTTTGAGGTTTTTGGGGGTTTTTTGGTGATTTTTTGGGGTTTTTTTGGGGGGATTTTTGGGGGGTTTTTTTGGAGGTTTTTGGGGATTTTTTAGGGATTTTGGGGTGATTTTGGGGATTTTTTGGGGTTTTTTTTTTTGAGGATTTTTTGGGGAATTTTTGGGGTTTGAGGTGTTTTTTTGGGGGAGTTTTGGGGTTTTTTTTGGGGTGTTTTCCTGTGGCTTTTGAGGGGATTTTTGGGGTTTTTTTGGGGGACTTTTTGGGTATTTTTATATTTTGGGGGGGTGTTGGAGGCCTCTTTTGGGAGGATTTTTTTTTTTATTTTAGGGGGGCGATTTTGTGATATTTTTTGAGCTTTTGGGGGTTTTTTGGAGCATTTTTTTGGAGCATTTTCTGGATTTATTTTGATTTTTTTATTTTTGCCTTTTTTTTTTTTTTTTTTGAGCCGCTGCGGGCGGGAGATGCGGCAGAGGTGGGGGAGGGGCAAAGGGAAATCCCCCCCTCCCCCACCTCCGGTGCTTCCCCTTTCACCGAGACCCCCCCAAACCCCCCCCAAACCCCCCCGAGACCCCCCCAAATTTTGAAGACCCCCCCCAAAAAACCCCAAAAAATCCCCCACTGCGAATTTTGGGGACCCCCAGCATCGACCCCCCCCAAAATTTTGGGGACCCCCCCACCCCAAAAAATCATTTCGGGGACCCCCCCGAACCTTCTTTTGCACCCCTAAATTTTGGGGACCCCCAAAAACCCCAAAAATCCCCCCAAAATCATCCCAAATCCCCAAAAAACCCCCAAATCTCCCCCCAAAAACCCCAAAATCTCCCCCAAATTCCCCAAAAAAACCCAAAATCTCCCCAAAAACCCCCCAAAATCCCCAAAAAACCCCAAAATCCCCCCAAAAATCTCCCAAATTCCCAAAAATCCCCCAAATTCCCAAAAAAACCCCAAAATCTCCCCAAAAAACCCCAAAATCTCCCCAAAAAACCCCAAAATCTCCCCAAAACCCCCAAATTCCCAAAAAACCCCCCAAAATTCCCCCCAAAAAACCCAAAATCTCCCCCCAAAATCCCAAAAAACCCCCCAAAATCCCCCTAAATTCCCAAAAAAACCCCCCAAAATCTCCCCAAAAATCCCCCCTCCCCAAATTTTGGGGATCCCTCCAAAAAAATCCTCCTTAATTTTTAGGAACCCCCAAAACCCTCTGAAAAAACCCCCAAATTTTGGAGAAAATCCCAAAAATCCTCCCAAAAATCCCAAAATTTGGGAAAAAAACCCCAAAAATCCTCCCAAAATCCCAAATTTTTGGGGAATTTTCTGGTGTTTTGAAGGAGATTTTATTTTATTTTGGGGGGATTTTTTTAAGGATTTTTTTAATTTTATTTTTTGGGGTTTTTTTTTGAGGTTTTTTTGGGGATTTTTTTGTTTTTTTGGGGGGATTTTTTTGGGTTTTGGGGGTTTTTTGGAGGTTTTTTAATTATTTTGGGGTTTTTTGGGATTTTTTTTGGGTTTTTTGGGATTTTTTTGGGTTTTTTGGGATTTTTTGGATCATTTTTTGGGGTTTTGGGGGGAGATTTTTTGGGATTTTTGGGGTTTTTTTGAGGTTTTTTTTGGGGTTTTGGGGGATTTTTTAGGGTTTGGGGTTTTTTTTTGGAGGTTTTTTATTATTTTGGGATTTTTTGGAGAATTTTTTGGGGTTTTGGGGGTTTTTTCGGGGATTTTTTGGGGGTTTTTTGGGATTTTTTGGGGTTTTTTTATTTTTTTTTTATTTTGGTTTTTTTTTTTTTTTTTTTGGTTTTTTTTTTTTTTTTGGTTTTTTGGGGGTTTTTTGGGTTTTTTTGGATCATTTTTTGGGGCTTTTGGGAGGATTTTTTTGGGATTTCATTCCCAGCTCCCCCCTCCCCCTCTCCTCCCTGAGCTGTCAATCAACGCCGCGGGGTAATTAGCGCCACCGGACGTTAATTAGCGCCTCATTAAGCGCCCTTGTCCCTCGTTAATCAGCGGGAAGGAGCTGGGAAAAAAAAAAAACAACCCGAAATTGGCGGAATTTATCCCAAAAATAAAAAAATCCCGGGAGATTTTTGGGGTTTTTTTAAGGAAAAAAAAAAAAAGGATTTTTTACAATTTTTCCCCAAAATCCCCAAAATCCTTTAAAAATTCTCTTTTTTCCCAAAAAAAAAATCCCAGAAAAATTCTTTTTTCCCCCAAAAAATCCCTAAAAATTTCCCCCTTTTCTCCCCCAAAATCCCAAAACTCCTGAAAAATTCCCATTTTTCCCCCAAAACCCCTGAAAAATTCCAATATTTTCTCCTCAAAACCCCCCAAAATTCCCATTTTTCCCCAAATCCCTGAAAAATTCCCATTTTTCCCCATTTTCCCCCCAAATCCCAATTCCCAACCCCCAAAATTCCTAAAAAATTCCCATTTTCCCCCCTCAAAACCCCCCCAAATTCCCATTTTTTTCCCCAAAATTCCCATTTTTCCCCCAAATTCCCATTTTTTCCCCCAAATCCCTGAAAAATTCCCATTTTTCCCCCCAAATCCCTTAAAAAATTCCCATTTTTCCCCCTCAAAACCCCCAAAAATTCCCATTTCCCCCCCCAAAATTCCCATTTTTTCCCCCAAATCCCCGAAAAATTCCCATTTTTTCCCCTCAAAACCCCCCAAAATTCCCATTTTTTTCCCCAAATCCCCAAAAAATTCCCATTTCCCCCCAAAAATCCCGATTTCCAACCCCCAAAATCCCTAAAAAATTCCCATTTCCTTCCTCAAAACCCCCAAAATTCCCCATTTCCCCCCCCAAAATTCCCATTTTTTTCCCCCAAACCCCTAAAAAATTCCCATTTTTTCCCCTCAAAACCCCCAAAATTCCCATTTTTTCCTCCAAATCCCTAAAAAATTCCCATTTTTCCCCCCAAAATTCCCATTTCCCCCCCAAATTCCCCTCGCAGCTCCTCCCTCCCGCCCAGGCCCCGTCATTAATTATTCATTAACGCTCCCTAATTAACGAGGCCGGGGTGGGGGAGGGGCTGCGGCGCCTCCCGCTGGGTTTTTTTGGGGGGTTTTTGGGGGTTTTTGGGGTTTTTTTGGGGTTTTTTTTGTATTTTTTTGGGGTTTTTTTTGTGTTTTTTTTGGATTTTTTTTGGGTATTTTTTTGGGTTTTTTATTGGGTTTTTTGGGTTTTTGGGGGGTTTTTGGGGTTTTTGGGGGTTTTTTGGGGGTTTTTTGGTTGGGTTTTTTTTTTGTTTTTTTGCGGTTTTTTTGGTTTTTTTTTGGGTTTTTTGGGGGTTTTTTGGGGGTTTTATGGGTTTTTTTTGGGTTTTTTTTGGTTAAAACTCGTCGATTTTGGGGCTGGAATTAATTTTGGGTTTTGGGTAATTCCTGAAATGTTTTTTTTTTGGGGAAAATTCCTGGAATTTTGGGGGATTCTGAAGGGATTTTTCCTGTGGCTGTTGTTTTTTTTTTTTTTAAAGGATGGAGTGACGTCAGCGCGGCCGTGACGTCATCGGGTGGGGAGCGGCGCTGGGGGAAAATGGGGAAAAATGGGGAAAAATGGGGAAAAATGGGGAAAAATGGGGAAAAAATGGGAAAAAATGGAAAATGTAGGAAAAAATGGGAGAAAAATGGGGAAAAATGCGGAAAAATGGGGATAAAAATGGGGAAAAATGGGAGAAAAATGAGGATAAATGGGGAAAAACATTGGGAATAAAACATGGAAAATTTAGGAAAAAATGGGAGAAAAATGGGGAAAAAATGGGAGAAAAATGGGAAAAAATGGGGAAAAAAATGGGGAAAAAATGGGGAAAAAATGGGGAAAAATGGGGAAAAATGGGGATAAAAATTGGAAAAATAGGGGGGAAAATAAGAAAAAATTACAGAAAAATGGGATTAAATGAGGGAGGGAAATGAGAAAAAGAATGAGAGAAAAAGGAGAGAAAAAATAGGGAAAAATGGGGGAAAAGAGAGGAAAATGAGAGGAAAATATCGAGAGGAAAATGGGAATAAATGGGGAAAAAATGAGAAAAAAATAGGGAAAATCATGGGAAAAATGGGGAAAAAATGAGAGAAAAATGAGAGAAAAATGGGAAAAAAATGAGGTAAAAATGAGAAAAAAATAGGGAAAATCATGGAAAAAGTGAGGGAAAAAAAGAGAAAAAAAGGGAATAAATAAGGGGAAAATGAGAATAAAAATAGGGAAAATCTTGGAAAAAATGGGGAAAAATGAGAGAAAAATGGGAGAAAAATGAGGAAAAAATGAGAGAAAAATGGGAATAAAATGGGGAAAAATGAGAAAAAAATAGGGAAAATCATGGAAAAAGTGAGGGAAAAAAAGAGAAAAAAATGGGAAAAATGAGAATAAAAATAGGGAAAATCATGGAAAAAATGGCGAAAAAATGGGGAAAAAATGGGGAAAAAATGGGGAAAAAATGAGATTTTTTTCATGGAATTTTCTGGAAATCCGGATTTCTGCAATTTCCTGAATTTTTTTTGGGAATTTTGATTTTCCAGACCCTTTTCCAGAGCCCAGACGAGGGCTGGCAGGTTTTTACGTCGGCTCAGGCTCCGGATGGGAAATGTCTGTGCACGGCCGTGATCCCTGTGCAGGGGGAAAATGGGGAAAAATGGGGAAAAAATGAGAATAAATGGGGAAAAACATGGGGAAAAACGTGGGGGGAAATGGGGAAAAAATGGGGAAAAAACATGGAAAATGTAGGGAAAAAATGGGAGAAAAATGAGAGAAAAATGGGAAAAAAATGGGAATAAATGGGGAATAAATAGGGAATAAATGGGGAATAAGTGAGAGAAAAATGGGAATAAAATGGGGAAAATATGAGAAAAAAATAGGGAAAATCATGGAAAAAGTGAGGGAAAAAAAGAGAAAAAATGGGAATAAATGAGAATAAAAATAGGGAAAATCTTGGAAAAAATGGGGGAAAAATGAGAGAAAAATGGGGAAAATCATGGAAAAAATGGGGAAAAAATGAGAGAAAAATGGGAAAAAATGGGGAAAATATGAGAAAAAATAGGGAAAATCATGGAAAAAGTGAGGGAGAAAAAGAGAAAAAAATGGGGAAAATGAGAATAAAAATAGGGAAAATCATGGAAAAAATGGCGAAAAAATGAGCGAAAAATGGGAATAAATGGAGGAAAATGGGATTTTTTTTGTTTGGGATTTTTTGGTAATTTTAATTTTTCAGTTTTATGGAATTTTTTTTGGGAATTCTGATTTTCCAGACCCTTTTCCAGAGCCCAGACGAGGGCTGGCAGGTTTTTACGTCGGCTCAGGCTCCGGATGGGAAATGTCTGTGCACGGCCGTGATCCCTGTGCAGGGGGAAAATGGGGAAAAATGGGGGAAAAATGAGAATAAATGGGGAAAAAATGAGAATAAATGGGGAAAAAATGAGAATAAATGGGGAAAAAACATGGGGAAAAACGTGGGGGGAAATGGGGAAAAAATGGGGGAAAAACATGGAAAATGTAGGGAAAAAATGGGGGAAAAATGAGAGAAAAATGGGAAAAATCATGGAAAAAATGGGGAATAAATGGAAAAAAAAAGGGAAAAAATGGGGAAAATATGAGAAAAAAATAGGGAAAATCATGGAAAAAGTGAGGGAAAAAAAGAGAAAAAATGGGAATAAATGAGGGAAAAATGAGAATAAAAATAGGAAAAATCATGGAAAAATCATGGAAAAAATGAGAGAAAAATGGGAGAAAAATGGGAATAAAATGGGGAATAAATGAGAGAAAAATGGAAAAAAAATGGGGAAAAAATGAGAAAAAAATAGGGAAAATCATGGAAAAAGTGAGGGGAAAAAAGAGAAAAAATGGGAATAAATGAGAGAAAAATGGGAATAAAAATAGGGAAAATCATGGAAAAAATGGGGAAAAAATGAGCGAAAAATGGGAATAAATGGGGGAAAATGGGAATTTTTTGTTTGGGATTTTTTTGTAATTTTAATTTTTCAGTTTTATGGAATTTTTTTTTGGGAATTTTGATTTTCCAGACCCTTTTCCAGAGCCCAGACGAGGGCTGGCAGGTTTTTACGTCGGCTCAGGCTCCGGATGGGAAATGTCTGTGCACCGCCGTGATCCCTGTGCAGGGGGAAAATGGGGAAAAATGGGGGAAAAATGAGAATAAATGGGGAAAAAAATGAGAATAAATGGGGAAAAACATGGGGAAAAACGTGGGGGGAAATGGGGAAAAAATGGGGAAAAAATGGGGAAAAACATGGAAAATGTAGGGGAAAAATGGGAGAAAAATGAGAGAAAAATGGGGAAAATCATGGAAAAAATGGGGAAAAAATGGGAAAAAATGGGAAAAAATGGGGAAAATATGAGAAAAAATAGGGAAAATCATGGAAAAAGTGAGGGAAAAAATGAGAAAAAATGGGAATAAAGGAGGGGAAAATGAGAATAAAAATGGGGAAAATCATGGAAAAAATGGGGAAAAAATGAGAATAAATGGGAGAAAAAATGGGAATAAATGGGGAATAAATGGGGAATAAATGGGGAATAAATGAGAGAAAAATGGCAAAAAAATGGGCAAAAAATGAGAAAAAAATAGGGAAAATCATGGAAAAAGTGAGGGAAAAAATGAGAAAAAATGGGAATAAATGAGGGAAAGATGAGAATAAAAATAGGGAAAGTCATGGGAAAAATGGGGAAAAAATGAGCGAAAAATGGGGAAAAAATGGGATTTTTTTGGTGGAATTTTCCGGAAATCCGGATTTTTTGGTTTTCTGGGAATTGTGACCCAAATTTTGATTTTTGCAGACCCTTTTCCAGAGCCCAGACGAGGGCTGGCAGGTTTTTACGTCGGCTCAGGCTCCGGATGGGAAATGTCTGTGCACGGCCGTGATCCCTGTGCAGGGCTCCTGCGCCCGGGATCTGCGCAGCCTCCAGCTCCGGCAGCTGCTGGAAAAGGTCGGGAAGAATTCCGGGAATTTATTTATTTGGGATTTATTTTTTTTTTTAAGGGGTTTTAGATGTTAGTCTTAAAAAAAAAAAAAAAAAAATTCTATTGTCGAAATAAAAAAAAAATTTTGCGCGAAAAAGTTTTTCGCGCGAAAAATTTCGCCTCTAAGAAATTCATCTCCTAAAAAAATTTCACTCCCCAAAAAATTCTCCCTAAAAAAAAATTTTAGCCCCAAAAAAATTATCCCTAAAAAAAAATTTCAGCCCCCAAAAAAATTCTCCCTAAAAAAAAATTTCAGCCCCCAAAAATTCCTCCAAAAAAATTCTCCCTAAAAAATTTCACCCCCCAAAAATTTCATCCCTAAAAAATTTCACCCCCTAAAAAATTTCACCCTCAAAAAATTTCACCCCTAAAAAATTTCACCCTCCAAAAATTTCACCCTCAAAAAAATTCACCCAAAAATTTCACCCCTAAAAAATTTTCTCCCTAAAAAATTTCACCCCCAAAAAAATTCCTCCAAAAAATTCTCCCTAAAAAATTCACCCCCAAAAAAATTCAACCCCAAGAATTCCGTTAATGACCCAAATGAGCCCATTAATGACCCAATTAACCCATTAATTACCTAATTAACCTATTAATTACCCCACATCTCTCAGTCCATGGAGGTCCTGCATCAACCCAAATAATTCCCTAATTAACTCAATATTAACCCCCCAAAAATTCCACTATTAACCCAAATAATCCCCCCAAATAATTCAAATAATGACCCAAATGACCCCATTAATTACCTAATTAACCCATTAATTACCCTCTCCAGGTCCAGAACATCTCTCAGTCCATGGAAGTCCTCGATTAACCCAAATAATTCCCCAAATAACTCCATTAATGACCCAAATTAACCCGTTAATCACCCAAATAACCCTATTAATGACCCAAATGAGCCCATTAATGACCCAATTAACCTATTAATTAACTCTCTCCAGGTCCAGAACATCTCTCAGTCCATGGAGGTCCTCGATTAACCCCCAAAATTCCCCAAATAACTCCATTAATGACCCAAATTAACCCGTTATACATCCAAATTACATCATTAACTACCCAATTACCCGATTAATGACCCAATTAACCTATTAATTACCCCCTGCAGGTCCAGAACATCTCTCAGTCCATGGAGGTCCTGGATCAACCCAAATAATTCCCTAATTAACTCAATATTAACCCCCCAAAACCCAAAAAATTCCACTATTAACCCAAATAATCCCCCCAAATAATTCAAATAATGACCCAACAACCCCATTAATGACCCAATTAACCCATTAATTACCTTCTCCAGGTCGAGAACATCTCTCAGTCCATGGAGGTCCTGGATTAACCCAAATAATTCCCCAAATAACTCCATTAATGACCCAAATTAACCCGTTAATCACCCAAATAACGCTATGAATCACCCAAATTACTCCATTAATTAACCTATTAATTAACTCTCTCCAGGTCTAGAACATCTCTCAGTCCATGGAGGTCCTGGATTAACCCAAATAATTCCCCAAATAACTCCATTAATCACCCAAATTAACCCTTTAATCACCCAAATAACGCTATTAATCACCCAAATTACTCCATTAATTAACTCATTAATTACCCCCTGCAGGTCCAGAACATCTCTCAGTCCATGGAGGTCCTGGACCTCCGCACCTTCCGGGACCTGCTCATTAACAACCCTGATTAACCCCAATAATTGCCCCAAATAACCCAAATAATGACCTAAATAACTCCATTAATCACCCAAATAACGCTATTAATCACCCAAATGAGCCCATTAATGACCCAATTAACCTATTAATTACCCTCTCCAGGTCTAGAACATCTCTCAGTCCATGGAGGTCCTCGATTAACCCCAAAAATTCCCCAAATAACTCCATTAATGACCCAAATTAACCCGTTAATGACCCAAATAACCCTATTAATGACCCAAATGAGCTCATTAATGACCCAATTAACCTATTAATTAAGCCTCTCCAGGTCCAGAACATCTCTCAGTCCATGGAAGTCCTCAATTAACCCAAATAATTCCCCAAATAACTCCATTAATCACCCAAATTAACCCTTTAATCACCCAAATAACGCTATTAATCACCCAAATTACTCCATTAATTAACTCATTAATTACCCCCTGCAGGTCCAGAACATCTCTCAGTCCATGGAGGTCCTGGACCTCCGCACCTTCCGGGACCTGCTCATTAACAACCCTCATTAACCCCAATAATTCCCCCAAAAAACCCCAATAACGACCCAATTACACCATTAATGACCCAAATTACCCCATTAATGTTCAAATTACCCCATTAATTACCCAATTAACCCATTAATTACCCTCTCCAGGTCTAGAACATCTCTCAGTCCATGGAGGTCCTGGATTAACCCAAATAATTCCGCAAATAACTCCATTAATGACCCAAATTAACCCTTTAATCACCCAAATAATGCTATTAATCACCCAAATTACTCCATTAATTAACCTATTAATTAACCCTCTGCAGGTCCAGAACATCTCTCAGTCCATGGAGGTCCTGGACCTCCGCACCTTCCGGGACCTGCTCATTAACAACCCTCATTAACCCCAATAATTCCCCCAAATAACTCAAATAATGACTCAAATGACCCCATTAATGACCCAAATTACCCCATTAATGACCCAATTACCGCATTAATTACCTAATTAACCCATTAATTACCCTCTCCAGGTCTAGAACATCTTGCAGTCCATGGAGGTCCTGGATTAACCCAAATAATTCCCCAAATAACTCCATTAATCACCCAAATAACCCTATTAATCACCCAAATGAGCCCATTAATGACTCAATTAACCTATTAATTAACTCTCTCCAGGTCCAGAACATCTCTCAGTCCATGGAGGTCCTGGACCTCCGCACCTTCCGGGACCTGCAGTACGTGAGGAACACGGAGGCGCTGATGAAGGGTTTGGACTCGCGGCTCCGCGTCGCCTCCGAGGGCCACAAAACCCTCAACGCCCGCAGCTTCCAGGTCAGGAATTCCCGCCGTTATTCCCGAAAAAATCCCGGGTTTATTCCCAAAAAAATCTCGGGTTTATTTCCAAAAAAATCTCGATTTTATTCCCCCAAAAATCCCGGTTTTATTAAAAAAAAAAATCCGGTTTTATTCCCAAAAAAATCCCGGTTTTATTCCCAAAAAATCCCGATTTTATTCCCAAAAAATTCCGGTTTTATTCCCAAAAAAATTCCCATTTTTCTCTGATTTTTTGCCTGTTTTCCCCTGATTTATTCCCATTTTCTCCTTATTTTTCCCTATTTTATTCCCATTTTTCCAGGTCAGGAATTCCCGCCGTTATTCCCGAAAAATCCCGGGTTTATTCCCAAAAAATCCCGGGTTTATTCCCCAAAAAAATCCTGGTTTTATTCCCCAAAAAATCGCGGTTTTATTCCCCAAAAATTCCGATTTTATTCCCCAAAAAATCCCATTTTTCTCTGATTTTTTGCCTGTTTTTCCCTGATTTATTCCCATTTTCTCCTTATTTTTCCCTATTTTATTCCCATTTTTCCAGGTCAGGAATTCCCACTGTTAGTCCCTAAAAATCCCGGGTTTATTCCCAAAAAAATCTCGGGTTTATTCCCAAAAAATCCCAGTTTTATTCCCAAAAATCCCAGTTTTATTCCCAAAAATCCCGGTTTTATTCCCCCAAAATCCCGGTTTTATTCCCAAAAATCCCGGTTTTATTCCCAAAAATCCCGATTTTATTCCCAAAAAAATCTCGGGTTTATTCCCAAAAAAATCCCGGTTTTATTCCATAAAAAAATCCCGGTTTTATTCCCCCCAAAATCCCGGTTTTATTCCCCAAAATCCCGGTTTTATTCCCAAAAAAAATCCCATTTTTCTCTGATTTTTTGCCTGTTTTCCCCTGATTTAATCCTGTTTTTTTCCATTATTTTAACCTGATTTATTCCCATTTTCTCCTTATTTTTCCCTAATTTATTCCCATTTTTCCCTATTTTATTCCCGTTTTTCCAGCCCTTTTATTCCCTCATTTATTCCCATTTTCCCCTGATTTATTCCCGATTATTCCCTGATTTAATTCCATTTTCCAGCCCTTTTCTCCCCTGATTTATTCCAGGATCACATTACGTTATATAACATTGCTTATATTTTATTACAATATAATATAATATAATATAATATAATATAATATAATATAATATAATATAATACAATAAAATACAATATAATACAATACAATATAATATAATGTAACATAATATAATATAATATAATATAATATAATATAATATAATATAATATAATATAATACAATACAATATAATATAATATAATATTAATACAATATAATATAATATAATATAATATAATACAATAAAATACAATATAATATAATATAATATAGTGTAATAATATAATATAATACAATATAATATAATATAATACAATACAATATAATGTAATGTAATGTAATATAATATAGTATAATACAATACAATATATAATACAATATAATATAATATAATATAATATAATATAATATAATATAATATAATATAATATTAGTATAAAATAATTTAACATAATATAATATAATATAATTACAGTATTTTTATATAATATTATATATACCTTATCCATATAATATTATCTATTATCTATTATTTATTATTTATTATCTATTATCTATTATCCATTATCTATTTTTATACAGTATTTTATATAAAATTATATATACCCCATCCATATAATACATACATGATATTTTATATACATATATATATAAAATATATATTTTTTTATATATATATATTTTATACAAGGTTTTATATATATTTATATATTTTATATATAAATAGACAAATCTATATTTATTCTATATAAGTATATAAATATATTAAACATATAAATATATATAAACCCTATAATTATATAGGTTTTATATATATTTATATATATATTTTATATATATATACGTATAATATTTATAAAATGACAGAAAAAAAAAAACAACCCTGAATAAACCAGAGCACAAACCTCTTCTAAAAACATCTAAAAAATAACAAAACCAACCCAAAAAACCCCCCCAAAATTCAATTTTTTTCCCAATTTATAGGAGCTGAAGGAGAAGATGCAGGAGCTAAAACCAGAAAAAAAAATTGAATAAATCAAACCACAAACCCCTTCTAAAAACCGAAAAAAAACCCTAAAAAATTCCATTTTTTTCCCAATTTTCAGGAGCTGAAGGAGAAGATGCGGGAGCTAAAAACAGGGGGAAAAAATGGAATAATCCAGAGCACAAACCCCTTCTAAAAACCAACAAAACCATCCAAAAAAACCTAAAAAAATTCAATTTATTCCCAATTTTCAGGAGCTGAAGGAGAAGATGCCGGAGCTAAAAACAGGGGGAAAAAAAATGGAATAATCCAGAGCACAAACCCCTTCTAAAAACCAAAAAAACCCCAAAAAAATTCAATTTTATTCCAAATTTTTAGGAGCTGAAGGAGACGATGCTGGAGCTAAAAACAGGGGAAAAAAATGGAATATATCAAACCACAAACCCCTTCTAAAAACCAACAAAACCAACCAAAAAAACCTAAAAAAATTCAATTTATTCCCAATTTTTAGGAGCTGAAGGAGAAGATGCTGGAGCTGCCGCACATAAATACATCTGTAATCATCGATTATACGCATAAAAACACATCATTAATTGCAAATAATTAACGATAAAATAGAGAAAAAAATATATATAACATAAATAGAAATAATACATATGACACATGTATAAAATCAGGAAAAAAAATGGAATAATCCAGAGCACAAACCCCTTCTAAAACCCCAAAAAAACCCCCAAAAATTCAATTTTTTCCCAATTTTCAGGAGCTGAAGGAGAAGATGCGGGAGCTGCCGCACATCGATAAAAACAGGGAAAAAAATGGAATAATCCAGAGCACAAACCCCTTCTAAAAACCGAAAAAAACACCCCAAAAATTCAATTTATTCCCAATTTCCAGGAGCTGAAGGAGAAGATGCCGGAGCTAAAAACAGGGAAAAAAAATTGAATAAATCAAACCACAAATCCCCTTCTAAAAACCAACAAAACCATCCAAAAAAACCCCAAAAATTCCATTTTTTCTCTATTTTCAGGAGCTGAAGGAGAAGATGCGGGAGCTGCTGCACAGACATAAAACCAGAAAAAAAAATGGACTAAACCAAACCACAAACCCCTTCTAAAAAACGGAAAAAACCCCCAAAAATTCAATTTTTTCTCAATTTTCAGGAGCTGAAGTAGAAGATGCCGGAGCTGTCGCACAGACATAAAACCAGAAAAAAAATGGAATAAACCAAACCACAAACCCCTTCTAAAAACCAACAAAACCATCCAAAAAACCCCCAAAAATTCAATTTTTTCCCAATTTTTAGGAGCTGAAGGAGAAGATGCTGGAGCTGTCTTACATCTATAAAAACAGGGAAAAAAATGGAATAATCCAGAGCACAAACCCCTTCTAAAAACCAACAAAACCATCCAAAAAACCCCCAAAAATTCAATTTTTTTCTCAATTTTTAGGAGCTGAAGGAGAAGATGCGGGAGCTAAAAACAGGGGGAAAAAATGGAATAATCCAGAGCACAAACCCCTTCTAAAAACCGAAATAAAACCCCCAAAAATTCAATTTTTTCCCCAATTTTTAGGAGCTGAAGGAGAAGATGCGGGAGCTGTCGTACATCTATAAAAAATGGGAAAAAAATGGAATAATCCAGAGCACAAACCCCTTCTAAAAACCCAAAAAAACCCCAAAAAATTCAATTTTTTCCCAATTTTCAGGAGCTGAAGGAGAAGATGCTGGAGCTGCCGCACATAAAAACATCTGTAATCATCGATTATACGCATAAAAACACATCATTAATTGCAAATAATTAATGAGAAAATAGAGAAAAAATATATATAATATGAATAGAAATAATACATATGACACACGTATAAAATCAGGTAAAAAATGGAATAAACCAGAGCACAAACCCCTTCTAAAAACCGAAAAAAAACCCCAAAAAATTCAATTTTTTCCCCAATTTTTAGGAGCTGAAGGAGAAGATGCGGGAGCTAAAAACAGAAAAAAAAATGGAATAAATCAAACCACAAACCCCTTCTAAAAACCAACAAAACCATCCAAAAAAACCCAAAAAATTCATTTTTTTCCCCAATTTTTAGGAGCTGAAGGAGAAGATGCTGGAGCTGCTGCCCATCGATAAAAACAGGGAAAAAAATGGAATAAATCAGACCACAAACCCCTTCTAAAAACCAACAAAACCATCCAAAAAAACCTAAAAAAATTCAATTTATTCCCAATTTTTAGGAGCTGAAGGAGATGATGCAGGAGCTAAAAACAGGGGGAAAAAATGGAATAAATCAAACCACAAACCCCTTCTAAAAACCGACAAAACCAACCAAAAAACCCCCAAAAATTCAATTTTTTCTCTATTTTCAGGAGCTGAAGGAGACGATGCCGGAGCTAAAAACAGGGGAAAAAATGGAATAATCCAGAGCACAAACCCCTTCTAAAAACCAACAAAACCATCCAAAAAAACCTAAAAAAATTCAATTTTTTCCCAATTTTCAGGAGCTGAAGGAGAAGATGCCGGAGCTGTCGTACATCTATAAAAAAGGGGAAAAAAATGGAATAATCCAGAGCACAAACCTCTTCTAAAAACCCAAAAAAACCCCCCAAAATTCAATTTTTTCTCAATTTTCAGGAGCTGAAGGAGAAGATGCTGGAGCTGCCGCACATAAAAACATCTGTAATCATCGATTATACGCATAAAAACACATCATTAATTGCAAATAATTAATGAGAAAATAGAGAAAAAATATATATAATATGAATAGAAATAATACATATGACACATCGATAAAAACAGGGAAAAAAATGGAATAAATCAGAGCACAAACCCCTTCTAAAAACCAAAAAAAACCCCAAAAAACCCTAAAAAAATTCAATTTATTCCCAATTTTCAGGAGTTGAAGGAGAAGATGCTGGAGCTGTCGTACATCTATAAAAAAGAGGAAAAAAATGGAATAAATCAGAGCTCAAACCCCTTCTAAAAACCAACAAAACCATCCAAAAAACCACCAAAAAATTCAATTTTTTCCCCAATTTTTAGGAGCTGAAGGAGAAGATGCGGGAGCTGCTGCCGCTGCTGCCGGTGCTGGAGCAGTACAAGGCCGACTCGAGGCTCATCGTGCACCTCAAAGCCGAGGTGAGGAACCTCTCGGGGATCCTCCTGAGCATCCAGGAGGAGATGGGAGCCTACGACTACGAGGAGCTGCAGCAGAGGGTGTTGCTCTTGGAGGCGAGGTTGCACGCCTGCCTGCAGAAATTAGGTGAGAAAAGGTGATTTTGGGGCGAAAAAATTAAAAAAAAAATTAAGGAGATCGGCCCAGGAATGGTCAAAAAAATTGATTTGAAGTTGGAGCAAAAATTTGTCATGAAACGGTAAAAATTTGGCGTGAAACGGTAAAAATTTGTCGTGAAATGGTAAAAATTTGGCGTGAAACGGTAAAAATTTGTTGTGAAACGGTAAAAATTTGTCGTGAAATGGTAAAAATTTGGCGTGAAACGGTAAAAATTTGTCGTGAAAAATCTGTCTGAATGTCCCTAAAATGCTTCCTGAATTTAAAATAAGTTGTGTCCTAAAATAGCAGCAAAAAAAAAATTCGTCCAGAAATTCCTTTAAAAAATCGTCCCCCAAAATTTTCAAAATTCCTCCCCAAAAAGCCCCTAAAATTCCTCTAAAAATGTCTCCAAAATTCCCTCCAAAATTCCCCCCAAAAATCTCCAAAAATCCCCTAAAAATCCCTCCAAAAATCTCCAAAATTCCCCCCCAAAATCTCCAAAATGCCTCCAAAAATCCCCTAAAAATCCCTCCAAAAATCCTCCAAAATCCCCCCAAAATCTCCAAAAATCCTCCAAAAATCCCCTAAAATTCCTCTAAAAATCCTCTAAAAATCTCCCCAAAATTCCCCCCAAAATCTCCAAAATTCCCCCAAAAATCCCCTAAAATTCCTCTAAAAACCTCCCCAAAATTCCCCCCAAAACATCCCCTCAAAAATCTCCAAAAATCCCCTAAAAATCCGTCCAAAAATCCTCCAAAATTCCCTCAAAAATATCCAAAAATCCTCCAAAATCCCCTAAAATTCCTCTAAAATCCTCCCCAAAATTCCCCCACAAAATCCCCTCAAAAATATCCAAAAATCCCCTAAAAATCCCTCCAAAAATCTCCAAAAATCCCCCCAAAAATCTCCAAATTTCCTCCAAAAATCCCCTAAAAATCTCCAAAAATCCTCCAAAATCCCCCCCAAAATTCCCCCAAAAATCCCCTAAAATTCCTCTAAAATCCTCCAAAATTCCCCCCAAAATCTCCAAAATTCCTCCAAAAATCCCCTAAAAATTCCTCCAAAAAATCTCCAAAAATCCTCCAAAATTCCCCCCAAAATCTCCAAAATTCCTCCAAAAATCCCCTAAAATTCCTCCAAAAATCCTCCAAAATCCCCCCAAAATCTCCAAAATTCCTCCAAAAATCCCCTAAAAATCCCCCCAAAATTCCTCCAAAAATCCCCTAAAAATCCTCCAAAAATCCCCCCAAAATCTCCAAAATTCCCCCAAAACCCCCGGAAAAATCCCCCCCAAAACCTCCCAAAATTTCCCCAAATCCCAATTTTCCTTCCCAAAAATCCCCATTTCTCCTCGATTTTACCCAAAATTCCCTTTCCCCTCCTAAATTTCCCATTTTCACCCCGATTTTCCCCCCCCAAATCCCTGTTTTTTCCCCCAAATTTTCCCAAAAATCCCCGTTTTTCCCCCAAATTTTCCCCCAAATCCCCGTTTTCCCCCCAAATCCCCATTTTCCTCCCCAATTTTCCCCAAAATCCCCATTTCCCCCCAAATTTCCCCAAAAATTCCCGTTTTTTCCCCCAAATTTCCCCCCAAATCCCCATTTTCTCCTCGATTTTCCCCAAAAATCTTTTTCCCCCCAAATTCCCCTTTTTCCTCCCCAATTTTCCCCAAAAAATCCCCATTTTCACCCCAAATTTTCCCCCCCAAATTCCCATTTCTCCCCCTGATTTTCCCCAAAATCCCCGTTTTTCCCCAAATTTTCCCAAAAATCCCCGTTTTTTCCCCCCAAATTTCCCCCCAAATCCCCGGGTTTTTCCCAAAAAAAAATCTCCATTTCACCCCAAATTTTCCCCCCAAATTCCCATTTTCCCCCAATTTTTCCCCAAATCCCCATTTCCTCCCCAAATTTTCCCAAAAATCCCCGTTTTTTCCCCAAATTTTCCCCCAAATCCCCGTTTTTTCCCCAAATTTTCCCAAAATCCCATTTTTTCCCCCGAAATTTTCCCAAAAATCCCCGTTTTTCCCCCCAAATTCCCATTTTCCCCCAAATTTTCCCCCCAAATCCCCATTTTCCCCCTGATTTTCCCCAAAATCCCCCTTTTTCCCCCATTTTCCCCCAACTCCCCATTTTCTCCTCGATTTTTCCCAAAAATCTTTCCCCCCCCCCAAATTCCCATTTTCACCCCAATTTCCCCCCAAAAATCCCCATTTTCACCCCAATTTCCCCCCCCAAATTCCCATTTTTCCCCCTGATTTCCCCCAAATTCCCCATTTTGCTCCCCAAATTTTCCCAAAAATCCCCGTTTTTCCCCCCAAATCCCCATTTTCCTCCCCAATTTTCCCCAAAATCCCCATTTTTTCCCCCCAAATTTTCCCAAAAATCCCCGTTTTCCCCCCAAATTTCCCCCCAAATCCCCGTTTTCCCCCCAAATCCCCATTTTCCTCCCCAATTTTCCCCAAAATCCCCATTTCCCCCGAAATTTTCCCCCAAATTCCCGTTTTCCCCCCCAAAAAATCCCCATTTCACCCAAATTTTCCCCCCAAATTTCCCCCCAAATCCCCATTTTTTCCCCAAAATTTTCCCAAAAATCCCAGTTTTTCCCGCCAAAAAATCCCCATTTCCCCCAAATTTCCCCCCAAATCCCCGTTTTTCCCCCCAAATCCCCATTTCCACCCCGATTTTTTCCCAAAACTCCCGTTTTTTGCCCCAAATTCTCTCCCGCAGGCTGCGGGAAGCTGACGGGGGTCAGTAACCCCGTGACCATCCGAGCGTCGGGGTCACGCTTCGGCTCCTGGATGAGCGACACCGTCACCCCCAGCGCCGACACCCGGGTGAGGAAACCCCCCCAAAAAACCCCAAATTTACCCCAAAAATCCCACAGGGAGTTGGGATTTGGGGTTTGGGGAAAAAATCCGGCGGTTTTGGGGTGAAAATCCGCGGATTTGGGGTCGGGAGTTGGGAAAAAATTGAGATTTTTGGGGTCTTGGAGTCTCGGATTTGGGGGAAATTCCGCAAAATTTTTGGGGTGAAAATTGATGGATTTGGGGTTTCATGGAGATTTTTGGGGTCCTGGAATCCTGGATTTGGGATTTTGGGAAAAAATCCGGCGGTTTTGGGGCAAAAATTCGCGGATTTGGGGTCGGGAGTTGGAAATAATTGAGATTTTTGGGGTCTTGGATTTGGGGGAAATTTGGGGAAAATATCAAAAGTTTTGGGTGAAAATTCGTGGATTTGGGGTCGCGCTTCGGCTCCTGGATGAGCGACACCGTCACCCCCAGCGCCGACACCCGGGTGAGGAAACCCCCCCAAAAACCCCAAATTTACCCCAAAAATCCCACAGGGAGTTGGGATTTGGGGTTTGGGGAAAAAATCCGGCGGTTTTGGGGTGAAAATCCGCGGATTTGGGGTCGGGAGTTGGGAAATAATTGAGATTTTCTTGGAGTCTCGGATTTGGGGGAAATTTGGGGAAAATCCCAAAAGTTTTTGGGGTGAAAATGGATGAATTTGGGGTTTCACGGAGATTTTTGGGGTCCTGGAATCCTGGATTTGGGATTTTGGGAAAAAATCCGGCGGTTTTGGGGTGAAAATCCGCGGATTTGGGGTCGGGATTTGGGAGATAATTCATATTTTTGAGGTCTTGGAGTCTTGGATTTGGGGGAAATTCCCCAAAATTTTTGGGGTGAAAATTGATGGATTTGGGGTTTCACGGAGATTTTTGGGGTCCTGGAATCCTGGATTTGGGGTTTGGGGGAAAAATCCGGCGGTTTTGGGGTGAAAATCTGCGGATTTGGGGTCGAGAGTTGGGAAATAATTCATATTTTTGGGGTCTTGGAGTCTTGGATTTGGAGGAAATTCCCCAAAATTTTTGGGGTGAAAATTGACGGATTTGGGGTTTCATGGAGATTTTTGGGGTCCTGGAATCCTGGATTTGGGATTTGGGGAAAAAATCCGGCGGTTTTTGGGGTGAAAATCTGCGGATTTGGGGTCGAGAGTTGGGAAAAAATTGAGATTTTCTTGGAGTCTCGGATTTGGGGGAAATTTGGGGGAAATTCCCAAAATTTTTGGGGTGAAAATTGACGGATTTGGGGTTTCATGGAGATTTTTGGGGTCCTGGAATCCTGGATTTGGGGTTTGGGGAAAAATTCCGGCGGTTTTTGGGTGAAAATCCGCGGATTTGGTGTCGGGAGTTGGGAAATAATTGAGATTTTTGGGGTCCTCGATACTTGGATTTGGGGGTTTTTAACCTCATTTTAACCCATTTTCACCCCATTTGCCACCATTTCCCCCCAATTTTCCTCCATTTTAAACCCATTTCCTCCCACTTTAACCCAATTTCCGCCCATTTTAACCTCATTTCAACCCCATTTCCTCCCTTTTAAACCCATTTTAACTCCATTTCCCCAATTTTAACCCCATTTTCACCCATTTTCTCCCCATTTCCCCCACTTTAACCCATTTTCCCCCATTTTAACCAAATTTCCTCCCATTTTAACCCCATTTCCCCCATTTTAACCAAATTTCCCCCCACTTCAACCAAATTTCCTCCCATTTTCCCCATTTCCTCCAATTTTCCCCCCATTTTCACCCCATTTCCCCATTTTAACCCCATTTTAACCCCATTTCCCCCCATTTCCCCTCATTCAAACCCCATTTCCTCCCACTTTAACCCAATTTCCGCCCATTTTAACCCCATTTCCTCCCATTTTCCCCCATTTTAACCCCATTTCCTCGACTTTAACCCGATTTCCTCCCATTTTAACCCCATTTCCTCCCATTTTAACCCCATTTCCTCCCATTTTAACCCCATTTTAACCCCATTTCCCCCCATTTAACCCCATTTCCCCCCATTTTAACCCCATTTCCTCCCATTTCCTCCCATTTCCCACCATTTAAACCCCATTTTAACCCCATTTCCTCCCATTTTAACCCCGTTTCCCCCATTTTAACCCCATTTTCCCCCATTTTAACCCCATTTTTCCCCATTTTAACCCCATTTCCTCCCATTTTAACCCCGTTTCCCCCATTTCAACCCCATTTCCTCCCATTTTAACCCCATTTTACCCCCATTTCCCCAATTTCCTCCCATTTTAACCCCATTTCCCCCATTTTAACCCAATTTCTGCCCATTTTAACCCCACTTCCCCCATTTTAACCCCATTTTAACCCAAATTTCCTCGACTTTAACCCGATTTCCTCCCATTTTAACCCCATTTCCCACCAATTTTCCCCCATTTCCTCCAATTTTCACCCCATTTCCTCCCACTTTAACCCAATTTCCCCATTTCTAACCCCATTTTAACCCCATTTTAACCTCATTCCCCCCATTTTCCCCCCCATTTCCCTCTTATTTTAACCCCATTTCCAACCCCCCCCCCCCAAAAAAAAAAAACTCTTTAACCCTTTCCCCTCCCCGCCCCCAGGTGTGGTACATGGACGGCTACTACAAAGGCCGCCGCGTGCTGGAGTTCCGCAGCCTGGCCGACTTCGTGTCGGGCCAAAACTTCGTGCAGCACCTCCTCCCTCACCCTTGGGCGGGCACGGGCCACGTGGTCTTCAACGGCTCCTTGTACTACAACAAATTCCAGAGCAACGTGGCCGTGCGTTACCATTTCCGCTCGCGCAGCGTTTTGGTGCAGCGGAGCATCGCCGGCGCCGGTTACAACAACACCTTCCCTTACTCGTGGGGCGGTTTCTCGGACCTCGACTTCATGGCGGACGAGAGCGGCCTTTGGGTGGTCTACACCACCAACCAGAACGCCGGCAACATCGTGGTGAGCCGCGTGGACCCTCACACCTTGGAGGTGTTGAGGAGTTGGGATACGGGTTACCCGAAGCGCAGCGCCGGCGAGTCCTTCATGATCTGCGGCGTCCTTTACGTCACCAACTCGCACCTGGCCGGCGCCAAGATTTATTTCGCTTACCACACGAACACTTCGAGCTACGAGTACACGGATATCCCCTTCCACAACCAGTACTCCCACATCTCCATGCTGGACTACAACCCGCGCGAGAGGGTGCTCTACACCTGGAACAACGGCCACCAGGTCATCTACAACGTCACGCTCTTCCACGTCATCAACGCGGCCGGCGACCTCTGAGGGACACCAGAATTTTTTGTTTGGGTATTTTTGGTGGGTTTTTTTTTCGGTTTTCTTCGATGCTTCCGCGCTTCCTCTTTCAATATGTGGAATTCCAGATGGAGGCGACGAGGTGGAAATTCCCAGTTCTCAAATTCCCACTTCTTGGTTCATCCCAAACTCAAATTCTGCTTTAGGCCAATGATCTATTTCCTGGTTTGTGTTTTCTTTCTTTTATTTCCTTTTCTTCCCCCTTTATTTTATCCCCATTTTTCTCTTTTTCCCCCTCCTTTTTTCACTGTTTTTCTTCTATTTTCTCCTTTTTTTACTTCTTTTTTCCCCCTTTTTTTACTGTTTTCCTTCTATTTTCCCCTTTTTTTACTTCTTTTTCCCCCCTTTTTTCTTCCACGTCATCAACACGGCCGGAGACCTCTGAGGGACACCACATTGGTTTTGGGTATTTTTTTGAGGGTTTTTTTTCGGTTTTCTTCGATGCTTCCGCGCTTTCTCTTTCAATATGTGGAATTCCAGATGGAGGCGACGAGGTGGAAATTCCCACTTCTTGGTTCATCCCAAACTCAAATTCAAACTCAAACTCAAATTCTGCTTTAGTCCAATGATCTATTTCCTGGTTTGTGTTTTCTTTCATTTCCTTTTCTTCTCCCTTTATTTTTCCCCATTTTTCTCTTTTTTCTCCCCCTTTTTTTACTATTTTCCCCTTTTTTTACTTCTTTTTTTCCCCCCCCTTTTTTTACTATTTTCCTTCTATTTTCCCCCTTTTTACTTCTTTTTTCCCCCCTTTTTTTACTATTTTCCTTCTATTTCCCCCTTTTTTTACTTCTTTTTTTCCCCCTTTTTTCTTCCACGTCATCAACGCGGCCGGCGACCTCTGAGGGACACCACTTTGGGTATTTTTAGGGGTTTTTTTTCGGTTTTCTTCGATGCTTCCACGCTTCCTCTTTCAATATGTGGAATTCCAGATGGAGGCGACGAGGTGGAAATTCCCACTTCTTGGTTCATCCCAAACTCAAATTCTGCTTTAGTCCAATGATTTCCTTCTTGGTTTGTGTTTTCTTTCTTTTATTTCCTTTTCTTCCCCCTTTATTTTGTCCCATTTTTCTCTTTTTTTCCCCCCTTTTTTTACTATTTTCCTTCTATTTCCCCTTTTTTTACTTCTTTTTTCTCCCCCTTTTTTTACTGTTTTCCTTCTATTTTCCCCTTTTTTTACTTCTTTTTCCCCCCCTTTTTTTTACTATTTTCCTTCTATTTTCCCCTTTTTTAACTTCTTTCCCCCCCCCCTTTTTTTACTGTTTTCCTTCTATTTTCCCCTTTTTTAACTTCTTTTTTTTTTCCCCTTTTTTTACTTCTTTCCCCCCCCCCTTTTTTTACTGTTTTTCTTCTATTTCCCCCTTTTTTTACTTCTTTTTTCTCCCCCTTTTCCCCCATTTCTCCTTTTCCCCATTCGTTCCTCTTTCCCCCCCCTTTTTCCTTTTTATTTTCTTCTCTTCCACCTTTTTTCTTTTTTCCCTCCTTTCCTCCTCTTTTTCCTTTTTTCCCCCACCCTTTTTTCTTCTATTTTCTCCTTCCCCGCGTTTTTCTCTTTTTTTTCTTCCCCTTTTAAACTTTTTTGCCCCTTTTTACATTTTTTCCTTCTTTTTTTCCTCCCTTTTTACATTTTCTCCTTTTTTCCCCCCTTTACGAGTCCAGAACTCAAATTCTGCTTCAATCCCATTTTTTCCCTCCTCGTTTGTGTTTTTCCTCTTTCTCACCCCTTTTATTTTTTCCTCTTTTCCCCCCCTTTTTTTTTCTCTTTCCCCCCTTTTTCCCTCTTTTCTCATTCCCCTTTTTTCTCTCATTTCCCCATTTTTTTCCTCTTCTCCTTCACTTTTCCTTCTCCCCCTTTTTCTTCAATTTTTTCCTTTTCTCCACGCATTTCTCCCTCTTTCTCCCCTTTTTTCTCCACAGCTCATCGAATTTTGGGTTTTTTTTCCCCCAATTCCACAATTTTTTTCCCTCTTCCTCCTTGGTCCTTCTGGAATTCCATCAGATTCACGGCGCATGGAGCTGCTCTGCCTTGGGGATTTTTTCCTTTATTTTTTTTTTTTTTTGGGAGGGGGGAAAGAATTTCGAGGGCCAAATTCCATCTTTATTTCAATGGCAAATTAAAAAAAAATATAAAAAAAGAATTCTCTGCTTTTGGTGGGATTTGATGACTTTTTTTTTTTTTTCCCCCAGTCCCTTCTTCATGTTTTTAATTGAATTTTTTAAAAATGTTATTATTTTAAATTCACGGATCCCAGTAAGAGACTGGGAATGGATCCCAGTTAGAGACTGGGAATGGGAATGGATCCCAGTTGGAGACTGGGAATGGATCCCAGTAAATGACTGGGAATGGGGATGGATCCCAGTTGGAGACTGGGAATGGGGATGGATCCCAGTTGGAGACTGGGAATGGGGATGGATCCCAGTTGGAGACTGGGAATGGGGATGGATCCCAGTTGGAGACTGGAAATGGATCCCAGTTAATGACTGGGAATGGGGATGGATCCCAGTTGGAGACTGGGAATGGGGATGGATCCCAGTTGGAGACTGGGAATGGATCCCAGTTAGAGACTGGGAATGGGGATGGATCCCAGTTAGAGACTGGGAATGGGAATGGATCCCAGTTAGAGACTGGGAATGGGAATGGATCCCAGTTGGAGACTGGGAATGGGGATGGATCCCAGTTGGAGACTGGGAATGGGGATGGATCCCAGTTGGAGACTGGGAATGGATCCCAGTTAGAGACTGGGAATGGGAATGGATCCCAGTTGGAGACTGGGAATGGGAATGGATCCCAGTAAATGACTGGGAATGGGAATGGATCCCAGTAAGAGACTGGGAATGGATCCCAGTAAGAGACTGGGAATGGATCCCAGTAAATGACTGGGAATGGGGATGGATCCCAGTTGGAGACTGGGAATGGGAATGGATCCCAGTTGGAGACTGGGAATGGGAATGGATCCCAGTTGGAGACTGGGAATGGATCCCAGTAAATGACTGGGAATGGGGATGGATCCCAGCTGGAGACTGGAAATGGATCCCAGTTGGAGACTGGGAATGGATCCTAGTAAATGACTGGGAATGGGAATGGATCCCAGTTGGAGACTGGGAATGGGGATGGATCCCAGTTGGAGACTGGGAATGGGAATGGATCCCAGTAAGAGACTGGGAATGGGAATGGATCCCAGTTAGAGACTGGGAATGGGGATGGATCCCAGTTAGAGACTGGGAATGGGAATGGATCCCAGTTGGAGACTGGAAATGGATCCCAGTAAATGACTGGGAATGGGAATGGATCCCAGTTGGAGACTGGGAATGGGGATGGATCCCAGTTGGAGACTGGGAATGGGAATGGATCCCAGTAAATGACTGGGAATGGATCCCAGTTGGAGACTGGGAATGGATCCCAGTTGGAGACTGGGAATGGATCCCAGTTAGAGACTGGGAATGGGAATGGATCCCAGTTGGAGACTGGGAATGGGAATGGATCCCAGTTGGAGACTGGGAATGGGAATGGATCCCAGTTGGAGACTGGGAATGGGGATGGATCCCAGTTAGAGACTGGGAATGGGAATGGATCCCAGTAAGAGACTGGGAATGGGGATGGATCCCAGTTGGAGACTGGGAATGGATCCCAGTAAATGACTGGGAATGGGGATGGGTCCCAGTTAGAGACTGGGAATGGATCCTAGTAAATGACTGAGAATGGGAATGGATCCCAGTTGGACACTGGGAATGGATCCTAGTAAATGACTGGGAATGGGGATGGATCCCAGTTGGAGACTGGGAATGGGAATGGATCCCAGTTGGAGACTGGGAATGGGGATGGATCCCAGTTGGAGACTGGGAATGGGAATGGATCCCAGTTGGAGACTGGGAATGGGGATGGATCCCAGTTGGAGACTGGGAATGGATCCCAGTTAGAGACTGGGAATGGGAATGGATCCCAGTAAATGACTGGGAATGGGATTGGATCCCAGTTGGAGACTGGAAATGGATCCCAGTAAATGACTGGGAATGGGAATGGATCCCAGTTGGAGACTGGGAATGGGAATGGATCCCAGTTGGAGACTGGGAATGGGAATGGATCCCAGTTGGAGACTGGGAATGGATCCTGATAAATGACTGGGAATGGGGATGGATCCCAGTTAGAGACTGGGAATGGGAATGGATCCCAGTTGGAGACTGGGAATGGGAATGGATCCCAGTTGGAGACTGGGAATGGATCCCAGTTGGAGACTAGGAATGGGAATGGATCCCAGTTGGAGACTGGGAATGGGAATGGATCCCAGTTGGAGACTGGGAATGGGAATGGATCCCAGTTGGAGACTGGGAATGGATCCCAGTTAGAGACTGGGAATGGGAATGGATCCCAGTTAGAGACTGGGAATGGGGATGGATCCCAGTTAGAGACTGGGAATGGGGATGGATCCCAGTTAGAGACTGGGAATGGGGATGGATCCCAGTTGGAGACTGGGAATGGGAATGGATCCCAGTTAGAGACTGGGAATGGGGATGGATCCCAGTTAGAGACTGGGAATGGATCCCAGTAAATGACTGGGAATGGGAATGGATCCCAGTTGGAGACTGGGAATGGGAATGGATCCCAGTTGGAGACTGGGAATGGGGATGGATCCCAGTAAGAGACTGGGAATGGGAATGGATCCCAGTTAGAGACTGGGAATGGGGATGGATCCCAGTTAGAGACTGGGAATGGATCCCAGTAAATGACTGGGAATGGGAATGGATCCCAGTTGGAGACTGGGAATGGGAATGGATCCCAGTTGGAGACTGGGAATGGATCCCAGTTAGAGACTGGGAATGGGGATGGATCCCAGTTAGAGACTGGGAATGGGGATGGATCCCAGTTGGAGACTGGGAATGGGAATGGATCCCAGTAAATGACTGGGAATGGGAATGGATCCCAGTTAGAGACTGGGAATGGGGATGGATCCCAGTAAATGACTGGGAATGGGAATGGATCCCAGTTGGAGACTGGGAATGGGAATGGATCCCAGTTGGAGATTGGGAATGGGAATGGATCCCAGTTGGAGACTGGGAATGGATCCCAGTAAATGACTGGGAATGGGAATGGATCCCAGTTGGAGACTGGGCACAGATCCCAGTTGGAGATTGGGACTGGGCACGGATCCCAGTAACAGACTGGGAATGGGAACGGATCCCAGTGCTGGCATGGGAGGAGGAATTTTGGGAAGCACGGCCAAGCTCCTGCTGGATCTGGGCAGCCCTGAGAAAAAAAAGACCCTGCGGGGATCAATTAGGAGTTAATTTGAGAAATGAATTAGGAATTGAGTTGGGAATTACGGGCAGCAGGGCAAGGGCGGGATCCAAGAGGCGGAAGGTGGTGAGAGGGAACACAGACAGGGAATGGGGACAGGGAACAGGGGAAAGGAAAGGTCCAGGGAATATGAAAAGAACCGCCACCGAGAGAATATGGGATGGGGCTTAGGGAAATACGGCCAGGATGAAAAAGGGGAATAGAGGGATGGAGATGTGAACTGCAAAACGGGAACAGGACAGGGAATAGAGCAACGGAAACGCGGGACCAGCAGGAGAGGGAAAATATGACAAGACGAAGGGAATATGGGACTGGGAATACAGGAACAGCAACCAGAGCAAGAATATGGACCAGAAACAGGGAATGAGACCAGGAACAGGATGTGGACTGGGATGGGAGCAGGATGGGACTGGGAGTGGGGTGAAATGAGAACGGGCAGGGGCAGGAACAGTGACAGCGGGCAGAGGGGGATCCTGGACCGGGGACACCAGGAACCGGGCCAGGGGGAGATGGGGACAGTTCCTGGGCAGAGGGTGCTTGATCTGCTGCCCCAGAACCTCCGCCAGGGTCTCCCAGCACAGATGGAGATGCTCGTCCTGGGGAGCCCAAAGCCCTGAGCAAGGCCCAAGTCCCTGCCAGGAACCCTCAACTGCCTCACAGCCAGCATCCCCCACATCCCCTGGAGGATCCCCCCATGTCCCCATCAGTGTCTTAGTGGAGATGGGAGCTGGTCTGGAACCTCTTCCTGCACTGGTCACACTCGTAGGGCCTCTCCCCGGTGTGGTTCATCTGGTGGAGAGTCAGGGCACAGCTCCGGCTGAAGCTCTTCCCACATTGGGGACACTCGTAGGGCCTCTCACCAGTGTGGCTCCTCTGGTGGATGTCGAGGTGGGAGCTCCTCCTGAAGCTCTTCCCACACTCCCCGCACTCGTAGGGCCTCTCCCCGGTGTGGACGCGTCGATGGACGGTGAGGTGGAAGTTTCTCTTGAAGCTCATCCCGCAGTCGGGGCAGCAGAAGGGCCTCTCATCCGTGTGAGTCTGCTGGTGCCTGAGAAGAACAGAATTGGTCTGAAACCTCTTCCCACACTGGTCACACTCGTAGGGCCTCTCCCCGGTGTGGGTCCTCTGGTGGGCAATCAGGCTGGAGCTATTCCTGAAGCCCTTCCCACACTCCTCACACTTGTAGGGCCGTTCTCCCGTGTGGATCCTCTGGTGTGTGATCAGATCAGAGTTCTTAATGAAGCTCTTCCCACAATCCTTACATTTGAAGCGTCTCTCCCCACTGTGGATCAGCTGGTGTGTTTTCAGGTAGGAGCTCGTACTGAAGCTCTTCCCACACTCCCCACACTGGTAGGGCCTCTCCCCGGTGTGGACGCGCCGGTGCACGAGAAGGGTGGAGTTTGTCTTGAAGCCCACGCCACAGTCGGGGCAGCGGTAGGGCCTCTCATCCGTGTGAGTCTGCTGGTGCAGGAGGAGTTCAGAACTGGTGTGAAACCTCTTCCTGCATTGGTCACACGCGTAGGGCCTCTCACCAGTGTGGATCATCTGGTGGAGAGTCAGGGAGGAGCTCTGACTGAAGCTCTTCCCACACTGGGGACACTCGTAGGGCCTCTCCCCGGTGTGGATGCGCCGGTGCCGGATGAGGTTGGACCTTCGCTTGAATCCCTTGTTGCAGTCGGGGCAGCGGAAGGGCCTCTCATCCGTGTGAATCCGCTGGTGCACGAGGAGATCAGAACTGCTCCGAAACCTCATCCCGCATCGGTCACAATCGTAGGGCCTCTCCCCGGTGTGGATCAACGTGTGGGCAGTCAGGTTGGCTCTACTGCGGAACCTCTTCCCACACTGGGGACACTCGTAGGGCCTCTCCCCGGTGTGGATGCGCCGATGGTTTGTGAGATTGAAGTTTGTCTTGAAGCCCACCCCACAGTCGGGGCAGCGGAAGGGTTTCTCATCCGTGTGAATCCGCTGGTGAACGAGGAGATTTGATCTGGTGTGAAATGTCTTCCTGCACTGGTCACACTCGTAGGGCCTCTCCCCGCTGTGGATTATCTGGTGTCTGATCACGTCGCGCCTATCGCTGAAGCTCTTCCCACACTGGGGACACCCGTAGGGTCTCTCCCCGCTGTGGATGTGCCGGTGCCTGATGAGGTTGGAGTTTCTCTTGAAGCCCATCCCGCAGTCGGGGCAGCGGAAGGGCCTCTCATCCGTGTGAATCCGCTTGTGCATGAGGAGCTCAGAACTGCTCCGAAACCCCTTCCTGCATTGGTCACACTCGTAGGGCCGTTCTCCCGTGTGGAGTCTCCAGTGGTAGACCAGTTGATATCTCCATCTAAAGCTCTTCTCGCACTCCGAGCACTTGTGGGGCTTCTCCCCATCGTGACGCCGCTCAGGGACCCCCAGCTCCGAGCTCTGCCCCAGGGTGGGTCTTTCCTCCTGGGATCCCCGAGATGTGCGTTTGCAGCCCCTCCTGGTGCGGGATCTCCGGGCCTTTTCCTCCCCGTTGGATTCCTGCGCCGTGGAGCCGCTCCAAAGGGCCTCTGGCACCAGCTTCTGCCGCGGGGATTTGTCCTGCCCGGGCTCCGCGCTCAGCTCCGTGTCTGGGGGAGGAAGGACAAGGAGAGGACGGCATTTGTGCCCGGAGAGCCCCGCCATGGGTTTGGGGCGAGCTCCCCCTCCGCGCTCACCTGCGGGTTCCGGGGAGAGACTTTCTCCCGATCCTCCTCGTCCTCTGTCCCTTCTGCTTCCTGCTCCTCCTCTTCCTGCCACTCTTGAGTTTCCTGTTCCTCCGGCTCTGTGCCTCCTCTTCCTCCCGCCCTGGGCGGTTCCAAAGCGGCCCGGCCCCGCGCGGCCCCGGGAGCGATCCCGGGAGCAGCGGGAAGGAACTGGGAGCGCTTTCCCTCCCAGTATGGCTCTTACTGGGAGCGCTGGGAGGGAACTGGGAGCGAACAGCGCCCGGACTCGGCTGCCGCCGCCGCTGGGCGGGGCCAAGGCGTGGGGCGTGGTTATGCAAATAGTGGATCGATCGCGCGCTGTGATTGGTGCGCGGCGCGAATCTCCGCGCTCAGTCCTCTCGCGGGGTTTGCGAGTGTGGTTATGCAAATGAGATCGTTGGGCGGGGTTATGCAAATGTTTGGCCCCGCCCACGCCGTTCCCAGCCCCGCAGCCCCACGGACGGACCGGGGCCTTGGGAACCGCCCCCGAGTTGGGGTCCCGCCCCCCGCACGCGCTGCGCTGCCCCTGGGCCTTGGGGACATCCCGGGGTGTCACCTCCCCTGTGTCACCCCCGCCTTGGGGACATCCCGGGGTGTCACCCCTTTCCCTGGGTGTCACCTCCTTTGTCACCCCCCCCAGAGTGTCACCTCCCTGTGTCACCCCCCCAGGGTGTCACCCCCTGTGTCACCCCCGCCTTGGGGACATCCCGGGGTGTCACCCCCTTGTGTCACCCCCCCAGGGTGTCACCCCCTGTGTCACCCCCTCTTTGGGGACATCCCGGGGTGTCACTCCCCTGTGTCACCCCCCGAGGGTGTCACCTCCCCTGTGCCACCCTCCGGGGTATCCCCCTCCTGTGTCACCCCCCAGGGTGACACCCCCTGTGTCACCCCCCTTCCCGGGTGTCACCTCCTTTGTCAGCCCCCCAGGGTGTCACCTCCCCTTGTGTCACCCCCCCTGGGTGTCCCCCCGCCGTGTCACCCCCGCCTTGGGGACATCCCAGGGTGTCACCCCTCTGTGTCACCCCCCCCAGAGTGTCACCCCCCTGTGTCACCCTCCTGGGTGTCACCCCTTGTGTCACCCCCGCCTTGGGGACATCCCGGGGTATCACCCCCCTATGTCACCCCCCTTCCCGGGTGTCACCTCCTTTGTCACCCCCCCAGGGTGTCACCTCCCCTTGTGTCACCCCCGCCTTGGGGACATCCCAGAGTGTCACCTCCCTGTGTCACCCCCCGAGGGTGTCACCCCTCTGTGTCACCCCCCCCGGGTGTCCCCCCCCCGTGTCACCCCCCGGCCTGTCCCCGATCCCGCTGTCACGTGTTCGCTGATCCCATTAATCGCCTTTGCCGGGCCCCGGGGGCGGGGGGGAGGTGACAAGGTGACAAGGTGACACCATGGCCACCCCCCCGGCCCGGACTGTCCTTGTCACCGGCTGCTCCTCGGGCATCGGCCTGGCCGTGGCCGTGCTGCTGGCCCGGGACCCCCGGCGGCGATACCTGGGTGAGGACGGGATGTCCCCAAATGTCCCCAAGTGTCCCCAAGTGTCCCCAAGTGTCCCCGAGGCGGGGAGGGTGACGGGGAGTGTCCCCAAGGTGGGAGGGGAAATACCCGGGGGGGGGGTGGGACACCCCAGGAGTGTCCCCAACTCATTAAGGGACACCCCGGGATGTCCCCAAGGCGAGGAGGGTGAGGGACAATGTCCCCAAGTGTCCCCAAATGTCCCCAAGTGTCCCCAAGTGTCCCCAAGGTGGGAGGGGACACGGGAAATACCCAGAGGGTGGGAGGGGGTGGGGACACCCCGGGAGTGTCGCCAACACCTTAAGGGACACCCCAGGATGTCCCCAAGGCGGGGAGGGTGAGGGACAGTGTCCCCAAATGTCCCCAAGTGTCCCCAAATGTCCCCAAGGTGGGAGGGGACACGGGAAATACCCGGGGGGGGGTGGGACACCCCGGGATGTCCCCAACACCTTAAGGGACACCCCGGGATGTCCCCAAGACGGGGAGGGTGAGGGACAATGTCCCCAAATGTCCCCAAATGTCCCCAAGGTGGGAGGGGAAATACCCGGGGGGGGGGGGTGGGACACCCCAGGAGTGTCGCCAACACCTTAAGGGACACCCCGGGATGTCCCCAAGGCGGGGAGGGTGAGGGACAATGTCCCCAAATGTCCCCAAGTGTCCCCAAGTGTCCCCAAATGTCCCCAAGGTGGGGAGGCGCAGAGGGGACAGCCCGGGATTGTCCCCGACACGGGATTTGGGGGGGTTTTGGGGAGCCCTGAGCGATTTTTGGGACCCCTGACGGATTTTTTGGGGTTTTTTTGGGATCCCCGATGAATTTTTGGGACCCCTGACAGATTTTTTGGGTTTTTTTTGACCCCTGATGGATTTTTGGGGGGTTTTTGGGACCCCTGATGGAGTTTTTTTGGGGTTTTGGGACCTCTGGCAGATATTTTGGGGGGTTTTTTGGACCCCTGATGGATTTTTGGGGGGTTTTTTGGACCCCTGACAGATTTTTTGGGGTTTTTTGGACCCCTGACGGATTTTTTTTGGGGGTTTTTTTTTGACCCCTAACAGATTTTTTTGGGGTTTTTTGGATCCCTGACGAATTTTTTTGATCCCTGACGGATTTTTTGGGGTTTTTTTGGATCTCTGACAGATTTTTTGGGGGTTTTTTGGACCCCTGACGAATTTTTTTGATCCCTGACGGATTTTTTGGGTTTTTTTTGGGTTTTGGTCAGTCCTGGCCACCATGCGGGACCTGTCCCGTCGGGGCGCTCTGGAGGCCGCGGCCGGGGCCACCCTCGGGGACACTTTGAAGATCCTTCGCCTCGATGTCACCAGCGACGCCTCCGTGGCCGAGTGCCTGGGGGAGGTCCCGGGGGGGCGCGTGGACGTCGTGGGTGAGAAATTGGGGGGCGATTTGGGGGGGATTTGGATCGATTTGGGGGGATTTTGGGGGATTTGGATCGATTTTGGGGGGATTTGGGGGGATTTGGATCAATTTGGGGGCGTTTTGGGGCAATTTTGGGGGGATTTGGGGGATTTGAATCAATTTGGGGACGTTTCGGGGCAATTTTGGGGGATTTTGGGGCAAATTTGGGGGGAATTGCATCAATTTCGGAGCGTTTTGGGGCAATTTTGGGGGATTTTGGGGCAAATTTGGGGGGAATTGCATCAATTTGGGGGCGTTTTGGGGCAATTTTGGGGGGATTTGAATCAATTTGGGGACGTTTTGGGGCAATTTTGGGGGGATTTTGGGGCGTTTTGAATCAATTTCGGGGGGTTTTGGGGCAATTTTGGGGGATTTTGGGGGGATTTGGGGCAATTTTGGGGGGATTTGCATCAATTTGGGGGATTTTGGGGGGAGTTTGGGGGGATTTTGGGGGATTTGCATCAATTTGGGGGCGTTTGGGGCAGTTTTGGGGCATTTCGGGGCAGGTTTGGGGGTTTTTAGGGGTGGATTTTTTGGGGTCCTGTGCAAATTTTGGGGGGATTTTGGGCGGTTTTACGTCTGTTTTGGGGCAGTTTTGGGAGTTTTGAGGCAGTTTTGGGGCAGTTTTGGGGGTTTGGGGGCAGTTTTGGGGCAGTTTTGGGGCAGTTTTGGGGGGTTTTTGGGGCAGTTTTGGGGCAGTTTTGGGGCAGTTTTGGGGTGTTTTGGGGCAGTTTTGGGGGTTTTGGGGCAGTTTGGGGGATTTTAGGGTTTGTTTTTGTGGGGCTTGAGGACATTTTGGGGCGGGTTTTGGGGGCAGATTTCATGAAGTTCCGTCCAGATTTTGGGGGAATTTTTTGCGATTTCTGTCCCACAGACCAATTTTTGGGGGGGATCTCGGGATTTTTGGGGCTCCCCCCGACGCCCCCCAGACCCCCCCAGTGACCAACACGGGACAGTGAATTTTTGGCTGTCCAAAAGGTTCATTTGGGGTGCATTTTATGGGGTTTAGTGCAGATTTGTTTTTTAAGAATTTTTTTTTTAGGATTTTTTTTTTTTTGAAATTTCCCTACTAAAAGCCAATTTTAGGGGGAATTTCGGGATTTTTGGGGCTCCCCTGACCCCCCCCGACCCTCCCCTCAGTGAACAACGCCGGGGTGGGGCTGGTGGGGCCCCTGGAGAGCGCCTCGGGGCCGCAGGTGCAGCGGGTGTTCGACACCAACGTTTTTGGGGTGCTGCGCCTGGCGCGGGCTCTGCTCCCCCAAATGAAGAAACGGCGCAGTGGTCACATCGTGGTGGTGAGCAGCGTCATGGGGCTGCAGGGTGAGACCCCAAAACCCCCAAAATCCTCCTAAAAGAACCCAAAAATCGGGTTTGGGACCCCCCAAAACCCCCGGGGACCCCAAAATTCGGGTTTGGGACCCCCCAAAACCCCCCAGGGGTCACATTGTGGTGGTGAGCAGCGTCATGGGGCTGCAGGGTGAGACCCCAAAACCCCCAAAATCCTCCTAAAATACCTCAAAATTCGAGTTTGGGACCCCCAAAACCCCCCAAAATCTCCTAAAATACCCCAAAATTCAGGTTTGGGACCCCCCAAAACCCCCCTAAATCCTCCTAAAATACCCCAAAATTCAGGTTTGGGACCCCCAAAATCCTCCTAAAATACCCCAAAATTCAAGTGTTGGGACCCCAAAATTCGGGTTTGGGACCCCCAAAAACACCCGGGGACCCCCAAATCCTCCTAAAATAACCCAAAATTCGGGTTTGGAACCCCCCAAAACCCCCCAAAACCCCCAAAATCCTCCTAAAATACCCCAAAATTCGGGTTTGGGACCCCCCAAAATCCTCCTAAAATACCCCTAAAATACCCCAAAATTCAGGTTTGGGACCCCCAAAACCCCCAAAATCCTCCTAAAATACCCCAAAATTCGGGTTTGGGACCCCCAAAACCCCCCAAATCCTCCAAAAATACCCCAAAATTCAGGTTTGGGACCCCCCAAAACCCCCAACCCCCCCCCAATCCTCCTAAAATACCTCAAAATTCGAGTGTTGAGACCCCAAAATTCGGGTTTGGGACCCCCCAAAAACCCCCAGGGACCCCAAAATCCTCCTCAGCACCCCAAAATTTAGGGTTTTTTTTAGCCTCCAAATTCTTCCTTGGCACCACAAAATATCCCCAGGGACTCAAAATTCGGGTTTGGGGACCCCAAAAATTTGCTTTTGGGTCCCCAAACCCTCCCTTGATCCCAAATTTGGGGGGCTGGAGACCCCAAACCCTTCCAGACCCCCCCCAAAATTGTCGGGGTCCCCCCAGGGGTCGTTTTCAACGACGTCTACTCGGCCTCCAAGTTTGCAGTGGAGGGTCTGTGCGAGAGTCTGGCCGTGCAGCTGCTGCAGTTCAACGTCTTGTGAGTGCTGCAAAAACACCCCCAAATCACCCCCAAATCACCCCGAAATCACCCCCAAATCACCCCGAAATCGTCCCCAGAAATGCCCCAAAACCCACCAAAAATCACCCAAAAATCACCCCCAAATGCCACCAAAAATCACCCCAAAATCACCCCAAAACGCACCAAAAATCACCCCCAAACCCACCAAAAATCACCCAAAAATCACCCCCAAAACCCACCAAAAATCACCCCCAAAATCACCCCAAAAACACCCCAAAATCACCCCAAAATCGTCCCCAGAAACCCCCCAAAATTGGAAAAAGATTCCCCAAAAATTCCAAAAAAATCCCCAAAATTCCCAAAAAAATCTAAAAAAATTCCAAAAAAATCCGAAAAAATCCAAAAAAAAGGCAAAAAAACCCCCCAAAAATCCCAAAAAAATATAAAAAAATGGGAAAAAAATTCCCCCAAAATCCCAAAAAATTGGAAAAAATTGGAAAAAAATTCCAAAAAAATCCCAAAAAATTGGAAAAAAATCCCCAAAAAATCCCCAAAAATTGGAAAAAAATTCCCCCAAAATCCAAAAAAATTGGAAAAAATCGGGAAAAAATTTCCAAAAATTCCCAAAAAATTCCCCACCCCCCTCCCCCCCTCAGCGTGTCCCTGGTGGAGCCGGGCCCCGTGAACACGGAATTCGAGCGCAAGGTGCTGAACGAGGTGGAAAAATCGGAATTTCCCGAAGCCGACGCCGAAACGTTGCGTTATTTCCGCGAGGTTTATCTCCCCGCCAGCCGAGACGTGTTCAGCACCTTCGGCCAGAGCCCCCAGGAGGTGGCACAGGTGAGCATTTGGGCAAAATTTGGGAATTTTTTTGGCAAAATTTGGTAAATTTTTGGGCAAAATTTGGGAATTTTTGGGCAAAATTTGGGATTTTTGGCGAGTTTTTACGGCGATTTTTGGACAATTTTGGGTATTTCCCACCTGGGTTCATCCAGGAGTTCAGCACTTTCGGCCAGAGCCCCCAGGAGGTGGCACAGGTGAGCATTTGGGGGAAATTTGGGAATTTTTTGGGCAAAATTTGGGAATTTTTGGGCAAAATTTGGGAATTTTTGCGAGTTTTTACGGCGATTTTTGGCGATTTTACGGCGATTTTTGGGACAATTTTGGGGTATTTTGGGGGTTTACCTGCCTGGGTTCATCCAGGTGTTCTGCACCTTTGGCCAGAGCCCCCAGGAGGTGGCACAGGTGAGGATCTGGGGGAAATTCGGGAATTTTTGGGCAAAATTTGGGAATTTTTGGGCAAAATTTGGGAATTTTTGTGAGTTTTTACGGCGATTTTTGGGACATTTTGGGGGTTTTTGGGCTGTTACCTGCCTGGGTTCATCCAGGTGTTCAGCACCTTCGGCCAGAGCCCACAGGAGGTGGCACAGGTGAGCATTTGGGCAAAATTTGGGAATTTTTTGGTCAAAATTTGGGAATTTTTGGGCAAAATTTGGGAATTTTTGGGCAAAAATTGGGATTTTTGGTGAGTTTTTACGGCGATTTTGGGACAATTTTGGGGTATTTCCCACCTGGGTCCAGCCACGTGTTCTGCACCTTCGGCCAGAGCCCCCACGAGGTGGCACAGGTGAGCATTTGGGGCAAAATTTGGGGATTTTTTGGGTAAAATTTGGGAATTTTTGGGCAAAATTTGGGAATTTTTGAGAGTTTTTATGGCGATTTTTGGCGATTTTACCGCGATTTTTGGGGATTTTTTGGGTATTTCCCACCTGGGTTCATCCAGGTGTTCAGCACCTTCGGCCAGAGCCCCCAGGAGGTGGCACAGGTGAGGATTTGGGCAAAATTTGGGGATTTTATGGTCAAAATTTGGGAATTTTTTTGGCAAAATTTGGGAATTTTTGGGCAAAAATTGGGATTTTTGGTGAGTTTTTACAGCGATTTTTGGACAATTTTGGGGTATTTCCCACCTGAGTCCAGCCACGTGTTCAGCACCTTCGGCCAGAGCCCCCAGGGGGTGGCACAGGTGAGGATTTGGGAATTTTTATGGGCAAAATTTGGGAATTTTTGGGTAAAATTTGGGAATTTTTGCGAGTTTTTACGGCGATTTTGGGGCTTTTTACGGCGATTTTTGGGACAATTTTGGGGTATTTTGGGGCATTTCCCACCTGGGTTCATCCAGGTGTTCAGCACCTTCGGCCAGAGCCCCCAGGAGGTGGCACAGGTGAGGATTTGGGGGAAATTTGGGAATTTTTGGGGCAAAATTTGGGAATTTTTGCGAGTTTTTACGGTGATTTTTGGCGGTTTTACGGCGATTTTTGGGACAATTTTGGGGTATTTTGGGTATTTCCCACCTGGGTCCAGCCACGTGTTCAGCACCTTCGGCCAGAGCCCCCAGGAGGTGGCACAGGTGAGCATTTGGGCAAAATTTGGGAATTTTTGGTCAAAATTTGGGAATTTTTGCGAGTTTTTACGGCGATTTTTGGGTTTTTTATGGCGATTTTTGGGGCAATTTTGGGGATTTTTGGGGCGTTACCCGTCCAGGTGTCACCTGGAATTTGCCACCTTTGGGCACAGCCTGGAGAAAGAGGCACAGAGGAGGATTTGGGGGAAATTTGGGATTTTTTTTTGGGATTTTTTAGGAATTTTGGGGGGATTTTTTTTTGGAATTTTGGGATTTTTTTGGAATTTTGGGATTTTTTTTTTTTTTTGGAAATTTTGGGGGGATTTTTTGGGATTTTTTTTTTTTTAATTTTTAGGGATATTTTAATGGGGGATTTTGGGGGATTTTTATTTTTTTGGACTTTTGGGGGAATTTTGGGGCAGATTTTTTGGGGGAGATTTTTTTTGGGGGGGAGAATTTTGAGGGCGAATTTTTTTTTGAATTTCGGAGATTTTTCGGGGCGAATTTTTTTGGAATTTTGGGAGGATTTTTGTGAATTTTTTTTTTTAATAAACCTTTTGTTCGAGCCGAAATTTCAGGGACATTTTTTCACCCAAAATTTCAAGGAAAAAAAATTGTTTTAGAGGGAGAAAATTGAGGGTAAAAAAACTCTCCCGAGCGGCAACTTTTTTCCCGTTTTTTGGGGGATTTTCACTCCGAATTTTTTTCTTTTGAGGAAAATTTTTTTTTTTAGGTTCTCCTTCACTTCTCCTCCTCTTCCCCCAGGCCATCGTGGACGTGATCAACTCCCCCCGCCCCAAATTCCGGACCCCCACCAACCCCCTGTACTCGCCCCTGCTGGCGCTGCGCTTCGCCGATCCCCGCGGCGACCTCGGCGTCAGAACCTTCCAGCGCCTCCTCTTCGACCTGGGGCCCGTCTTCAGCCTCAGCCTGGGGCTCCTCAGGTGTCTCACCTGCCGCTGCTGCCGCCGCAGGGTCACCCCCGTCTGAGGGCACCCCCAAATTCGGGGTTTTTGGGGCGTCCTGGGGCAAAATTGGGAGGTTTTAGGGCAAAATCGGGGTGATTTTGGGTACCTTTGGGGCAGTTTTAGGGGGGATTTGGGGGTGTTTTAGATGGAATTTGGGGGTTTTGGGGGGGTCTCACCTGAGCCTGGCCCTGCTCAGGTGTCTCTGAGTCACCCCCGTCTGAGGGCACCCCCAAATTTGGGGTTTTTGGGGGTGTCCTGGGGCGAAATCCGGAGGTTTTGGGACAAAATCTGGGTGATTTGGGGCAGAATCGGGGGATTTTGGGGGGACTTTGGGGGTGTTTTTGGGGGGATTTGGGGTTTTGGGGGGTCTCACCTGAGCCTGGGGCTCCTCAGGTGTATTTGAGTCACCCCTGACTGAGGGCACCCCAAAATTTGGGGTTTTTGGGGGGTCCTGGGGTGAAATCCGGAGGTTTTAGGGCAAAATCTGGGTGATTTGGGGCAGAATCGGGGGATTTTGGGGGTGTTTTTGGGGAATTTGGGGGTTTTGGGGGGGTCTCACCTGAGGCTGGGGCTCCTCAGGTGTCTCTGAGTCACCCCCGTCTGAGGGCACCCCCAAATTCGGGGTTTTTGGGGTGTCCTGGGGCAAAATCCGGAGGTTTTGGGACAAAATCTGGGTGATTTGGGGCAGAATCGGGGGATTTTGGGGGTGGTTTTGGGGAATTTGGGGGTTTTGGGGGGGTCTCACCTGAGCCTGGCCCTGCTCAGGTGTCTTTGAGTCAGTCCTGTGTGAGGGGACCCCGAAATTTGGGGGGTTTTTGGGGTGTCCTGGAGGGGATTTGGGGTGAAATCGGGGTGATTTGGGGCCATTTAGGGCGAAATTGGGGGGATTTTGGGGTGTTTTAGGGGGGATTTGGGGTTTTGGGGGGTCTCACCTGAGCCTGGGGCTCCTCAGGTGTCTCTGAGTCACCCCCGTCTGAGGGCACCCCCAAATTTGGGGTTTTTGGGGTGTCCTGGGGCGAAATCCGGAGGTTTTGGGGCAAAATCGGGGTGATTTGGGGCAGAATCGGGGGATTTTGGGGGGATTTTGGGGGTGTTTTAGATGGAATTTGGGGTTTTTGGGGGGTCTCACCTGAGCCTGGGGCTCCTCAGGTGTCTCTGAGTCACCCCCGTCTGAGGGCACCCCCAAATTTGGGGGTTTTGGGGTGTCCTGGAGGGGATTTGGGGTGAAATCGGGGGATTTTGGGGTGAAATCGGGGGATTTTGGGAGTTTTGGGGGGAATTTTGGGGGGAATTTTGGGGGGAATTTTGGAGGGTCTCTGGGATGATCTTTGGGGGTCACCATTAAACCTGAGGCTCCTCCCACAGCCGCTCCTTCGCGTTCAGTGTCGCGCCGGGGGTTTGGGGGGTTCTCGGAGGGGAATTTTGGGGCTTTTTAGGGGCTTTTGGGGTTTTTAGGAGATTTTTGGGTTTTTTTAGGGGATTTTTGAGTTTTTTTTTCGGGGGCGGGTCTCAAAAGAACCCTGAGGGGGGCAACAAAACCGGCGGAACTCAATTTGAGAGGCAACGCTCGACGCCCGGAGCGAAGCGGAAGTGAGACACCGGAAGTGGCCGGAAGGCGCGGGGGGCGGACACCGGAAGTCGCTGAGGCCGCCACCGGAAGTCGCGGAGGCCGCCACCGGAAGTCGCGGAGGCCGCGTGGAGGCGCCGGGATGGGGCGGCCCGGGAAGGTCGGGAGGGGAAAAAAACGGGAAAAACCGGGATAAAAACCGGGAAAAACCGGGAAAAACCGGGAAAAACCGGGATGAGAAGGGTTCAGGAAAGAAGCGGCGGGTCGGGAATGGTGGAGGAAGCGGGAATGAGGCGGGAACGAGGAAAAAAAGCGGCGGGAGGGGTTCGGGATCGGCCGAAAGTTCGGGAATTTTTTTATCCGTTTCAGAGAAAAAAAATCGAGATTTAAAATCCCCCAAATTTCGGGAATTTTTCCCGCGCGGAATTTCCGGGTTTTAATCCGTTTCTGGGGGTAACAAAAGCCGAAAACCAACGCGAGGATTAAAAGGTTTGAGCTCGCGGAATTCCCAAATTTTGAGGTTTTTTTCCAGTAATTTTTGGGGATTTTTTTTTCCAGGATTTTTTTTTCCAGGATTTTTTTTTTCCAGGATTTTTTTTTCCAGGATTTTTTTTCCCCAGGAATTTTTTGGAACTTCATTTTTTCAGGAATTTTGGGCGAGTTTTTCCCAGAATTTTTTGGGGGGTTTTTCCCCAGGAGTTTTTGGGAGTCGAGTTCCAGGAATTTTTTTGGGGGGGATTTTTTTAATTTTTCCGGGAATTTTTTTTTCCAGGAATTTTGAGATTTTTGTGGGTGTTTTTTTTGGGGAAATTTGGGAATTTGGGGATAATTTGGGAATTAATTAGGGCTAATTAAGGCTAATTAAGGCTCTCTGTGTGCCCCCAGAGCTGTTTCCAGTGGCTCCGTTCCCAGCAGGAATTAGGGAATTTTGGGGATAATTTGGGATAATTTGGGGATTTTGGGGATAATTAGGGATAATTTGGGAATTAATTAGGGCTAATTAAGGCTAATTAGGGCTAATTAAGACTCTCTGTGTCCCCCAGAGCCGTTTCCAGTGGCTCCGTTCCCAGCAGGAATTGGGGAATTTGGGGGATAATTTGGGATAATTTGGGGATTTTGGGGATAATTAAGGATAATTTGGGAATTAATTAGGGCTAATTAAGGCTCTCTGTGCCCCCAGAGCCGTTTCCAGTGGCTCTGCTCCCAGCAGGAATTGGGGAATTTTGGGGATAACTTGTGATTTTTGGGATAATTTGGGGATTTTGGGGGATAATTGGGGATAATTCAGGAATTAATTAGGGCTAATTAGGGCTAATTAAGGCTAATTAAGGCTCTCTGTGTGTCCCCAGAGCCGTTTCCAGTGGCTCCGCTCCCAGCAGGAATTGGGAAATTTTGGGGATAATTTGGGATAATTTGGGATTTGGGGATTGGGATAATTTGGGAATTGGGGATTTTGGGAATTAATTAGGGCTAATTAAGGCTAATTAAGGCTCTCTGTGTCCCCAGAGCCGTTTCCAGCAGCTCCGCTCCCAGCAGGAATTGGGGAATTTTGGGGATAATTTGGGATAATTTGGGATTGGGATAATTTGGGGATTGGGGAATTTGGGGATAATTTGGGAATTAATTAAGGCTAATTAAGGCTAATTAGGGGTATTTTGTGTCCCCCAGAGCCGTTTCCAGCGTGTGCAGCGGGCCCAGGCCCGGCTCCGCTCCCAGCAGGAATTGGGGAATTTGGGGATCCAGAATCTCCAAAACCTGGGAGATTCGGGGATAATTAAGGCTAATTAAGGCTAATTAAGGCTAATTAAGGCTCTCTGTCCCCCCAGAGCCGTTTCCAGCGGCAGCAGAGGGCCCAGGCCCGGCTCCGCTCCCAGCAGGAGTTCAGCTCCGTGCCTCACTCCTTCGTGTTCCCGAGGGGCCGCGTCGGGAAAAACCTGCGGAGCCTCGTCAGGGACCTGAGGAGAGTCCTGGAGCCTTTCACTGCCAGGAACCTGCAGGTACTGGGGAAACTGGTTTATACTGGTTTGTACTGGTCATAGTGGTGTGTACTGGTGTGTACTGGTGTGTACTGGTGTGTACTGGTTATACTGGTTTATACTGGGAATGGCCTCAGGAGAGTCCTGGAGCCTTTTACTGCCAGGAACCTGCAGGTACTGGTTTGTACTGGTTTATACTGGTTTATACTGGGAATGGCCTCAGGAGAGTCCTGGAGCCTTTTACTGCCAGGAACCTGCAGGTACTGGTTTGTACTGGTTTATACTGGGAACACTGGGAATGGCCTCAGGAGAGTCCTGGAGCCTTTCACTGCCAGGAACCTGCAGGTACTGGTTAAACTGGTTTGTACTGGTGTGAACTGGTTATATTGGGTTATACTGGTCATACTGGTTTATACTGGTGTGTACTGGTTATACTGGGAACACTGGGAACACTGGGAATGGCCTCAGGAGAGTCCTGGAGCCCTTCACCGCCAGGAACCTGCAGGTACTGGGTAAACTGGTTTATACTGGTGTGAACTGGTTATACTGGTCATAGTGGTTATACTGGTTATACTGGTCATACTGGTTATACCAGTTGTACTGATCATACTGGTTATACTGGGAACACTGGGAATGGCCTCAGGAGAGTCCTTCACTGCCAGGAACCTGCAGGTACTGGGGAAACTGGTTATACTGGTTTATACTGGTGTGTACTGGTTATACTGGTGTGTACTGGTTATACTGGGAACACTGGGAACACTGGTCACCGCCAGGAACCTGCAGGTACTGGGGATACTGGTTTATACTGGGTTATACTGGGTTATACTGGGTTATACTGGGTTATATTGGTTATACTGGGTTATACTGGTTATACTGGTTATACTGGGTTATACTGGTCTTACTGGGTTATACTGGTTATACTGGGTTATACTGGTTATACTCGTTATACTGGTGTGTACTGGTTATACTGGTCATACTGGTTATACTGGGAATGGAATATTTAAGGAATTTTGAGCTGTTTTCCTGGATTTTGGTGGGTTTTTTCCATGAATTTTAGGATTTTTTCCCAGAAATTCCACTTTTTTCCCATAAATTTGACTGTTTTTCCCAGAAATTTCAGGTTTTTCCCATAAATTTCACTGTTTTTTCCAGAAATTTCACTGTTTTTCCCAGAAATTTCACTGTTTTCCCCAGAAATTTCAGGTTTTTCCCCAAAAGTTTCAGTTTTTATTTCCAAGAACTCCAGGTTTTTCCCAGAAATTTCAGGTTTTTTCTGGGAATTTCACTTTTTTCCAGAAATTTCACTTTTTTTCCCCCGAAATTTCACTTTTTTCCCCCTAAACTTGACTATTTTTCCCAGGAATTTCGGGATTTTCCCCAGAAATTTCATTTTTTTCCCAGAAATTTCAGGGTTTTTTTCTGGGAATTTCACTGTTTTTCCCAGAAATTTCACTGTTTTTCCCCAGAAATTTCACTGTTTTTCCCCAGAAATTTCAGGTTTTTTTCTTGGAATTTCAGGTTTTTCCCAGAAATTTCAGTTTTTTTCCCCGAAATGTTACTGTTTTTCCCCGAAATTTCACTTTTTTTCCGAGAAATTTCACTGTTTTTCCCAGAAATTTCACTTTTTCCCAGAAATTTCCCTGTTTTCCCCAGAAATTTCAGATTTTTCCCAGAAATTCCCCAGAAATCCCAGGAATCCTGAACTCCCTGCGGATTTTTGGGAATCCCTGTGGATTTTTGGGAATCCCTGCGGATTTTTGGGACTCCCTGCGGATTTCTGGGCTCCCTGGTGAATGTTTACCTTTCCCAGGTGCGCCGCAGCAATTCCCTGCGCGATTTGGTGGCTGTGGCAGGACCTTTGGGTGTCACCCAATTCCTGGTGCTCAGCAAATCGCAGAGCGGCATCAACCTGGTGAGAAAACGGGGAATTTGGGGGGGTTTGGGATGGGGATTTTTGGGAATTTTTGGGGGGGGGGGGTTTGGAGAGAGTTTTGGGGATTTTTGGGGATTTTTAGGGGATTTTTTGGGAATTTTTTTGGGAATTTTTGGGGGGATTTGGAGAGAGTTTTGGGGGATTTTTTGGGGATTTTTAGGGGATTTTTTGGGAATTTTTTTTGGAATTTTTTGGGGGGATTTGGAGAGAGTTTTTGGGGTTTTTTGGGAAATTTTTGGATTTTTTTTAGGGTTTTTTGGGAATTTTTTGGGAATTTTTGGGGGGATTTGGAGAGAGTTTTGGGGATTTTTTGGGATTTTTTTTGGGGTTTATTTGGGAATTTTTTGGATTTTTTTTTAGGGTTTTTGGGGGTTTTTTGGGAATTTTTTCGGGTGTTTTTTCGGTTGTTTTTTTGAGGATTTTTGGGAATTTTTTCGGGTTTTTTTGTGGTTTGGGGGGATTTTTGGGGGATTTTTTGGGAATTTTTTGGGAAATTTTTCTGGTGTTTTTTGGGGGATTTTTGGGAATTTTTTCGGGGTTTTTTGGGGGTTTCCTGGGGATTTTTTTAGAGTTTTTTTGGGGGGATTTGGGGATTTTTGGGGATTTTTGGGGATTTTTTGGGAATGTTGAAGGTCCCAGGAGCCTTCCCAGACCCAGGTGATGAGAGAATTGAATCCATGACTTTGATCCGTGATTGATCCCAAAGTAAACGCTCTGATGGGTCTGGGGGCAAAATTCGGGAATTTGGGACCAAAAATCTGGGATTTGGGGCAAAATTTGGGATTTGGGGCCAAAAATTTGGGAATTTGGGACCAAAAATTTAGGATTTGGGGCCAAAAATTTGGGATTTGGGGCCAAAAATTTGGGATTTTGTGGGCAAAATTCAGGAATTTGGGACCAAAAATTCGGGATTTTGGGCAAAATTTGGGATTTGGGGCCGAAATTTTGGGATTTTGGACTGAAATTTTGGGATTTGGGGCCGAAAATTTGGGATTTGGGGGCAAAATTTGGTATTTGGGGCAAAATTTGGGATTTGGGATTTTGGGTCAAAAATTTGGGATTTGGGACCAAAAATTTGGAATTTGGGGGCAAAATTTGGGATTTGGGGTTGAAAATTTTGAGGTTCTTTCTCCTCATTTTTTTTGGATTTTTTTTGGTTTTTCCAAGGATTTTTCCAGTATTTTTTTCCCAAGAATTTTCTGGGATTTTTTTCTGGGATTTTCCCAGGAATTTCCCCTGATTTTCCCCTGATTTTTTGTGGATTTTTCCTGGATTTTTCCCAGGTTTTTTCCACTTTTCCCCCCAAATTTTCCCGGATTTTTCCCAGATTTTTTCCTGGGATTTTCCCAGAATTCCGCCTAATTTTTCGAGGATTTTTCCCGGATTTTTCCAGGATTTTTCCCAGGTTTTTTCCACTTTTTTCCCTGAATTTTCCCAGATTTTTGGGGGGGATTTTCCCAGGATTTTTCCCATTTTTTTATGACTTTTTCTCTTTCCCAGAAACTTTTCCGCCTCCCGGGGGGTCCCACGCTGACCTTCAAAGTGCTGCAGGTGAGTCCAGGAACGGGGGAATTTTGGGAATTTTGGGATTTTTTGGGAAATTTTGGGAATTTTTGGGGAAATTTTCAGATATTTTGGGGAATTTTTGGATTTTTTGGGGGAATTTTTTTTGGATTTTTGGAAAATTTGGGATTTTTTGGGGAAATTTTGGGAAATTTGGGGATTTTTGGGGGAAATTTTGGGGGAAATTTTGCTATTTTTTAGGGTTTTTTGGGGAAATTTTGAGATTTTTTGGGGAAATTTTGGGGGAAATTTTTGGGATTTTTTAGGGTTTTTTTAAGGGAAATTTTGGGATTTTTTGGGGGATTTTTTTTGGAAATTTTGGGAAATTTTTGAAATTTTGGGATTTTTTTGGAAATTTGGGATTTTTTTGGAAATTTTGGGATTTTTGGGGGTTTTTTGGGTTTTTTTTTTGCTATTTTGGGGTTTTTTATAGGATTATTTTAGGATTTTCCCCCATTTTCAGCACTCCCTGGTGCGGGACGTGGTCTCAGCCCTGAGGAGACACCAGATGAACCAACAGCAGTTGGGGGTTTTTTGGGGGGGTTTTTTGGGGGTTTTTTGGGGTTTTTTTTGCTATTTTGGGGTTTTTTATGGGATTATTTTAGGGTTTTCCCCCATTTTCAGTACTCCCTGGTGCGGGACGTGGTGTCAGCCCTAAAGAGGCACCGGATGCACGAGCAGCAGTTCCTGCACCCTCCCCTCCTGGTGCTGGGGAATTTTGGGGCTCCCCAAATCCACGTGAAGCTGATGGCCTCAATGTTCCAGGGGATGTTCCCGGCGCTCAACGTGCACAAGGTGGGATTTGGGGTTTGGGGTTTGGGGTTTGGGGGATTTGGGGTTTTTGGGGTTTGGGGTTTGGGGGATTTGGGGTTTTTGGGGTTTGGGGTTTGGGGGATTTGGGGTTTAGGGGATTTGGGGTTTGGGGGATTTGGGGTTTGGAGTTTGGGGTTTGGGATTTGGAGGATTTGGGGTTTGGGATTTGGGGTTTGGGGTTTTGGGGTTTGGGGTTTGGGGTTTGGGATTTGGGGCATTTGGGATTTTGGGGTTTTGGGATTTAGGATTTGGGATTTGGGGCATTTGGGGTTTTGGGGTTTGGGGGATTTGAGGTTTGGGATTTGGGGTTTGGGGTTTGGGGTTTTGGGGGATTTGGGGTTTGGGGGGTTTGGGGTTTGGGATTTGGGGTTTGGGGGATTTGGGATTTTGGGATTTGGGAATTTGGGATTTGGGGTTTGGGGTTTGGGATTTGGGGTTTGGGATTTGGGGTTTGGGGTTTGGGATTTGGGATTTGGGGTTTGGGGTTTGGGGTTTGGGGGATTTGGGGTTTGGGGGATTTGGGGTTTGGGGGATTTGGGGTTTGGGGATTTGGGGTTTGGGGTTTGGGATTTGGGGTTTGGGGGATTTGGGGTTTGGGATTTTGGGGTTTGGGGGATTTGGGGTTTGGGGTTTTGGAAATTTGGGGTTTGGGAATGGGGAAAATGGGGTTTTGGGGATTGAGGGTTTGGGATTTGGGGTTTGGGGGATTTGGGGGATTTGGAGTTTTGGGGTTTGGGGTTTGGGATTTGGGATTTGGGGTTTGGGATTTGGGATTTAGGATTTGGGATTTGGGATTTGGGGTTTGGGGTTTGGGGGATTTGGGGTTTGGGGTTTGGGAAAATGGGGATTTGGGGCTTGGGAATTTGAGGTTTTGGGGGTTTGGGATTTTTGGGGTTTAGGGGTTTGGAAATTAGAAGTTTGGGAATGGAGGAAATGGGAAAACCGGAATTTGGGGTTTTGGAAATGGGGTTTTAGGATCTGGGAATTGGGGAAATGAGGATTTGGGATTTGGGATTTGGGAATGGGGACGTCCAGGTGGGAAATGGGGGATTTTTCCCATTTTTCCAGCTCAATCTCAACTCCATCCGTCGCTGTCTCCTGATCTCCTACAACGCCGAGGCCCAGCTCCTGGAATTCCGCCACTAGTGAGGCCCAAATCCCAAACCCCAAACCCCAAACCCCAAAATCCCAAATCCCAAAATCCCAAAATCCCCAAATCCCCCAAATCCCCCAAACCCCAAATCCCCAAAATCCCAAATCCCAAATCCCCAAATCCCCAAATCCCAAAAATCCCAAAATCCAAAATCCCAAATCCCCAAATCCCCAAAATCCCAAATCCCAAATCCCCAAAATCCCCAAATCCCCAAATCCCAAAATCCCAAATCCCAAATCCCAAAATCCCAAATCCCTTAATTCCTGTCCTGGATTCCCCAAATCCCCAAATTTCCACCCTTTTTTCCCATTTTTTCCCAAATTTTCCCTGTTTTCCCCCATTCCAGCAGTGTCCAGGTGCTGCCCCATTCCCAAATTCCCAACATTCCCATTTTTCCCTGGATTTTCCATGGATTTTCCCTGTTTTTCCCCCAATCCCAGCAGTGTCCGGGTGGTTCCCTATTCCCAATATTCCCGTTTTTCCATGGATTTTCCCTGGATTTTCCCAGAATTCCCTGTTTTTCCCCCAATCCCAGCAGTGTCCGGGTGGTTCCCAATATTCCCAAATTCCCATTTTTCTGGAATTTTCCGTGGATTTTCCCAGAATTCCCTGTTTTTTCCCCCAATCCCAGCAGTGTCCGGGTGCTGCCCGTGGGCCTCAGTCGCGGCATCCGGAAAATTCTCCAGGAGAAATTCCCGAACCTGGGCGGGACCGAGGACATCAGCGACCTGCTGACGGGGTACGGGGACAATGGGGACATTGGGGGACATTGGGGACATCCTGGGGGCACCTTGGGGACAATGGGGACATCCTGGGGACATTGGGGACATTGGGGACACATTGGGGACATTGGGGACGCCTTGGGGACATTGGAGACAATGGGGACATTGGGGACATCAGCGACCTGCTGACGGGGTACGGGGACAACGGGGACATTTGGGGACAATGGGGACATCTTGGGGACACTGGGGACAATGGGGACAGTGGGGACAATGGGGACATTGGGAACATCAGCGACCTGCTGATGGGGTACGGGGACATTGGGGACATTGGGGACATCCTGGGGACATTGGGGACAATGGGGACACATTGGGGACACATTGGGGACATTGGGGACAATGGGGACATTGGGGACGCCTTGGGGACATTGGAGACAATGGGGACAATGGGGACATTGGGGACATCAGCGACCTGCTGACGGGGTACGGGGACAATGGGGACATTGGGGACATCCTGGGGACATTGGGGACACGATGGGGACATTGGGGACACCTTGGGGACATTGGGGACACCTTGGGGACATTGGGGACATCCTGGGGACAATGGGGACATCAGTGACCTCCTGATGGGGTATGGGGACTGTCCCCTCAGGAGGGTGGCCCTGTCCCTGGTGTCACTGATGTCACTGTCACTGATGTCACTGTTGTCCCCTCAGGAGGGTGGCCCTGTCACTGTCACTGTCACTGTCCCCTCAGGAGGGTGGCCCTGGTGTCACTGATGTCACTGTCACTGTCCCCTCAGGAGGGTGGCTCTGTCCCTGGTGTCACTGTCACTGTCACTGTCCCCTCAGGAGGGTGGCTCTGTCCCTGGTGTCACTGATGTCACTGTCACTGTCCCCTCAGGAGGGTGGCCCTGTCCCTGGTGTCACTGTCACTGTCCCCTCAGGAGGGTGGCCCTGTCACTGTCACTGTCACTGTCCCCTCAGGAGGGTGGCCCTGTCCGAGAGCGAGGCGGAACCGGACGGGACCCAAAATGTTCTGGAACTGCCCCAAAACTGCGCCGGGCGCGGGAACACGGTGACACAGCAGAGTGCCATCAGGCTGACCGAGGTGACACCCTGGGGACACTGAGGGGACATCATTGGGGACACGGGGAACACGGTGACACAGCAGAGTGCCATCAGGCTGACCGAGGTGACAACCTGGGGACATTGGGGACATCACTGGGGACACGGGGAACACGGTGACACAGCAGAGCGCCATCAGACTGACTGAGGTGACACTGAGGGGACATCATTGGGGACACTGGGGACATCACTGGGGACACGGTGACACAGCAGAGTGCCATCAGGCTGACCGAGGTGACACTGAGGGGACATCATTGGGGACACTGGGGACATCACTGGGGACATTGGGGACACTGAGGGGACATTGGGGACACGGCGACACAGCAGAGTGCCATCAGACTGACCGAGGTGACAACCTGGGGACATCACTGGGGACATTGGGGACATTGGGGTGACACAGCAGAGTGCCATCAGACTGACCGAGGTGACAACCTGGGGACATCATTGGGGACATTGGGGACACGGTGACACAGCAGAGTGCCATCAGGCTGACCGAGGTGACACTGAGGGGACATCATTGGGGACACTGGGGACATCACTGGGGACATTGGGGACACTGAGGGGACATTGGGGACACGGCGACACAGCAGAGTGCCATCAGACTGACTGAGGTGACAACCTGGGGACATCATTGGGGACATCATTGGGGACACTGGGGTGACACAGCAGAGTGCCATCAGGCTGACCGAGGGGACAACCTGGGGACATCACTGGGGACATCACTGGGGACACGGGGAACACGGTGACACAGCAGAGTGCCATCAGGCTGACTGAGGTGACATTGAGGGGACATCATTGGGGACACTGAGGGGACATTGGGAACACGGTGACACAGCGGAGTGCCATCAGACTGACCGAGGTGACACTGAGGGGACACTGGGGACACACAGGGGACACTGAGGGGACAGAGGGACACGGGGACACCACAGGGAGTGGGGACAGGTGGGGACGGTGCCCAGGTGCCACCGCCCCTCACTGGTGTCCCCTCTGTGTTCCGTGTGTGTCCCCATTGTCCCCTGTGTCCCCTCTGTCCCCATTGTCCCCTGTGTCTCCTCTGTCCCCTCTGTCCCCATTGTCCCCTCTGTCCCCTCTGTCCCCTGTCCCAGATCGGGCCCCGTCTGACGCTGCAGTTGGTGAAGGTGGAGGAGGGGCTGGGCCAGGGCAACGTCCTGTACCACGGCCTGGGTGAGTGACACACCTGGACAGGTGAGTGACACCTGGGGACACACCTGGGGACACACCTGGACAGGTGACATCTGGGGACACACCTGGACAGGTGAGTGACACCTGGGGACACACCTGGACAGGTGACATCTGGGGACACACCTGTACCACGGCCTGGGTGAGTGACACACCTGGACAGATGAGTGACACCTGGGGACACACCTGGGGACACACCTGGGGACACACCTGGGGACACACCTGGGGACACACCTGGTGACACACCTGGGACACACCTGGACAGGTGAGTGACACCTGGGGACACATCTGGGGACACACCTGGACAGGTGAGGGGACACCTGGGGACACCTGGGACAGTGCTGGGGTGGGGAAATGTCACCTGTTCCAGGTGTGTCATAGGTGTGTCTGTGGTATCTCAGGTGTGTCATAGGTATGTTCTGGTGTGTCCCAGGTGTGTCTCACGTGTGCACAGGTGTGTGCCAGGTGTCTGTGGGTATCCCAGGTGTGCCCAGGTGTATCCCAGGTGTGCCCAGGTGTGTCTGTGTGTATCCCAGGTGTATCTCAGGTATATCTCAGGTGTCCCCAGGTGTGCCCAGGTGTATCTCAGGTGTCCCCAGGTGTGTCTGTGGGTATCTCAGGTGTCCCCAGGTGTATCCCAGGTGTCTCAGGTGTATCCCAGGTGTGCCCAGGTGTGTCAGGTGTATCCCAGGTGTGCCCAGGTGTGTCAGGTGTATCCCAGGTGTGTCTGTGGGTATCTCAGGTGTGCCCAGGTGTGTCTCAGGTGTCTCAGGTGTGTCTCAGGTGTACCCAGGTGTATCTCAGGTGTGCCCAGGTGTATCCCAGGTGTATCCCAGATGTGCCCAGGTGTGTCTGTGGGTATCTCAGGTGTGCCCAGGTGTCTCAGGTGTATCCCAGGTGTGCCCAGGTGTATCTCAGGTGTCCCCAGGTGTATCCCAGGTGTGCCCAGGTGTATCCCAAGTGTGCCCAGATGTGCCCAGGTGTGCCCAGGTGTGTCAGGGGCCCTTTCCCCGCAGCCCCCAAGAGCGAGGCGGAGCTGCAGCGGCTCGTGGCGCGGAAGGAGCAGCAGCTGCAGGTGAAGGCCGAGAGGAGGCGGAGACAGGAACAGAACGTGGAGAGGAAACGGCAGCAACGGGAACGGCACAGGTGAGGGGACAGGTGTGACACAGGTGAGGGGACAGGTGTGACACAGCTGAGGGGACAGCTGAGGGGACAGGTGAGACACAGGTGAGGGGACAGGTGTGACACAGGTGTGACACAGGTGGGACAGGTGTGACACAGGTGGGACACAGGTGAGGGGACAGGTGTGACACAGGTCAGGGGAACAGGTGTGACACAGGTGTGACACAGGTGAGGGGACAGGTGAGACACAGGTGGGACACAGGTGTGACACAGGTGTGACACAGGTGTGACACAGGTGAGGGGACAGGTGTGACACAGGTGTGCCAGGAGCACAGGTGAGACACAGCTGAGGGCTCAGGTGACGGTTGCAGGGGACTCCCAGCTGAGGAAGTGTCACACAGGTGAGATTCCCCCAGGTGAGACCCCCCAGGGTGGGGCACCTGGCCGGCTCCACCCCCAGGTGTCCCCTCACCTGTCCCCTCACCTGTCCCCTCCCCCCAGGGAGCGCAGCCTGGCCGGGATGGGCCGGGCCCCAGGTGACCCCGGAGGTGACCCCGGAGGTGACAGTGACGTCGAGGACCCCGGAGCACCTGAGGCAGGTGAGGAGGAGCCGTCGGACGAGGACGAGGCCGAATATTACAGACAGGAGCTGGGGGAGGAGCCTGACACAGGTGAGTGTGGGCGTGGCCAGGTGAGGGGGGGGAGGGGGGGAAGGGACTTTTGGGGGGTTCCAGGTGAGTTTCAGGTGAGTTTTGGGGGTTCCAGGTGAATTTTTGGGCTGTTCCAGGTGAGTTTTGGGCTGTTCCAGGTGAGTTTTGGGAATCCAGGTGAGTTTTGGGGGTTCCAGGTGAGTTTTTGGGGTTCCAGGTGAGTTTTGGGGTGTTCCAGGTGAGTTTTTGGGGGTTCCAGGTGAGTTTTTGGGGGTTCCAGGTGAGTTTTGGGGGGATCCAGGTGAATTTTGGGCTGTTCCAGGTGAGTTTTGGGGGTTCCAGGTGAATTTTTGGGCTGTTCCAGGTGAGTTTTGGGGGGTTCCAGGTGAATTTTGGGGGATCCAGGTGAGTTTTGGGCTGTTCCAGGTGAGTTTTGGGGATCCAGGTGAGGTTTTGGGCTGTTCCAGGGTTTTATTCCCCGTTTTTCCCTCCCCGGAAGTGGCTGATGACGCAAAAAAACTCCAGATTTTCCGTGATTTTGGTTCAAAGTAAACGCTCTGACACTTCCGGCGCCTCCCTCCTGCCCCAGACCCCAAATTTTTCCCCTAAATCCCAAATTTTTCCCCCAAACCCCAAATTTTACCCCCAAACCCCAAATTTTTCCCCTCCAAATCCCAAATTTTTCCCCCCAATCCCAAATTTTACCCCCAAACCCCAAATTTTTCCCCTCCAAATCCCAGTTTTTCCCCCAAATCTGATGTTTTACCCTAAATTTCAATTTTTCCCCTAAATCCCAAATTTTTTTCCCCCAAATTCCGATTTTTTCCCCCTAAATCCTAATTTTTTTGCCTTAAATCCCCATTTTTTTCTCCCAAATCTCCATTTTTTTCCCCCAAATCCCAAATGTTTTCCCTCCAAATCCCATTTTTCTCCCCAAATCCCATTTTTTCCCCTCTGAATTCCCGTTTTTTTCCTCTCTTTTTTCCCCAGATTTGTTCCCCAGCAGCTCCAAGAGGAAGCGAAGCTCCTCGGGGGATCCCCAGGCCCGGAAACGACGGAAGAAAAACCCCAAATCCCATCAAAAAACCCCCAAATCCCACCCAGGAAATCCCAAAAATCCCAAATCCCGCCCCGGAACTCCCAAATTTCATCCTGGAACCTCCAAATCCCCTCAGAAAAGCCCAAAATCTCCTCCTGGATCCCAAAAATCCCACTCAGGACACCCCAAAAACCCCAAATCTCGCCCCAGGAAACCTGGAACCCCCAAATCCCACCTGGGATCCCAAAAATCCCACCCAGGATCCCAAAAATCCCACCCGGGACCCCCCAAAAAGCCCAAATCCCGCCGTGGGAAGCTCCTGAACCCCCAAAAAACCCCAAATTTCCAACGGCTCCGAAAGGGAAAAAGTGAGAGGAAAAATCAAAAATAAATTTGGAATTTGGGGGTTTTTTTGTTGGTTTTTTTTTTTTTTTTTTCCCCCCCTTGATTCCGCTGGGATTTTTGGGGGTTTCCTAAAATTTTGGGATCCCCCCGTGTCCTCATTCCCACTTTTCCCTGCTGGGATCCCCCCCAAAAATGAGGAAAAAAACCCCCCAAAATAAAGGATAAAAGCCCCAAAATGGGGAAAATCCACTGAAAAAAATAAAAATCCTCAAAATGGGGGGAAAAAATTCCCCCAAAAATGGGAATTTCAGGGATTTCCAGGGCTCCTCGTGGTGGGAATTCGGGGTGGGAAATTTGGGAATTTCCAGGTGTTTTCCCTCGGAATAAAGTTGGATCCATTCCTGGGGCTGGTGATGGTTTGTGGTTGTTTATTTTTTCCCCAGGAAAATTCCCAATTTTTCCCCCTAAAAATTCCACTTTTTCCAGGCTCAATCCCACTTTTCCTCCCCAAATTCCAATTTTCTGGCCCAAAATTTCCCATTTTTTGGTCAGAAATGCTTTTTTTTCCCTCAGCAGAAATTCCCATTTTTCCCCACCCAAAAATTCCCATTTTTCCCCCCAAAATTTCCTTTTCTCCCTCCCCCCCAACAAAAATTCCCATTTTCCCACTGAAATTCACTTTTCTCCCCACCCAAATTCTGATTTTTTTTCTGCCGAAAATTCCTGTTTTCCCCCCAAAATTCCCGTTTTTTTCCCCACTCAAAATTCCCGTTTTTTTCCCCACTCAAAATTCCCATTTTTCCACCCAAAATTCCCATTTTTCCACTCAAAATTCCTGGTTTTTTTCCACTCAAAATTCCCACTTTTTCACCCAAAATTCCTTTTTTTTTCCCCAGCCCCAAATTCCCACTTTTCCCACCCAAAATCCCGGGACGAGGCGCGGCCGATGCTGGAACCCCGCGGCTTTATTGGACTGGGATGGACTGGGATAAACTGGGATGAACTGGGATGAACTGGGATAAACTGGGATCCGCCGGGAGGAACCGGGAGCGCCTCAGTTGGTGGAGGGTCTGGGGAGGGAGGGAAAATGGAGTCAGGACAGGTGAGAGCCCAGGTGTGTGACCCCCCAGGTGTGCTCCAGGTGTGCCCAGGTGGGTGTGACCCCCCAGGTGTGTGTAACTGCCCAGGTGAGTGCCCAGGTGTGTGCCCAGGTGTGTATAACCCCCCCCAGGTGAGTGCCCAGGTGTGCCCAGGTGAGTGCCCAGGTGTGTATAACCCCCCCCAGGTGTGCCCAGGTGTGCTCACTTGGCCCACTCCACGTTGAGGATCAGGTGTGTGTAACCCCCCCAGGTGAGTGCCCAGGTGTGTGTAACGCCCCAGGTGTGCCCAGGTGTGTGTAACCCTCCCAGGTGTGCCAAGGTGAGTGCCCAGGTGTGCCCAGGTGTGCCCAGGTGTGCTCACTTGGCCCACTCCACGTTGAGGATCAGGTGTGTATAACCCCCCCCCAGGTGTGTGTAACCCCCCAGGTGTGCCCAGGTGAGTGCCCAGGTGTGTGTAACCCCCCAGGTGTGCCCAGGTGTGTGTGACCCCCCCCAGGTGTGCCCAGGTGAGCCCAGGTGTGTGTAACCCTCCCAGGTGTGCCCCAGGTGTGCTCACTTGGCCCACTCCACGTTGAGGATCAGGTGTGTATAACCCCCCCCCAGGTGTGTGTAACCCCCCAGGTGTGCCCAGGTGAGTGCCCAGGTGTGTGTGACCCCCCAGGTGTGCCCAGGTGTGTGTGACCCCCCCCAGGTGTGCCCAGGTGTGTGTGACCCCCCCAGGTGTGCCCAGGTGTGTATCTAACCCCTCCCAGGTGTGCCCAGGTGTGTATCTAACCCCTCCCAGGTGTGCCCAGGTGTGTGTGACCCCCCCAGGTGTGCCCAGGTGAGTGCCCAGGTGTGCCCAGGTGTGTGTAACCCTCCCAGGTGTGCCCCAGGTGTGTGTAAACCCCCCCAGGTGAGTGCCCAGCTGTGTATAACCCCCCCAGGTGAGTGCCCAGGTGTGTATAACGCCCCCAGCTGTGCCCAGGTGTGTGTGACCCCCCAGGTGTGCCCAGGTGTGTGTGACCCCCCAGGTGTGCCCAGGTGTGTGTAACCTCCCCCAGGTGACCCCCCCCAGGTGTGTATAACCCCCCCCAGGTGAGTGCCCAGGTGTTCCCAGGTGTGTATAACCCCCCCCAGGTGTGCCCAGGTGTGCCCAGGTGTGTATCTAACCCCTCCCAGGTGTGCCCAGGTGTGTGTGACCCCCCAGGTGTGCCCAGGTGTGTATAACCCCCCCCCAGGTGAGTGCCCAGGTGTGTGTGACCCCCCCAGGTGTGCCCAGGTGTGCTCACTTGGCCCACTCCACGTTGAGGATGAGGTGGTCGTAGCCGAAGCCCGACACACCTGCGATGGCTCTGGCCGCGTCCTCGCGCCGGTGGAAACTGATAAAGGCAAAACCCTAAAAAAAAACCCCCCAAAACCCGAGTCAACACCTGGATTGGCTCACACCTGGCCGGGGGGCGGGGCCCAGGGGAGCAGGTGACCTTGGACTGGCCCGTGGTCTTGTCCTTGGCCAGGTAGATGCGGGAGATGGAGCCGAAGGGGCGGAAGAGCTCCTGCAGGTCGGTCTCACGCGTGTCCTCCGACAGGTTGGTGACACGGATGGTGGCGTTGTCGTCGGCTGGGGGGGGACAGGTGAGCTCAGGTGTGCTCAGGTGTGTCCTCAGGTGTGCCCAGGTGTGGTGTGTCTCCTCCAGGTGTGTCCCCAGAGCCCCTCAGGTTTCCCCAGAGCCTCCCAGGTGTGTCCCAGGTCTCCCCAGGTGTGTAGGTGTATTTTTACTCCCTCAGGTGTGTCCCAAGTACCCCCCCGGTGTATTTTTAACCCTCCCAGGTGTGGTTTTTTACCTCCCAGGTGTGTCTCAGGTGCCCCCAGGTGTGTCCCAAATGCCTCCAGGTGTATTTTAACTCCCCCAGGTGTATTTTTACCCCCTCAGGTGTGTCCCAGGTGTATTTTTATCCCCCTCTAGACGTGTCCCAAGTACCCCCAGGTGTATTTTAGCCCCCTCAGTTTGTCCCAGCTGCCCCCAGGTGTATTTTAACCCCCCCCCGGTGTATTTTAACCCCCCCAGGTGTCCCCAGGTGTCCCCAGGTGTATTTTAACCCCCCAGGTGTCCCAGGTGTCCCCAGGTGCGCTCACCCCGGCGGTTGGGCTGCATGGACTCCCCGCGGCGGCTGGCGCCGTCCCTCAGGCTCGGCGGGACGTATTTGCCCGTCTTGCTCACCTGGGCAGCCACCGGCTCCGGCTCTGCAGGTGACACAGGGGACACGGGGGGGACAGGGGACACAGGTAACACAGGGGGGACAGGTGACACAGGGGGCACAGGTGAGACAGGGGGCACAGGTGAGACAGGGGACACAGGTGGGGACAGGGGGGGACAGGTGACACAGGTGACACGGGGGACACAGGGGACACAGGGGACACAGGTGACGCAGGCGGGACAGGGGGGCACAGGGGGGGACAGGTGACATGGGGGGGACAGGGGGCACAGGGGACACAGGTGACACAGGGGGCACAGGGGGGGACAGGTGACACAGGGGACACAGGTGACACAGGGGGACAGGTGACACAGGGGGGAGAGGTGACACAGGGGGGACAGGTGACACAGGGGGACACAGGTAAAGGGATGGGGACAGGTGACACAGGGGGGGACAGGTGAGACGGGGACACAGGGGAGACAGGTGACACAGGGGGGACAGGTGACACAGGGGACACAGGGGGCACAGGTGACACAGGGGACACAGGGGGGACAGGTGACACAGGGGACACAGGGGACACAGGGGGGACAGGTGACACAGGGGACACAGGTGACACAGGGGGGCACAGGTGACACAGGGGGGCACAGGTGAAGGGATGGGGACAGGTGAAGGGATGGGGACAGGTGAGGGACAAGTGACACGGGGGGACAGGTAAAGGGATGGGGGACAGGTGACACAGGGGGGCACAGGTGACACAGGTGGACACAGGGGAAGGCACAGGTAGGGACAGGTGAAGGGACAGGGGACAGGTGAAGGGATGGGGACAGGTGAAGGACAAGTGACACCCTGACTCTGGGACCTCACAGAGAAACAACAAAAAACCAGGAAAAAGCCCCAAAATTCCCAGAAAAAAGGTGGATTTTGGGGTCCCACCTGTGGGAAGTTTCTCCTTCTCGCCCGTGAGGAGCCCCAGGGGCTCGGGGCCACCACCAGGGTGACACTGGGGCCACCACCATGGGGACACTGAGGCCACCACCAGGGTGACACTGAGGCCACCACTCACAAAATCACACAGGAATGGAGAAAAAAACAGGAAAAAACAGGGAAAAATGGGAAAAATGCCCTCAAAAAGTTGGATTTTGGGCTCCCACCTCCGGGGAGTTTCTCCTTCTCGCCCGTGGACAGCCCCAGCTGCTTGGGGCCACCACCAGGGTGACACTGAGGCCACCACCACGGTGACACTGGGGCCACCACCAGGGTGACACTGAGGCCACCACCATGGGGACACTGGGGCCACCACTCATAAAATTACACAGGAACGGAGAAAAAAAGGAAAAAACAAGGAAAAATGGGGAAAAAACGGGGAAAAATGGGGAAAAATCAGGGAAAAATGGGGAAAATGCCCTCAAAAAGTTGGATTTTGGGCTCCCACCTCCGGGGAGTTTCTCCTTCTCGCCCGTGGACAGCCCCAGGTACTGCTCCTGCTCGGGGCCACCACCATGGTGACACTGAGGCCACCACCATGGGGACACTGGGGCCACCAGCACTCACAGAGTCACACAGGAATGGAGAAAAAAGCAGGGAAAAATGGGGAAAAAACAGGGAAAAATGGGAAAAATCCCCCCAAAAAGTTGGATTTTGGGCTCCCACCTCTGGGGAGTTTCTCCTTCTCCCCCGTGGACAGCCCCAGCTGCCACCAGGGTGACACTGAGGCCACCACCACAGTGACACTGGGGCCACCACTCACAAAATTACACAGAAATGGAGAAAAAAAAGACAGGAAAAACCAGGGAAAAATGGGGAAAAAACGGGGGAAAAAGGGGAAAAAACAGGGAAAAATGGGGAAAAAACAAGGAAAACAGGGAAAAATGCCCTCAAAAAGTTGGATTTTGGGCTCCCACCTCCGGGGAGTTTCTCCTTCTCGCCCGTGGACAGCCCCAGCTGCTCGGCCAGCTCCTTCTGCATGGGCCCCAGCGTGTCCTTGTAGGGGCAGCGCGTGGTCCAGTGGTCGCCTTTGCAGATGCGGCACGAGACGATCTTCTGGCCCTTGAGCTTGTTCATGGGGTCCTCCTCCTCCTGGCAGTTCAGGTCCTGCAGAACAGGGACACCTGAGCACACCTGGGCACACCTGGGGACACCTGGGCACACCTGGGCACACCTGGGGACACCTGGGGACGCCCCTGACCCTCCCTGATAACCCCCAGGAACACCCAGAGATGTTCATGGGGTCCTCCTGCTCCTGCCAGTTCAGGTCCTGCACGGGGAGACCACACCTGAGCACACCTGTGTCACACCTGGGCACACCTGGGGACACCCCTGACCCTCCCTGATAACCCCCAGGGACACACAGAGATACTCATGGGGTCCTCCTCCTCCTGGCAGTTCAGGTCCTGCAGAACAAGGACACCTGAGCACACCTGGGCACACCTGGGGACACCTGAGCACACCTGGGGACACCTGAGCACATCTGGGCACGCCCCTGACCCTCCCTGATAACCCCCAGGGACACACCCAGAGATGGTCATGGGGTCCTCCTCCTCCTGGCAGTTCAGGTCCTGCAGAACAGGGACACCTGAGCACACCTGGGCACACCTGGGCACACCTGAGCACACCTGGGCACACCCCTGACCTTCCCTGATAACCCCTCAGGAACACCCAGAGATGGTCATGGGGTCCTCCTCCTCCTGCCAGTTCAGGTCCTGCACGGGGAGACCACACCTGGGCACACCTGGGCACACCTGGACACACCTGGACGCACCTGGGCACGCCCCTGACCCTCCCTGATAACCCCCAGGGACACCCAGAGATGGTCATGGGGTCCTCCTCCTCCTGGCAGTTCAGGTCCTGCAGAACAGGGTCACCTGAGCACACCTGGGGTCACCTGGGCACACCTGAGCACACCTGGGGACACCTGAGCACACCTGGGCACACCTGGGCACGCCCCTGACCCTCCCTGATAACCCCCAGGGACACCCAGAGATGGTCATGGGGTCCTCCTCCTCCTGGCAGTTCAGGTCCTGCAGAACAGGGTCACCTGAGCACACCTGAGCACACCTGAGGACACCTGGGCACGCCCCTGACTCTCCCTGATAACCCCCAGGGACACCCAGAGATGGTCATGGGGTCCTCCTCCTCCTGGCAGTTCAGGTCCTGCAGAACAGGGACACCTGAGCACACCTGGGGTCACCTGAGCACACCTGGGGACACCTGAGCACATCTGGGTCACACACCTGGGGACACCTGGGCACACCCCTGACCCTCCCTGATAACCCCTCAGGGACACCCAGAGATGGTCATGGGGTCCTCCTGCTCCTGCCAGTTCAGGTCCTGCACGGGGAGACCACACCTGGGCACACCTGGGAACACCTGAGCACACCTGGGCACACCTGAGCACACCTGGGTCACACCTGGGCCCACCTGAGCACACCTGAGCACACCTGGGGACACGCCTGGGGACACCTGGGCACACCTGGGAACACCTGAGCACACCTGGGGACACGCCTGGGGACACCTGGGTCACACCTGAGCACACCTGAGGACACCTGGGCACACCTGGGTCACACCTGAGCACACCTGGGTCACACCTGGCTCACACCTGCCCCCACCTGGGTCACACCTGAGCACACCTGTCCCCACCTGGCTCACACCTGTCCCCACCCGTGCCCACCTGGGGACACCTGAGGCACACCTGGGTCACACCTGAGCACACCTGGGTCACACCTGAGCACACCCGGGTTCACACCTGTCCCCACCTGTGCCACACCTGTCCCTACCTGGGTCACACCCAAGCACACCTGGGTCACACCTGTCCCCACCTGACTCACACCTGTGCCCACCTGTGCCCACCTGGGTCACACCTGAGCACACCTGGCTCACACCTGTCCCCACCCGTGCCCACCTGGGTCACACCTGAGTACACCTGTGTCACACCTGTCCCCACCCGTGCCCACCTGGGTCACACCTGAGCACACCTGGGCACACACCTGAGCACACCTGGGTCACACCTGAGCACACCTGGGTCACACCTGAGCACACCTGGGGACACCTGAGCACACCTGTGTCACACCTGTGTCACACCTGTGTCACACCTGTGCCCACCCGTGCCCACCCGGCCGTACCTCCTTGCTGGTGATGAAGGTCATGAAGACGTCGTCGCTCACCGTCGTCGTGGCCACGTTGGGCCCGGGGGCGTCGAACTCGGAATTCCCAAACTTCTTCCAGTTCTGAGGGGAAACAAAAACCCACCTGAAAATCCCGGGAAAAGCCACGGGAATTCCCATTTCTCCACAGGAAATTCCCTTTTGTTTTTTCCCTTTCCCAAGTAAATCTCGGGTTTTTTCCCCATTTCCAGGTTAATTTTTTCCCCAGGTAAATCCATTTTTTTCCCCTCCATTTTTCCAAGTAAATCCCATTTCCCCCCATTTTTTCCCCAGGTAATTCCCATTTTTCCCATTTTTATTCCCATTATTTCCCGTTTTTATCCCCATTTTTATTCCCATTTTTTCCTGTTTTTTTTTATCCCCATTTTTTCCCATTTTTATTCCCATTTTGTTCCCTTTTTTCCCCATTTTCATTCACATTTTCTCCCAGGGAATTCCCATTTTTCCCCATTTCCAGGTTAATTTTTTCCCCAGGTAAATCCATTTTTTTTCCCCTCCATTTTTCCAAGTAAATCCCATTTTTCCCCATTTCCCCCCAGGTAATTCCTGATTTTAGATAATTCCCATTTTCCCCCCCATTTTTATTTCCATTTTTCCCCATTTTCCTGATTTCTATTCCCATTTTTCCCCCATTTTCATTCCCATTTTCCCCCCAGGTAATTCCCATTTTTAGATAATTCCCATTTTCCCCCATTTTTCCCCATTTTTCTTCTCATTTTCCCCCCAGGTAATTCCCATGTTCAGACAATTCCCATTTTTTGCCAATTTTCCCCGTTTTTATCCCCATTTTTTGCCCATTTTCCCTGTTTTTATCCCCATTTTTTGCCCATTTTCCCTGTTTTTATCCCCATTTTTTGCCCATTTTCCCTGTTTTTATCCCCATTTTCCCTGTTTTTATCCCCATTTTTGCCCATTTTCCCCGTTTTTATCCCCATTTCCCCCTCACCTTGCGCCTGGCCACGGCCTTTGAGGCTTTCCGGGTCTCGATGCGGAACGTTCGGATGATCTGGGGACAGGAAACCCCCAAAACCCCCAAATTCAGGGTCCAAAACCCCCAAATTTGGGAATTCCTGGAGCATTTAATCCCAAAGAAGCCAAATTTGGGAATTCCTGGAGCATCTGATCCCAAAAACCCCAAAATTGGGAATTCCTGGAGCATTTAATCCCCCAAAAAACCCAAATTTGGGAATTCCCAGAGGAACCTGAGTCCAAAAACCCCAAATTTGGGAATTCCTGGAGCATTTAATCCCTAAAAAGCCAAATTTGGGAATTCCTGGAGCATCTGATCCCAAAACCCCCAAATTTGGGAATTCCTGGAGCATCTGAGCCTCAAAAACCCCAAATTTGGGAATTCCTGGAGCACCTGAATCCCTAAAAAAAAAATTGGGGTACAAAAGTGCCAAAATTTGAGGTTCAGGTGCCAAAATTTGGGGCTCAGGTGCAAAATTTGAGTTACCTGGAGCACCTGAGCTCCCCAAAAAAGCCGAATTTGGCGTTTTGAGGTGCCAAATTTGAGGCTCAGGTGCCAAAATCTGGTTCCCAGGTGCCAAATTCGAGGCTCAGGTGCCAAATCTGGGCCCCAGGTGCCCACCTGAGCTCACCTGTGGCCTCACCTGGGCCCCCTGGGGACAGGTGTGCTCACCTTGACCTTGCGGCCGTCCTCCTCCTCGCGGTACTCGGTGATGGTTTTGATGTTGCCATTGACGACCTCCTTGGGGGATGGGAGGGGCCCTGGGACAGGTGAGCACAGGTGAGTCCCCAGAGCCCCTCAGGTGTGTCCCAGGTGCCCCCAGAGCCCCCAGGTGTGTCCCAGGTGTCCCCAAATGTCCCCAGAGCCCCCAGGTGTGTCCCAGGTGTCCCCAAATGTCCCCAGGTGTCCCCAGGGCCCCCAGGTGTCCCCAAGTGTCCCCAGGTGTGTCCTAGGTGTCCCCAGATGTGTCCCAGGTGTCCCCAGGTGTGTCCCAGGTGTGTCCCAGGTGTGTCCCAGGTGTGTCCCAGGTGTCCCCAGAGCCCCCCAGGTGTCCTCAGGTGTGTCCCCAAGTGTCCCCAGGTGTGTCCCCAGGTATGTCCCAGGTGTGTCCCAGGTGTGTCCCAGCTGTCCCCAGGTGTCCCCAGGTGTTCAGGTCTCACCTCCCTTGAGCAGCTCGGCCTCGGCACTGGAGGGGCCTCCCAGGACTCCGGGCAGGGGCAGATCCTTCAGCAGCTCACTGGTGATCACCTTGTCTGGGGACAGGTAACCCCTCACCTGTGTCACCTGGGCTCAGGTAACCCAGAGCCACCCCCTCCCCTGGGCTCAGGACACACCTGGGCACAGGTCCAGCCTCACCTGGCCAAGTCACCTCCCCTTGCCCAGCCCCTGGGATGGCTTTGTCCCAAAGGACACAGAGGTGTCACCCCCGCCAGGTGTCCCAGGTGTCACCCCCGCCAGGTGTCCCAGGTGTCCCCCCCGCCAGGTGTCCCAGGTGTCACTCACCATCCTCTCCTCCTTCCTCCTCCACCTGGTCAGCCCAGCTGGGCTTGGAGCTGTGGGGACACAACGGCCTCAGGTCCCCGTGTCCCCTCTGTGTCCCCACCTGTCCCTGTGTCATTCCTCGTGCCACCCCCTGGGTCCCCTCCTGTCCCTGTGCCACCCTCAGGGTTTCCTCCGTGTCCCCTCCCTGTGCCACCCTCAGGGTCCTCTCCCGTCCCTGTGTCCCCTTCCCAGAGTCCCTGTGCCACCCCCTGGGTCCCCTCCTGTCCCCTCCCGGTGCCACCCCCAGGGTCCCCACCTGTCCCTGTGTCCCCTCCCCGTGCCACCCTCAGGGTCCTTCTGTCCCCTCTGTGTCCCCTCCTGGCGCCACCCTCAGGGTCCCCTCCTGTCCTTGTGTCCCCTTCCCAGAGTCCTTGTGCCACCCCCTGGGTCACCTCCTGTCCCTGTGCCCTCCCCGTGCCACCCTCAGGGTCCTTCTGTCCCCTCCTGTCCCTGTGTCCCCTCCCGGTGCCACCCTCAGGGTCCTTCTGTCCCCTCTGTGTCCCCTCCCGGTGCCACCCTCAGGGTCCCCTCCTGTCCCTTTGTCACCCTGAGGGTCCTTCTGTCCCCTCTGTGTCCCCTCCCGGTGCCACCCTCAGGGTCCCTCCTGTCCCCGTGTTTCCCCCCCACACGCCGCCCCCTTCCCCTCACGGCCACAGCCCCGCCCGAAGCCCCGCGGGATCCCGAACCGAGACCTCCGGAACCCGCGAGCGGGCCCCCGAACCGGCACCGACCGCGACACCGGATCGGGACGGACCGGGCCCCACAAGCGGCCCCACCAGAGCAGGTCCCGGGGCGCCGCCGTGGCCCCTCTCCCGGATCCCAGATCTCGGTCCTGCCCCCGGTTCCTGTTCCCAATCCCGGTTCTGATCCCGGTTCCCCGCTCCCCTCACACCGCCACGGGCCCGACGCTCCCTCCACGTCCCCCCGCCGCTCCCCATCACCCCCAACGCCGTTCCCGCCCTTCAATGTCGGTTCCCGCCCCCGATGCCGGTCCCTAGCGCCGCTCCCGGAGCCGTTCCCCCGCCCTCACTCGTAGTCCCCGGTCGGCATCGCCTCCGCCGCCCTCACGCTGCCAAACCGGAAAGGCCGCCCGCCACTTCCGGTCCGCGCGCGTCACTTCCGGCCCGGGGGGAGGCGGGAAACCGCCTGGCGCGGGGCATGGCGGGAAGCGGTTGCTAAGCAACGCCTCCCTGAGGCTTGCGGCCTACTCGTAGCGCGGCGGGAGAGAATTGTTTATAACTTATAGGCGCGATTTATTTGAAGAAATATTACAACATATAAAAACTACATAAAGTATCGAGTTCCAACTTGTACAAAGCGGCCGCGGGGGGGGAGATTTTCGGTACAATGCGATAAAAACGGGGGAGCGGAGCCGGGCCCTGAGGGGGTTGAGGGGAGGTTTTGGATCAGCACAAAGAGTGTGGAGGGGAATTTAAAAAAAAATTAAAAAAAAAAAGATAAACAAAAGGCAAATAAGAAAAATAAATTTTTTTTTTTAGAAAGAAGAAAAGGGAAAAAACAGGAAAAGAAAACAAAATTAGGAAAAAAATCAAAGAGAAAAAAAAGGAGAGAAAAGAATTTTAAAAATTTGAGGGGGAAAAAAAGGTTAAAAAAAGGGGGAATAAAACAGAGGAGGAAGGGGAAAAAAGGAGAAAGAAAGGCAGGGATATAAAAAAAGAGGGAAAAGATAAAAACAAAAGAAAAAAGTGGGAAAAAAAAAAAAAAGAGGAAAAAATTAAAAAATAGAGGGAAAGGGGAAAAAAAACGGGCACTAAAAGAACAAAACCGCCAAAGCAAAGGGCAAAGCCGCAGCGATCCCCAGGTGAGGCACACGGCCTGTGTCCCCTCTGTCCCCACGGGTGGCACCCGCGGCCCCGCGCTCAGCCCGACGCCTCCATCGGCTCCTGCGGGGACACCGGCGGCCCTGGGGACAACAGGGAGGGGACGGTGAGGGGACAGGGAGGGGACATCATGGGGACAACCAGGAGGGGACTGTGAGGGGACAGCGAGGGGACATCATGGGGACTTCGCAGGGACAGTGCGGGGACAGCAAGGGGACAGCGAGGGGACAGCGAGGGGACAGTGAGGGGACGGTGAGGGGACAGCGAGGGGACAGCGAGGGGACAGGGAGGGGGCAGCGAGGGGACAGGGAGGGGACAGCGAGGGGACACCGAGGGGACTTCGCAGGGACAGTGAGGGGACAGCGAGGGGACAGCGAGGGGACAGGGAGGGGACAGGGAGGGGACAGCGAGGGGACAGCAAGGGGACAGTGCGGGGACAGGAAGGGGACACTGAGGGACAGGGAGGGGACACTGAGGGGACAGTGATGGGACATCGAGGGGTTCACTGAGGGGACACTGAGGCGACACCACCGGGACACCAAGGTGACACCGTGAGGACACCAAAGTGATGCCATGGGGACTGAGATGACGCCACAGGGACATGGAGGTGACACTTTGGGGACACCAGGTGGCCCCGGGCGGTCAGTCACTCACCGGCCGTGTCCTGGCGCAGTTTGGCCACAGCGCAGGCCTTGATCTCCAGCCCGATGGCCTTGGCCAGGGGAGGGGGCACCGCATTGCCCACCTGCGGACACAGGGACACCGTGGGGACACCGTGGGGACACCGTGGGGACACAGGGACAGCGTGGGGACACAGGGACACCGTGGGGACATGGGGACATGGGGACACCGTGGGGACATGGGGACACCGTGGGGACAGCGTGGGGACATGGGGACAGCGTGGGGACACAGGGACACCGTGGGGACATGGGGACACCGTGGGGACACCGTGGGGACATGGGGACACCGTGGGGACGTGGGGACACCATGGGGACACAGGGACAGCGTGGGGACATGGGGACAGCGTGGGGACACAGGGACACCATGGGGACATGGGGACACAGGGCACTGAGGGGGCACCGCATTGCCCACCTGCGGACACAGGGACACCGTGGGGACACCGTGGGGACATGGGGACAGCGTGGGGACATGGGGACACCGTGGGGACACCGTGGGGACATGGGGACACCGTGGGGACAGCGTGGGGACATGGGGACACCGTGGGGACACAGGGACACCGTGGGGACATGGGGACACCATGGGGACACCGTGGGGACATGGGGACACCGTGGGGACACAGGGCACTGAGGGGGCACCGCATTGCCCACCTGCGGACACAGGGACACCGTGGGGACATGGGGACAGCGTGGGGACACCGTGGGGACACAGGGACAGCGTGGGGACAGGGACACCGTGGGGACACCGTGGGGACACAGGGACAGCGTGGGGATAGGGGACACCGTGGGGACACCGTGGGGACATGGGGACACCGTGGGGACACGGGGGACACAGGGCACTGAGGGGGCACCGCATTGCCCACCTGCGGACACAGGGACACCGTGGGGACACCGTGGGGACACCGTGGGGACATGGGGACACCGTGGGGACACCATGGGGACACAGGGACACAGGGCTCTGAGGGGGCACCGCATTGCCCACCTGCGGACACAGGGACAGCGTGGGGACATGGGGACATGGGGACAGCGTGGGGACAGCGTGGGGACACAGGGACAGCATGGGGACATGGGGACACAGGGATACAGGGCACTGAGGGGGCACCGCATTGCCCACCTGCGGACACAGGGACACCGTGGGGACACCGTGGGGACATGGGGACAGCGTGGGGACACAGGGACATGGGGACACCGTGGGGACAGCGTGGGGACAGCGTGGGGACATGGGGACATGGGGACAGCGCGGGGACATGGGGACATGGGGACAGCGTGGGGACACAGGGACAGCGTGGGGACACCGTGGGGACATGGGGACAGCGTGAGGACACAGGGACACGGCACTGAGGGGGCACCGCATTGCCCACCTGCGGACACAGGGACACCGTGGGGACACCGTGGGGACACCGTGGGGACATGGGGACACAGGGACACCGTGGGGACATGGGGACAGCGTGGGGACACAGGGACACAGGGCACTGAGGGGGCACCGCATTGCCCACCTGCGGACACAGGGACACCGTGGGGACACCGTGGGGACACCGTGGGGACATGGGGACAGCGTGGGGACACAGGGACAGCGTGGGGACACGGGACATGGGACACAGGACACGGGACACAGTGGGGACAATGGACACAGAACAGTGAGGGTGACACAACAGACACCGGGACAGGGGACAAAGGGACATGAGGGGGACAAGGGACATTGGGGCACCGAGACAATGGGACAACGGACGTCGGGTAGGGGATAAAGGGACAACAGGCACCAGGACACGGGACAAAGGGACAAAAGGACAACGGGACAAAGGGACAAAGGGACAAAGGGACAAAAGGACAACGGGACAAAGGGACAAAGGGGCAAAGGGGCAAAGGGACAACGGGACAAAGGGACAAAGGGGCAACGGGACAAAAGGACAAAGGGACAAAGTGACAATGGGACAAAGGGACAACGGGACAATGGGACAATGGGACAAAGGAACAAAGGGACAAAGGGACAACGGGACAAAGAGACAAAGTGACAATGGGACAACGGGACAACGAGGCAAAGGGACAATGGGACAAAGGGACAACGGGACAACGGGACAAAGGGACAAAGTGACAAAGGGACAATGGACATGGGACCACAGACATGGGACAATGGGACACTGGGAAAGCAGGACAACGGGGACATCGGGACACGGGGACACAGGACAATGGGATGACACTGGGAAAACGGGACAAGGGGCATGGGGACAATGGTGACAGCGGGGACAGTGGTGACAGTGGGGACAGCAGGGACAGCGGGGACACGGACCTGTCTGTGCTTGTCCAGGATGTTCCCGAAGAGGCGGTAGGTGTCCGGGAAGCCCTGGGAGCGCGCGCACTCCCGCACGCTGACCACGCGGTGCTGCTCGGGGTGCAGCACCCGGCCCTGCAACGGCCACCGCCACGGCGTGGGACATGGGTGACACCACACCCCACCGCTGGGACACGGGTGACACCACACCCCACCACTGGGACATGGAGTGTGGGTGACACCACACCCCACCGCTGGGACACGGGTGACACCACACCCCACCATTGGGACATGGGTCACACCACACCCCACCATTGGGACACGGGTGACACCACACCCCACCGCTGGGACACGGGTGACAACACACCCCACCGTTGGGACACGGGTGACACCACACCCCACCGCTGGGACACGGGTGACATCACACCCCACCGCTGGGACATGGGTGACACCACACCCCACCACTGGGACACGGGTGACACCACACCCCATCTCTGGGACATGGGTGACATCACACCCCACCTCTGGGACATGGGGCGTGGGTGACACCACACCCACCGCTGGGACACGGGGTGGGTGACACCACACCCCACCATTGGGACATGGGTGACATCAGACCCCACCGTTGGGACACAGGTGACCATCAGACCCAACCATTGGGACAGGATGGCCATTGGTGACATCAAAGCCCACCATTGGGATGTTGGTGACCATCAAACCCCACCGTTAGGACAGGATGGCCATTGATGACCATCAGACCCAATCGTTGGGACACTGGTGACATCAAACCCCACCTTTGGGACGTTGGTGACCATCAAACCCAACACTGGGACATGGGGGACATTGGAAACCTCCAAAAAATCAACCCAACCATTGGGACAATGATGACCATTGGCCACCATCAAGGGCTGGGACACGATGACCACTGGTCACCATCAAGGGCTGGGACACGGTGACCGCCCCACCCCGTGGGTGATCCCCGCAGCCCCACCTGCTTGCCCATGGGCTCGGGGTTGGTGACAGTGGTGCTGAAGAAGCCGTCCCACTCCAGGCGCCCGTAGAGGCCGGCCCAGTGGTTGTGCCGGTTGCCGGTGTGCGGGAGGCACCAGGGGATGAGGGTGTTGAACTGCCGGTCGGCCGGGTCGCACGGCTTCCCTGGGGGACACCAACAAACACACCCCAAAACACCTCCAGGATTGCGGGGAAAGGGCCCTTCTCCCACCGTTCCAGCACCTCCATCCCCAACACCTCCATTCCCAACACCTCCACCATCCCAACACCTCCACCAGCTTCCAAAACCTCCATTCCCAACACCTCCACCAGCTTCCAACACCTCCACCAGCTTCCAACACCTCCACCATTCCAACACCTCCACCATCCCAACACCTCCACCAGCTTCCAACACCTCCAGTCCCAACACCTCCACCCGTTCCTAAAACCTCCACCAATCCCAAAACCTCCACCATCCCAACACCTCCATTCCCAACACCTCCAGTCCCAACACCTCCACCGTTCCATCACCTCCACCATTCCATCACCTCCACCGTTCCAACACCTCCACCAGCTTCCAACACCTCCACCATTCCAACACCTCCACCATTCCCAACACCTCCATTCCCAACACCTCCACCAGCTTCCAACACCTCCACCATCCCAACACCTCCATTCCCAACACCTCCATTCCCAACACCTCCACCAGCTTCCAACACCTCCACCATCCCCAACACCTCCATTCCCAACACCTCCATTCCCAACACCTCCATTCCCAACACCTCCATTCCCAACACCTCCACCATCCCAACACCTCCACCATTCCCAAAACCACCATTCCATCACCTCCACCACCGTTCCAACACCTCCATTCCCACACCTCCACCAGCTTCCAACACCTCCACCAGTTCCTAAAACCTCCACCATCCCAACACCTCCACCATCCCAACACCTCCACCAGCCCAACACCTCCATTCCCAACACCTCCACCATTCCCAACACCTCCGCCATTCCCAGAACCACCATTCCCAAAACCACCATTCTATCACCTCCACAATTCCCAGAACCACCATTCCATCACCTCCACCATCCCAACACCTCCACCATTCCCAACACCTCCACCATTCCCAGAACCACCATTCCAGCACCTCCACCATTCCCAGAACCACCATTCCAACACCTCCATCATTCCCAACACCTCCACCATTCCCAGAACCACCATTCCATCACCTCCACCACCTCCCAACACCTCCACCATTCCCATCACCTCCACCATTCCATCACCTCCACCACCTCCCAACACCACCCCCAGGGCGCCCTCCCCAGCCGGGGACGTTCTCCCGGGGTCCCACCACGCACCTTCGGCGCAGGAGCAGACGCCGCGCAGGGCGCCGGAGCTGCTGCGGCCGTTCTTGCGCTCGTGGTGGGTGTAACGCAGCTTCCTGGTGGTGGTGCCGTCCGACAGCCTCACCTCGATGTTGGGCAGGTCCCTCCAGTCGGAGCCCGGCGCCAGCGGGATGTGCCGCATCCGCGCCGCCACCAGCGCGCTCATGTCCTGCCGCGGCCAGGCCGGCGTCACCGCGGGCCGGGAGGGGAGAGGGAGGGGGAACGGGGGCAGCTGGGCAATACTGGGGGACATTGGGGACCGTTGGGGGACGTTGGGGACCATTGGGGGACATTGGACACCGTTGGGGGACGTTGGGGACCATTGGGGGACGATGGGCACCATTGGGGGACGTTGGGGACTGTTGGGGGACGATGGGCACCATTGGGGGATGATGGACACCGTTGGGGGACGTTGGGGACCATTGGGGGACATTGGACACCGTTGGGGGACATTGGGGACTGTTGGGGGACGTTGGGGACCGTTGCGGGACGTTGGGGACCATTGGGGGACGATGGACACCATCAGGGGACGTTGGGGACCATTGGGGGACATTGGGGACTGTTGGGGGACGTTGGGGACCATTGGGGGACGTTGGGGACTGTTGGGGGACGATGGGCACCATTGGGGGATGATGGACGCCATCAGGGGACGTTGGGGACCATTGGGGGACATTGGACACCGTTGGGGGACATTGGGAACCATTAGGGGACACTGGACACCACTGAGGGACATTGGACACCATTGGGGGACATTGGACACCATTGGGGGATGTTGGACACCGTTGGGGGATGATGGACGCCACTGGGGGACGTTGGGGACCATTGGGGGACGTTGGGGACCATCGGGGGACATTGGGGGATGATGGACGCCATTGGGGGACATTGGGGACCATTGGGGGACGTTGGGGACCATCGGGGGACATTGGGGACCATCGGGGGATGATGGGCACCATTGGGGGATGATGGGAACCATTGATGGACGTTGGACACCATTGAGGGACATTGGACGCCATTGGGGGATGTTGGACACCATTGGGGGATGATGGACGCCACTGGGGGACGTTGGGGACTATTGGGGGACGTTGGGGACCATCAGGGGAGGGGTAGGGAGAGGTGGCTCCCAGTGGATTCACTGGTTCCCAAGGGATCCACCAGATCCCAGTAGCTCCCAAAACCTGCACCATTCCCAGCACCTCCACCGGTTTCCAACAATCCCACCAGATCCCAAAACCTCCACCAACTCCCAGTATCTCCACCAGCTTCAAACATCTCCACCGGTTTCCATCATCTCCACCAGTTCCCACCACCTCCACCGTTCCACCACCTCCACCACTCCCAACACCTCCACCATCCCAACACCTCCACCCCTCCCAAACCACTATTCCACCATTCCACCACTCCCAACATCTCCACCATTCCACCACCTCCACCATTCCCAAACCACCACTCCCACCACCTCCACCTTTCTTAAAACCACCATTCCCAAACCCTTCATCAATTCCCAATATCTCCACCAGCTTCAAACATCTCCACCAGTTCCCACCACCTCCACCATTCCAACACCTCCACCATTCCCAAACCACCATTCCTCTCCCACCACCTCCACCCCTCCCACCACCTCCACCATTCCACCACCTCCACCATTCCACCACCTCCACCATTCCAACACCTCCACCATTCCATCACCTCCACCATCCCACCACCTCCACCATTCCCAAACCACCATCTCCACCACCTCCACCATTCCCAAACCACCACTCCCACCACCTCCACCATTCCACCATCTCCACCATTCCACCACCTCCACCATTCCACCACCTCCACCATTCCCAAACCACCATCTCCACCACCTCCACCCCTCCCAGCGGTTCCCCCATCCCAATTTCGGGCACGGCCACCCCGGGAAGCCCCTGGGCCGCTCCCGCTGGGATCCGCTGGGATCCGGTGGATCCAGGCTCCCGTTCCCACCTTGCAGATGTGATCCCTGAGGATGGGCTGGTACTGGGAGCCGCGGATCTGGCGCTGGAACCACGACTGGGGCTCGCCGTTGTAGGAGATCTCCAGGGCCGAGGCGCCGTTGCGGATCTCGGGCAGGTCCGACATGGTGTCCCTGACCGTGATGGTGCGGAACGGCCCCGAGAACGTCCTGAGGGCGGGGACAGGGGACGTCACTTCCCAGCCCGGGATTCCCAACTTGGGATTTCCAGTGTCAAATTCCCAGTGCTGAATTCCCAACTCGGAATTCCCAACTCAGAATTCCCAACTCGGGATTCCCAACTCAGAATTCCCAGTGCTGAATTCCCAACTCAGAACTCCCAGCCCGGGATTCCCAACTCAGGATTTCCAGTGCCGAATTCTCAACTCGGGATTCCCAAATCAGAATTCCCAACTCGGGATTCCCAACTGAGAATTCCCAACTCGACATTCCCAACACCCAAACCCGAAATCCCCAACTCCCAACCCCGAAATTCCCGGGAATTCCCAACTCCCAACCCTGAAATTCCCAACTCCTAACCCCAAAATTCCCAGGAATTCCCAGCCCCGAAATCCCCAACTCCCAACCCCAAAATTCCCAGGAATCCCCAACCCCAAAATTCCCAGGAATTCCTGAATCCCCAACCCTGAAATCCCCAACTCCCAACCCCGAAATCCCCGGGAATCCCCAACTCCCAACCCCAAAATTCCCAGGAATTCCCGAATCCCCAACCCCGAAATTCCCAACTCCTAACCCCGAAATTCCTGGGAATCCCCAACTCCCAACCCCAAAATTCCCAGGAATTCCCAACCCCGAAATCTCCAACTCCCAACCCTGAAATTCCCGGGAATCCCCAGCTCCCAACCTCAAAATTCCCAGGAATCCCCAACCCCAAAATTACCAGGAATTCCCGAATCCCCAACCCCGAAATCCCCAACTCCCAACCCCAAAATTCCCAGGAATTCCCAACTCCCAACCCCGAAATCCCCAACTCCCAACCCCAAAATTCCCGGGAATCCCCAACCCCGAAATTCCCAACTCCCAACCCCGAAATTCCCTGGAATTCCCAACCCCGAAATTCCCAGGAATCCCCAACTCCCAACCCCGAAATCCCCACCTCCCAAGCCCAAAATTCCCGGGAATTCCCAACTGCCAACCCCAAAATTCCCAGGAATTCCCGAATTCCCAACCCCGAAGTCCCCAACTCCCAAGCCCAAAATTCCCAGGAATCCCCAACCCCGAAATCCCCAACTCCTAACCCCGAAATCCCTGGGAATTCCCAACTCCCAAACCCAAAATCCCCAACTCCCAACCCCGAAATTCCCGAAACAATCCCCAGGAATCCCGGGAGCTCACCGCGTGATGTTGCTGACGAATTTCTTGTCGTCCACCACGACGCTGAGCTGGCAGGCGCGGGGCGCGAACACGTGCAGGGGCTCGGGGAACATGGGCAGCCTCTCCCCCGGCGCCGCCGCCAGCACGATGGCCCTGCGCCGCGTCTGTGCCACACCGTACTGCCCGGCCTGAGGGGACAGGGACACCGGGAGTGTCCCCAGGGGACAGGGACACACATGGGGACAGCCCCAGGGGACAAGGACACACACGGCAATGTCCCCAGAGCCAGCACGATGGCCCTGCGCCGCGTCTGCGCCACGCCGTACTGCCCGGCCTGAGGGGACAGTGACACCGGGAGTGTCCCCAGGGGACAGGGACACACATGGGGACAGCCCCAGGGGACAATGACACACATGGGAATGTCCCCAGAGCCAGCACGATGGCCCTGCGCCGCGTCTGCGCCACGCCGTACTGCCCGGCCTGAGGGGACAGTGACACCGGGAGTGTCCCCAGGGGACAGGGACACACATGGGAATGTCCCCAGGGGACAATGACACACGTGGGAATGTCCCCAGAGCCAGCACGATGGCCCTGCGCCGCGTCTGCGCCACGCCGTACTGCCCGGCCTGAGGGGACAGTGACACCGGGAGTGTCCCCAGGGGACAGGGACACACGTAGGAATGTCCCCAGGGGACAGGGACACACGTGGGGACAGCCCCAGGGGACACTGACACACATGGGGACAGTCCCAGGGGACAATGACACACATGGGGACAGCCCCAGAGCCAGCACGATGGCCCTGCGCCGCGTCTGCGCCACGCCGTACTGCCCGGCCTGAGGGGACAGTGACACCGGGAGTGTCCCCAGGGGACAGGGACACACATGGGGACAGCCCCAGGGGACAATGACACACGTGGGGACAGCCCCAGAGCCAGCACAATGGCCCTGCGCCGCGTCTGCGCCATGCCGTACTGCCCGGCCTGAGGGGACAGTGACACCGGGAGTGTCCCCAGGGGACAGGGACACACGTGGGGACAGCCTCAGGGGACAATGACACACATGGGGACAGCCCCAGAGCCAGCACGATGGCCCTGCGCCGCGTCTGCGCCACGCCGTACTGCCCGGCCTGAGGGGACAGTGACACCGGGAGTGTCCCCAGGGGACAGGGACACACATGGGGACAGCCCCAGGGGACAGGGACACACGTGGGGACAGCCCCAGGGGACAGGGACACACACAGGAATGTCCCCAGAGCCAGCACGATGGCCCTGCGCCGCGTCTGCGCCACGCCGTACTGCCCGGCCTGAGGGGACAGTGACACCGGGAGTGTCCCCAGGGGACAATGACACACGTGGGGACAGCCCCAGGGGACAGGGACACACATGGGGACAGCCCCAGGGGACAATGACACACGTGGGGATGTCCCCAGAGCCAGCACGATGGCCCTGCGCCGCGTCTGCGCCACGCCGTACTGCCCGGCCTGAGGGGACAGTGACACCGGGAGTGACCCCAGGGGACAATGACACACATGGGGACAGCCCCAGGGGACAATGACACACATGGGAATGTCCCCAGGGGACACTGACACACATGGGAATGTCCCCAAAGCCACCCCAGGGGACAATTCCCAAGGAGGACAGCAGTGGGAATGTCCCTAAAGCCACCTCAGGGGACAACTCCTGTGGAGGACAGGAGTGGGAATGTGCCCAAAGCCACCTCAGGGGACAATTCCTGAGGGGACAGGACTGGGAATGTCCCCAAAGCCACCCCAGGGGACAATTCCCAAGGAGGACAGGAGTGAGAATGTCCCCAAAGCCACCCCAGGGGACAACTCCTGAAGGGAACAGGAGTGGGAATGTCCCCAAAGCCACCCCAGGGGACAACTCCTGAGGAGGACAGGAGTGAGAATGTCCCCAAAGCCACCCCAGGGGACAACTCCTCAAGAGGACAGCAGTGGGAATGTCCCCAAAGCCACCCCAGGGGACAACTCCTTCGGGAACGCCCCCGAGGAGCGAGGACACCGACCGACGTCCCTCGGGGTTCCCCAAAAAGGGTGTTTTTGTCCCCAAAAGGCGCCGCGGTGGCCCACCTGGAGCACGCCGAAGGTGCACTGGTAGCCCATGCGCACCAGGCAGCGCAGCGTCAGCTTCAGCACCATGGACCTCTTGAAGGACACGAAATTCCGGACGTTCTCCAGCAGGAAAAACCGCGGCCGGTAATAATCGCAGTAACTGCGGGGACACACGGGGGGACGTGGGGTGGCCAGGGGACGTGGGACGGGGTCTGAGCCCCAAAAATCCTCCACAGACCCTCCAGGGGATGTGGGACGGGGTCTGAGCCCCAAAAATCCTCCACAGACCCACCAGGGGACACCAGACCCCAGAAAACCCTCTTCTCACCCACCCGGGGACGTGGGACGGGGTCTGAGTCTGAAAAGATCCTCTAGAGACCCTCCAGGTGACACCAAACCCCATAAAACCCCCTCCAGGTGACACCAAACCCCATAAAAACCCCTCCAGGTGACACCAAACCCCATAAAAACCCCATAAAACCCCTCCAGGTGACACCAAACCTCATAGAAACCCCTCCAGGTGACACCAAACCCCATAAAACCCCCTCCAGGTGACACCAAACCCCATAAAAACCCCATAAAACCCCTCCAGGTGACACATAACCCCATAAAACCCCCTCCAGGTGACACCAAACTCCCCATAAAAACCCCGCCAGGTGACACCAAACCCCCTAAAAACCCCACCAGGTGACACCAAACCCCCTAAAACCCCCTCCAGGTGACACCAAACCCCATAAAAACCCCTCCAGGTGACACCAAACCCCATAAAAACCCCTCCAGGTGACACCAGGTGACACCAAAATCCCATAAAACCCCCTCCAGGTGACACCAAAGCCCCCGTCCAGCCCCCACCTGAGGAAGGAGACCACCAGGGAGTTCTTGAACTTGGAGTAGGTGCGGGAGTTGAAGCGGTTCATGCCGCTGAAGCCCTGGCACGGGGGACCCCCGCAGAGCATCTCCACGTCGCCCTTCTGGGGCAGCTTCTGGCCCAGGGAGTTGGTCTTCTCGCCGGCCATGACCAGCTTGAGGAGCACGTTGCAGTCCTCGGTGAACACCGTGGAGCCGGGGTTGTTGAGGCGGAACGCCTGAGCCGCTGGCTCCCACATCTCGATGGCCCAGAGGGTCTCTGACACCCCTGAGGGGACAGGAATGACCAGAAATGGTCACCAAGGATGACCAGGGTGTGGTGGGAATGGTCAGTGATGGTCAGGGGTGGTCAGGGATGGTCAGGGGTGGTCAGGGATGGTCAGGGTGTGGTGGGAATGGTCAGGGGTGGGTTTTGGGGAAGGTCTGAGCTGCTGGCTCCCACATCTCGATGGCCCAGAGCGTCTCTGACACCCCTGAGGGGACAGGAACGACCAGAAATGGTCACCAGGGGTGGTCAGGGTGTGGTGGGAATGGTCAGGGGTGGACACGGTTGTTGAGGCGGAAGGCCTGAGCTGCTGGTTCCCACATCTCGATGGCCCAGAGGGTCTCCGAGACCCCTGAGGGGACAGGAACGACCAGAAATGGTCACCAGGGGTGGTCAGGGATGGTCAGTGATGGTCAGGGGTGGTCAGGGATGGTCAGGGTGTGGTGGGAATGGTCAGGGGTGGACACCAGGGGTGGTCAGTGATGGTCAGGGGTGGGTTTGGGGAAGGCCTGAGCCGCTGGCTCCCACATCTCGATGGCCCAGAGCGTCTCTGACACTCCTGAGGGGACAGGAATGACCAGAAATGGTCACCAGGGGTGGTCAGGGATGGTCAGTGATGGTCAGGGGTGGTCAGGGGTGGGTTTGGGGAAGGCCTGAGCTGCTGGCTCCCACATCTCGATGGCCCAGAGGGTCTCTGACACCCCTGAGGGGACAGGAGGGACAGGGGTGGTCACCAGGGGTGGTCAGGAATGGTCAGTGATGGTCAGGGGTGGTCAGGGGTGGTCAGGGGTGGGTTTGGGGAAGGCCTGAGCCGCTGGCTCCCACATCTCGATGGCCCAGGGGGTCTCCGAGACCCCTGAGGGGACAGGAGGGACAGGGGTGGACACCAGGGGTGGTCAGGGTGTGGTGGGAATGGTCAGGGTGTGGTGGGAATGATCAGGGATGGACACCAGAGATGGTCAGTGATGGTCAGGGGTGGTTTTGGGGAAGGCCTGAGCTGCTGGCTCCCACATCTCGATGGCCCAGAGGGTCTCCGAGACCCCTGAGGGGACAGGAACAACCAGAAATGGTCACCAGGGGTGGTCAGGGTGTGGTGGGAATGGTCAGGGGTGGGTTTGGGGAAGGCCTGAGCTGCTGGCTCCCACATCTCGATGGCCCAGAGGGTCTCCGAGACCCCTGAGGGGACAGGAACGACCAGAAATGGTCACCAGGGGTGGTCAGAGGTGGTCAGGGTGTGGTGGGAATGACCAGGGTGTGGTGGGAATGGTCAGGGGTGGACAGCAGGGGTGGTCAGTGATGGTCAGGGATGATCAGGGATGGACACCAGAGATGGTCAGTGATGGTCAGGGGTGGTTTTGGGGAAGGTCTGAGCTGCTGGCTCCCACATCTCGATGGCCCAGAGCGTCTCCGACACCCCTGAGGGGACAGGAGGGACAGGGGTGGTCACCAGGGGTGGTCAGAGATGGTCAGGGGTGGTCAGGGTGTGGTGGGAATGGTCAGGGGTGGGTTTTGGGGAAGGCCTGAGCCGCTGGCTCCCACATCTCGATGGCCCAGAGCGTCTCCGAGACCCCTGAGGGGACAGGAGGGACAGGGATGGTCACCAAGGGTGGTCAGGGATGGTCAGTGATGGTCAGGGGTGGTCACCAGGGGTGGTCAGGGGTGGTCAGGGTGTGGTGGGAATGGTCAGGGTGTGGTGGGAATGACCAGGGTGTGGTGGGAATGGTCAGGGATGGACACCAGGGGTGGTCACTGATGGTCAGTGATGGTCAGTGATGGTCAGGGTGTGGTGGGAATGACCAGGGGTGGGTTTGGGGAAGGCCTGAGCTGCTGGCTCCCACATCTCGATGGCCCAGAGGGTCTCTGACACCCCTGAGGGGACAGGAATGACCAGAAATGGTCACCAAGGATGACCAGGGTGTGGTGGGAATGGTCAGGGGTGGGTTTGAGGAAGGCCTGAGCCGCTGGCTCCCACATCTCGATGGCCCAGAGCGTCTCTGACACCCCTGAGGGGACAGGAACGACCAGAAATGGTCACCAGGGGTGGTCAGGGATGGTCAGGGTGTGGTGGGAATGGTCAGGGTGTGGTCAGGGATGGTCAGGGGTGGGTTTTGGGGAAGGCCTGAGCCGCTGGCTCCCACATCTCGATGGCCCAGAGCGTCTCTGACACCCCTGAGGGGACAGGAACGACCAGAAATGGTCACCAGGGGTGGTCAGGGTGTGGTGGGAATGACCAGGGATGGACACCAGGGGTGGTCAGGGATGGTCAGTGATGGTCAGGGGTGGTCAGGGATGGTCAGGGTGTGGTGGGAATGACCAGGGGTGGGTTTGGGGAAGGCCTGAGCTGCTGGCTCCCACATCTCGATGGCCCAGAGCGTCTCCGAGACCCCTGAGGGGACAGGAGGGACAGGGGTGGTCACCAGGGGTGGTCAGAGGTGGTCAGGGATGGACACCAGGGGTGATCAGGGGTGGGTTTGGGGAAGGCCTGAGCTGCTGGCTCCCACATCTCGATGGCCCAGAGCGTCTCTGACACCCCTGAGGGGACAGGAATGACCAGAAATGGTCACCAGGGATGGTCAGGGATGGTCAGGGTGTGGTGGGAATGGTCAGGGTGTGGTGGGAATGACCAGGGGTGGGTTTTGGGGAAGGCCTGAGCCGCTGGCTCCCACATCTCGATGGCCCAGAGCGTCTCTGACACCCCTGAGGGGACAGGAGGGACAGGGGTGGTCACCAGGGATGGACACCAGGGGTGGTCAGTGATGGTCAGTGATGGTCAGGGGTGGTCAGGGTGTGGTGGGAATGGTCAGGGATGGACACCAGGGGTGGTCGGTGATGGTCAGGGGTGGTCAATGTGTGGTGGGAACAGTCACTGATGGTCACTGATGGTCACTGATGGTCATTGATGGTCAGGGGTGGTCAGGGTGTGGTGGGAATGGTCAGGGGTGGACACCAGGGGTGGTCAGAGGTGGACAATGATGGTCAGGGGTGGTCACTGATGGTCACTGATGGTCACCGATGGCCACAACAGTCCAGACCGGACACTGGTAACACCCAGACCCAGCCCAGGGAACGCCCAGCCCATCCCCTGTCCCCGCCCCCAGAACCCCAGGTGTCCCCAGGTGTCTCAGGTGTTCCCAGCTGTCCCCAGGTGTTCCCAGCTGTCCCCAGGTGTTCCCAGGTGTCCCCAGGTGTTCCCAGGTGTGCCCAGCTGTTCCCAGGTGTTCCCAGCTGTGCCCAGGTGTCTCAGGTGTTCCCAGGTGTGCCCAGGTGTCTCACCTGCCTGGTGGAAGCCCTCGGACAGGCCCCCGCAGCCCGAGAACACGTCCAGGGTCCGTAACTTGGGCACCTGAGGCTCGGGCAGCTCCTGCTGCTTCTGCTCGGCCGCCTTCCCTCTGCCCTTCCCTGCGGGAACAGCCCAGAGGGGCTGGGCGGGGCCGGGCTGCTCGGCCTCCCCGACCTTCCTCATCTTCCTCATCCTCATCCTCCTCCCCGCCCTTCTGCTGCCTCCTCTTCCTCTGCCTCCCCGCCCTTCCTCTGCCTCATCCTCATCCTCCTCCCCGCCCTTCCTCATCTTCCTCATCCTCTGCCTCCCCGCCCTTCCTCTGCCTCCTCTTCCTCCTCTGCCTCCTCCTCATCCTCTTCACCCTTCCTCTGCCTCCTCATCCTCCTCCCCGCCCTTCCTCTGCCTCCTCATCCTCCTCATCCTCCTCTGCCTCCTCTTCCTCTGCCTCCCCGCCCTTCCTCATCCTCCTCATCCTCCTCTGCCTCCCCGCCCTTCCTCTGCCTCATCCTCATCCTCCTCCCCGCCCTTCCTCATCTTCCTCATCCTCTGCCTCCCCGCCCTTCCTCTGCCTCCTCTTCCTCCTCACCTTTCCTCATCCTCCTCTTCCTCCCCGCCCTTCCTCTGCCTCTTCATCCTCCTCCCCGCCCTTCCTCTGCCTCCTCTTCCTCTGCCTCCCCGCCCTTCCTCTGCCTCCTCCTCATCCTCCTCTGCCTCCTCATCCTCCTCTGCCTCCCCGCCCTTCCTCATCTTCCTCATCCTCTGCCTCCCTGCCCTTCCTCTGCCTCCTCCTCATCCTCCCCGCCCTTCCTCTGCCTCCTCCTCATCCTCCCCGCCCTTCCTCTGCCTCCTCTTCCTCCTCCCCGCCCTTCCTCTGCCTCCTTATCCTCCTCTTCCTCCCTGCCCTTCCTCTGCCTCCTCCTCATCCTCCTCCCCGCCCTTCCTCTGCCTCCCCACCCTTCCTCTGCCTCCTCCTCATCCTCCTCTTCCTCCTCATCCTCCTCTTCCTCCCCGTCCTTCCTCATCCTCACCCTTCCTCATTCCTCCCCGCCCTTCCTCATCCTCCTCAGCCTGTGCTGATCCTCCTCTTCCTCCTCACCTCTCCTCATCCTCCCCGCCCCTCCTCATCTTCCTCTTCCTCCCCGCCCTTCCTCTGCCTCCTCCTCGCCCTTCCTCATCCTCCTCACCCTTCCTCTTCCTCCTCACCTCTCCTCATCCTCCTCACCCTTCCTCATCCTCCTCTTCCTCCTCACCCTGTGCTGATCCATCGCCGCCCAGACGCTTTTCTGGCCCTTTTCTGCCACTTTTTCACCCATTTTTCTGCCCCATTCCAAATCTCTCTCCCATCCCATTTTTCCACCCCTTTTCAACTCCTTTTCCAGCCCTTTTCCATCTCATTTTTCAGCCCTTTGCCATCCGTTTTCCAGCCTTTTTTCCACCCTTTTTTCTGCCCCTTTTCCACCTTTTTTCCTGCCCTTTTCCACCCTTTTTTCTGCCCCTTTTCTGCCCTTTTTTCAGCCCCTTTTCCACCCTTTTTTCTGCCCCTTTTCCACCTTTTTTTCTGCCCCTTTTCCACCCTTTTTCTGCCCCTTTTCCACCCTTTTTCTGCCCCTTTTCCACCTTTTTTCCTGCCCTTTTCCACCCTTTTTTCTGCCCCTTTTCCACCCTTTTTTCTGCCCCTTTTCCACCCTTTTTTTTCCCCTTTTCCACCCTTTTTTCTGCCCCTTTTCCACCTTTTTTGCCCCTTTTCCACCCTTTTTTTGCCCCTTTTCCACTCTTTTTTTGCCCCTTTTCCACCCTTTTTTCTGCCCTTTTTCCACCCTTTTTTCTGCCCCTTTTCCACCTTTTTTCCTGCCCTTTTCCACCCTTTTTTCTGCCCCTTTTCCACCCTTTTTCCAGCTCCTTTTCCACCCTTTTTTCAGCCCCTTTTCCACCCTTTTTTTTGCCCCTTTTCCACCCTTTTTTCAGCCCCTTTTCCACCCTTTTTTCAGTCCCTTTTCCACCCTTTTTTCTGCCCCTTTTCCACCCTTTTTTCTGCCCCTTTTCCACCCTTTTTCCTGCCCCTTTTCCACCCTTTTTTCTGCCCCTTTTCCACCCTTTTTTCTGCCCCTTTTCCACCTTTTTTTCAGCCCCTTTTCCACCTTTTTTTCTGCCCCTTTTCCACCCTTTTTTCAGCCCCTTTTCCACCTTTTTTTCTGCCCCTTTTCCACCCTTTTTTCTGCCCCTTTTCCACTCTGTTTTTTGCCCCTTTTCCACCCTTTTTTCAGTCCCTTTTCCACCCTTTTTTCTGCCCCTTTTCCACCCTTTTTTCTGCCCCTTTTCCACCCTTTTTCCTGCCCCTTTTCCACCCTTTTTCTGCCCCTTTTCCACCCTTTTTTCTGCCCCTTTCCCACCCTTTTTTCTGCCCCTTTTCCACCCTTTTCCCAGCTCCTTTTCCAGCTTTTTTTTCCCCCCCCGTCTCACCTTTCCCCTTCCCTTTCCCCTTCCCTTTGTTCCCGGAGCTCCGGGCGTGGTTGGGAGGATCCTCAAAGCTCTTGGTCTTGGCGTTGTAAGCCTGAGGGGGATAAAAAAAACAAACCAAACCAAAACTAAACAGGAATCCCCAGGATTTGGGGCTTTTTTCCAGCTGGAGAAATCCGAATTTCACTCTGAAATCCGCTCCCCTGAAATCTCAGGACCCACCCCAAATCCAATTCCTGTATGGAAAATACACCTGGAGGCACCAGACCTTCTGTTTTCCTCCACTTTTGGGATCTCCAGACCCCCAGGAACTCATCCAGACCCCCAGGAACTCATCCAGACCCCCAAGGACAACTCCAGACCTCCAGGAATTAATCCAGACCCCTGAAAACCCACTTCAGAACCCAAAATTTGCTCCCTAAAATGCTGGAATCAGCCCCAGATCCAATCCCTCCATGGAGAACCCCACCTGGAGACCCCAGACCCTCCACCTTTGGGATCTCCAGACCCCCAGGAACTCATCCAGACCCTTGAGAACTCATCCAGAACCCCTGAGAAATCATCCAGACCCCCAAGGACAACTCCAGACCTCCAGGAATCCATCCAGACCCCTGAAAACCCACTTCAGCACCCAAAATTCCCTCCCAAAATCTCGGTATCCACTCCAAATCCCACCTCTCCATGGAAATTCCCTCCTGGAGACCCCAGACCCTCCACCCCTGGGTTCCCCAGCCCCCAGGAACTCATCCAGACCCTCAGGAACTCATCCAGACCCCCGGGAAATCATCCAGACCCCCAAAAACCCACTTCAGCACCCAAAATTCCCTCCCAAAATCTCGGTATCCACTCCAAACCCAACCCCTCCCACCCGGAGCCCCCAGACCCTCCACCCCTGGGTTCCCCAGCCCCCCGGGGCCACCCTCATCCCCCTCTGGAACTCATCCAGACCCCCAAGGAACTCATCCAGACCCCTGAAAACCCACTTCAGCACCCAAAATTCCCTCCCAAAATCTCAGTATCCACTCCAAACCCAACCTCTCCATGGAAATCCCCACCCGGAGCCCCCAGCCCCTCCACCCCTGGGTTCCCCAGCCCCCCGGGGGTCCCTCCCCACCCTCACCTCGAGGAAGTAGAAGCGGTCAGGGCCCCCAGATGAGTACTCCTGGATGCTCTGGGGCAGGTCCTCGCCGTAGAGGACGGAGCAGCGTCCCTGCACGGCGCGGAACTCCACCGTGGCCTCCTCGTCGCTCCAGTAGAGCAGGTTGATGTCGGCGTGGTAACTGGCCTTGGTGGATTTGTGGGTGTTCTCGGGTCTGCAGATGTTCCCCCCCATCCAGAGAAAGGGATAAAAATAAGTTCCAAAGGGTTTGGGGGAAGGTGAAAAGAAAAAAAAGAAAAGAAGAGAAAAGTGAAAGTGAGGCGGGTGGTTTTGTCGTCAGGGGTTTTGGTGTTGAAAATTTGGGGTTGGTGGTTGAGATTCGCTCGGTGAAAATGTCAGAAAAAAAAAAAATCCTTTGAAATGGCCCCAAAAAATCCTCAAAAATCCTCCCCCCAAATCCCAAAATCCTCAAAAATTTTCCCCCAAAAAATTCCTTTAAAATTCCCCCCAAAAAATCCTCAAAAATCCCCCCCAAAAATTCTTAAAAATTCCCCCCCAAAAATCCCAAAATCCTCAAAAATTCACCCCCCAAAAATGCCAAAATCCTCAAAAATTCCCCCTAAAAAATTCCTTTAAAATTCCCCAAAAAAATTCTTAAAAATTCCCAAAAAAAAATCCTCAAAACCCCCCCAAAATCCTCAAAATTTCCCCCCAAAACTCTCAGAACCCAGCAGAGCAGGTTGATGTCGGCGTGGTAACTGGCCTTGGTGGATTTGTGGGTGTTCTCGGGTCTGCAGATGTTCCCCCCCATCCAGAGAAAGGAATAAAAATAAGTCCCAAAGGGTTTGGGGAAAGGTGAAAAGAAAAAAAAGAAAAGAAGAGAAATGTGGAAGTGAAAGTGAGGCGGGTGGTTTTGTCGTCAGGGGTTTTGGTGTTGAAAATTTGGGGTTGGTGGTTGAGATTTGCTTGACAAAGATCTCAAAAAAAAAATCATTTGAAATGGCCCCAAAAAATCCTCAAAAAATCCCAAAAAATTCCCCAAAAATCCCCAAAAAACGCCAAAAAATCCCCAAAAACCCCTCAAAAAACACTCAAAAAATCCCCCAAAAACTCCAAAAAATCCCCAAAAAATCCTCAAAAAACACTCAAAAACCCCTCAAAAAATTCCCCCAAAAATTCCCAAAAAATCCCCAAAAAACTCCAAAAAATCGCCAAAAATCCCTCAAAAACCCCCCCAAAAACCCTCAAAAAATCCCCAAAAAATTCCCCAAAAATTCCCCAAAATCCCAAAACCTCCCCAACCCCCCGTGAGGCACCTGTAGAACTTGTAGACGCAGAGTTTGATGTCGGCCTCGTTGGGTTTCCCGTTGCCCCTGAGGCTGCAGAAGATGCTTTTGATGCGGCCGATGCGGAACGGCTCCGGAGCGTCCAAATTACTGCCCTTGATGTACTCAGAGTATTTCCTGTAGTGCTCAGGGTGAAGTTCCTCGTCCACAGCCTCCTTCTTGGGCCTCTTGGCCGGGCTGGCTGGCTTCAGGCTGAGGGGGAAACAAAAATCCGCAAAAAATTCTCCAAAAGTCCCCCCAAATCCACAAAAAAATCCACAAAAAATTCACAAAAATCCTCAAAAAATCCCCCCCCAAAAATTCCCCCGAAATCTCCCAAAAAAATCTCCAAAAATCCCCCCCAGAAAATCCAAAAAAAATCCCCCCAAAAAATCCCCCCCCAAAATCCCCAAAAATCTCCCAAAAATCCCAAAAAAATTCCCCAAAAAATCTCCCAAAAATCCCCCCCAAAAAATCCCAAAAAAATCCCCCCAAAAAATCCCCCAAAAAATCCCCCAAAATCTCCCCAAAAATCAAAAAAAATTCCCCAAAAAAATCCCCAAAAATCCAAAAAAAAATTACCAAAAAAATCTCCCAAAAATCCCCTCAAAAAAATCCCCAAAAAATCCCCAAACCCCCCCAAAAAATCTCCAAAAAATCCCCCCAAAATCCTCCCAAATCCAAAAAAAATTCCCCAAAAATCCAAAAAAAATCTCCCAAAAAAAATCCCCCAAAAATCCCCCAAAATCCCCCCAAAAAGTCCCCAAAACCACCCCCAGGTGTGTCCCCCCCAGGTGTGTCCCCCCAGGTGTCCCCCCAGTTGTGACTCCCCCAGGTGTGTCCCCCCAGGTGTGATCCCCCAGGTGTATCCCCCCAGGTGTGTCCCCCCAGGTGTCCCCCAGATGTCCCCCCAGGTGTGATCCCCCCAGCTGTGACCCCCCCAGGTGTGTCCCCCAGGTGTGTCCCCCAGGCGTGTCTCCCCCAGGTGTGTCCCCCAGGTGTGTCCCCCAGGTGTGTCCCCCAGATGTCCCCCCAGGTGTGTCTCCCCCAGGTGTGATCCCCCAGGTGTGACCCCCACATTTCAGGTTCCAGAAGAGCCCCAAAACCTTCGCCCAGGTGTGACCCCCACATTTCAGGGTTCCAGGGGAGCCCAGATCTCACCCCAGGTGTGTCCCCCAGGTGTGATCTCCCCAGGTGTGATCCCCAGGTGTGTCCCCCCAAGCTGTGACCCCCCAGGTGTGATCCCCACATTCCAGGAGAACCCAGATCTCCCCCCCAGGTGTGATCCCCCAGGTGTGTCCCCCCAGGTGTGTCCCCCCAGGTTGTGTCCCCCCAGGTGTGTCCCCTAGATGTCCCCCCCAGGTGTGTCCCCCAGATCTCCCCCCAAGGTGTGATCCCCCAGGTGACTCCCCCAGATGTCCCCCCAGGCGTCTCCCCCCCAGGTGTCTCCCCCCAGCTCTCCCCCCAGATCTCCCCCCAGCTGTGACCCCCTCAGGTGTGTCCCCCCCAGGTGTCCCCCAGGTGTGTCCCCCCAGGTGTGTCCCCCACATTCCAGGAGAACCCAGATGTCCCCCCAGGTGTCCCCCAGGTGTGTCCCCCAGCTGTGTCCCCCCCCCAGGTGTGTCCCCCCCAGCTGTGACCCCCCAGGTGTGTCCCCCAGGTGTGTCCCCCGGTGTGTCCCCCCAGGTGTGGCCCCCCAGGTGTGTCCCCCAGATGTGTCCCCCAGATGTCCCCCCCAGGTGTCCCCCCAGGTGTGTCCCCAGCTGTGACTCCCCCAGGTGTGTCCCCCCATTTCAGGGTTCCAAGGGAGCCCAGATCTCACCCCCAGGTGTGTTCCCCCAGCTGTGACCCCCCCAGGTGTGTCCCCCCCAGATGTGATCCCCCAGGTGTCCCCCCCAGATATCCCCCCAGATCTCCCCCCAGCTGTGTCCCCCCAAGTTGTGTCCACCCAGGTGTCCCCCCAGGTGTCCCCCCAGGTGTCCCCCCAGGTGTGACCCCCCCAGGTGTGACCCCCCCAGCTGTGACCCCCCCAGGTGTGACCCCCCCAGGTGTCCCCCAGGTGACCCCCCCAGGTGTGATCTCCCCAGGTGTGATCCCCCAGGTGTCCCCAGGTGTCCCCCCAGGTGTCCCCCCAGCTGTAACCCCCCCAGGTGTCCCCAGGTGTCCCCCCAGGTGTCCCCCAGCTGTGACCCCCCCAGCTGTCCCCCCAGGTGTCCCCAGGCGCCCCCACCTGAAGGAGAAGGCGTCGGGCAGCAGGTAGACGCCGTCGCCCACGCCGTACCGCACGCCGTTCTTGGCGGCCGCGCCGTAGAACATCCTCCCGTCCGCCTCCTCCAGGGGCTCGGCCACTTTGGGGATCTCCTTGTGCCTCACCTCGTCCAGGCGCGCGCAGCTCAGGCAGAACCTGGCCACGGGGAGGGGAAAGGTGGGTTTGAGGCCAGGACAGGTGTGAAACGGGGGGATTTGTTGTAAAATGAACCCGCGGGTTTTAAATAGAGTCGTAAAACGTCACGCGGTTTATTGTTAAATGAACTCGTGGTGGGTTTGAGATGAGGACAGGTGTGAAATGGGATGTGGTTTATCGTAAAATTAAATCGTGGTGGATTTTGAATGAATAGAATTGAAAAATGTGATGGGGTTTTACTGTAAAATAAAATTGTAGTGGATTTTAAATGAATAAAATTGTAAAATGTGATGTGTTTTACTGTAAAATAAAATCGTGGTGGGTTTGAGATGAATTGTGAAATGTTGTGTTTTACTGTAAAATAAACCCGTGGATTTTAAATAAAGAGAACTGTGAAATGTGATGAGTTTTACTGTAAAATAAAATCGTGGTGGGTTTGAAATCAATAGAATTGTGAAATGTTGTGTGTTTTACTGTAAAATAAAATCGTGGATTTTAAATAAAGAGAATTGTAAAACGTGATGGGGTTTTACTGTAAAATAAAATCGTGGTGGATTTTGAATGAATAGAATTGAAAAGTGTGATGGGGGTTTTTCATAAAATTAAATCGTGGTGGATTTTAAATGAATAGAATTGTAAAATGTGACGTGTTTTATTGTAAAATAAAATCGTGGTGGGTTTGAGATGAATAGAATTGTAAAATGTGATGTGGTTTATCATAGAATAAAATCGTGGTGGATTTTAAATAGAATTGTAAAATGTGATGGGGGTTTTTCATAAAATTAAATCGTGGTGGATTTTAAATAAATAGAATTGAAAAATGTGATGGGGTTTTACTGTAAAATGAACTCGTGGTGGGTTTGAGACCAGGACAGGTGTGAAACGTGGGGATTTATTGTAAAATGGACCCGCGGGTTTTAAATGGAGAGAGTCGTAAAACGTCACGCGGTTTATTGTTAAATGAACTCGTGGTGGGTTTGTGATGAGGACAGGTGTGAAATGGGATGTGGTTTATCGTAAAATTAAATCGTGGTGGATTTTGAATTACTAGAGTTGTGAAATGTTGTGTGTTTTACTGTAAAATAAACTCGTGGATTTTAAATAAAGAGAACTGTGAAATGTGATGAGTTTTACTGTAACATAAAATCGTGGTGGGTTTTAAATTAATAGAACTGTGAAATGTGATGTGTTTTATCATAGAATAAAATCGTGGTCGATTTGAGATGAACAGAGTTGTAAAATGTGATGGGGGTTTTTCATAAAATTAAATCGTGGTGGATTTTAAATGAATAGAATTGTAAAATGTGACGTGGTTTATCATAAAATAAAATCATGGATTTTAAATGAATAGAATTGTAAAATGTGATGAGGGTTTATCATAGAATGAAATCGTGGTGGATTTTAAATAAATAGAATTGTAAAATGTGATGTGGTTTTTCGTAAAATTAAATTGTGGTGGATTTTAAATCAATAGAATTGTAAAATGTGATGTGGTTTATCATAAAATAAAGCCGCGGTTAAGTTTAAATAAAGAGAATCGTAAAATGTGATGGGGTTTTACTGTAAAATAAAATCGTGGTGGGTTTCAGATAAATAGAATTGAAAAGTGTGATGGGGGTTTATCATAAAATTAAATTGTAGTGGATTTTAAATGAATAAAATTGTAAAATGTGACGTGTTTTATTGTAAAATTAAATCGTGGTGGGTTTGAGATTAATAGAATTGTGAAATGTTGTGTTTTACTGTAAAATAAAATCGTGGTTTTTAAATAAAGAGAATTGTAAAGTGTGATGTGTTTTATTGTAGAATAAAACCGTGGTTAAGTTTAAATAAAGAGAATTGTAAAGTGTGATGAGTTTCACTGTAAAATAAAATCGTGGTGGGTTTGAGATGAAGAGAGTTGTGAAGTGTGATGTGGTTTAATTATGTATCTCATACACTACAATATCTAATATTCAGTGTTATATTTTATATACTACATTCAGTTTTGATATCCAATATTCAATATCATATTTTATATCTCTCACTACGGTATCTAATACTTAGTATTATATTTTATATATTACATACAGTTTCGATATCTAACATTCAACATCCCATTTTCCATCTCGCACTCACTACGGTATCTAATATTCAATGTTATATTTTACATGTCACACTCACTACAGGATCTAATATTCACTATTATATTTTATATATTTCATTCAGTTTCGATATCTACCATTCAATATCCCATTTTCCATCTGACACTCACTACGGTACCTAATATTCACTATTATATTTTACGTATTACATTCAGTTTCCATATCTACCATTCAACATCCCATTTTCCATCTCACACTCACTATGATATCTAATATTCAACATCCCGTTTTCCATCTCACACTCACCACGGTACCTAATATTCATTATTATATTTTATATCTTTCATTCAGTTTCAATATCTACCATTCAATATCCCGTTTTCCATCTCGCACTCACTATGATATCTAATATTCACTATCCCATTTTCCATCTCACACTCACCACGGTACCTAATATTTGCTATTATATTTTATATATTTCATTCAGTTTCGATATCTACCATTCAACATCCCGTTTTCCATCTCACACTCACTATGATATCTAATATTCAATATCACATTTTATATATTTCATTCAGTTTCGGTATCTACCATTCAACATCCCATTTTCCATCTGACACTCACTACGGTATCTAATATTCAATGTTATATTTTACATGTCACACTCACTACAGGATCTAATATTCAATATTATATTCTATATCTCACACACTACGGTATCTACCATTCAACATCCCGTTTTCCATCTCACACTCACCACCTAATATCCACTATTATATTTTATATATTTCATTCAGTTTCGATATCTAACATTCAATATCCCATTTTCCATCTCGCACTCACTACGGTATCTAATATTCAATGTTATATTTTACATGTCACACTCACTACAGGGTCTAATATTCACTATTACATTTTATATATTTCATTCAGTTTCGATATCTACCATTCAACATCCCATTTTCCATCTCGCACTCACTATGATATCTAATATTCAGTATCACATTTTACATCTCACACTCACTACGCTATCTAATACTCAATATTATATTCTATATCTCACACACTACAGGATCTACCATTAAATATCCCATTTTCCATCTCACACTCACCACAGTACCTAATATCCACTATTATATTTTATATATTACATTCAGTTTCAATATCTACCATTCAACATTCCATTTTCCATCTCACGCTCACTATGATATCTAATATTCAACATCCCGTTTTCCATCTCGCGCTCACCGCCGTCTCCAGCCAACCCCCATCTCATAACCTCCTCCTCTCTCCCCTTCCCCAACGCAGCAGAACCCCCAAAACTCGTGGGTTTTTTTTTTTCCGCCCCAAACTCAAATAAAACAAAACAAAACCAACCCGACCCGAGGGGAGCTGACCTGTACTTGTTGTCCTCGGAGGGCCGCGCGCCCGGCGGGCTCTCGAAGCGCGCGTACTCCTGGTCGTACCACATCTGGTAGAAATACGTCCTCCCGTCGTCCTCCACCATCTTGATCTCCGTGTCCAGCCCGCCCTGGAGGGACAGAGCCCGGCGCTGGAGGAGCAGGGGCAGCGCCTGGGAAACGGCCGGAGCCCGGCCACACTGACCAGAGCACTGACCAGTGCCCAGCCACACTGACCAGTGCACTGGCCGGAGCCCGGCCACACTGACCAGTGCACTGGCCGGAGCCTGGTCACACTGACCAGTGCATTGGCCGGAGCCCAGTCACACTGACCAGTGCCCTGGCTGGAGCCCAGTCACACTGACCAGTGCCCAGCCACACTGACCAGCGCATTGGCTGGAGTCCATGGCACTGACCGGTGCATTGGCCGGAGTCCAGCCACACTGACCAGTGCATTGGCTGGAGCCTGGTCACACTGACCAGTGCATTGGCTGGAGCCCGGTCACACTGACCAGTGCACTGGCCGGAGTCTGGTCACACTGACCAGTGCATTGGCTGGAGCCCGGCCACACTGACCAGTGCCCGGCCACACTGACCAGTGCCCAGTGACACTGACCAGTGCATTGGCCGGAGCCCGGCCACACTGACCAGCGCATTGGCTGGAGTCCGGCCACACTGACCAGTGCCCGGTCACACTGACCAGTGCATTGGCCGGAGCCCGGCCACACTGACCAGTGCCCAGCCACACTGACCAGTGCGTTGGCTGGAGCCTGGTCACACTGACCAGTGCCCAGCCACACTGACCAGTGCATTGGCCGGAGCCCAGCCACACTGACCAGTGCATTGGCCGGAGCCCGGCCACACTGACCAGTGCCCAGTCACACTGACCAGTGCATTGGCCGGAGCCCATGGCACTGACCGGTGCATTGGCCGGAGCCTGGTCACACTGACCAGTGCACTGGCTGGAGCCCATGGCACTGACCGGTGCATTGGCCGGAGTCCAGTCACACTGACCAGTGCATTGGCTGGAGTCCGGCCACACTGACCAGTGCCCAGCCACACTGACCAGTGCATTGGCTGGAGCCTGGTCACACTGACCAGTGCCCAGCCACACTGACCAGTGCATTGGCTGGAGCCTGGTCACACTGACCAGTGCACTGGCCGGAGCCCGGTCACACTGACCAGTGCATTGGCTGGAGCCTGGTCACACTGACCAGTGCATTGGCCGGAGCCCGGTCACACTGACCAGTGCATTGGCCGGAGCCCGGTCACACTGACCAGTGCATTGGCTGGAGCCTGGTCACACTGACCAGTGCATTGGCCGGAGCCCAGTCACACTGACCAGTGCATTGGCTGGAGCCTGGTCACACTGACCAGTGCATTGGCTGGAGCCTGGTCACACTGACCAGTGCATTGGCTGGAGTCCGGCCACACTGACCAGTGCCCAGTCACACTGACCAGTGCATTGGCTGGAGCCCATGGCACTGACCAGTGCATTGGCCAGAGCCTGGCCACACTGACCAGCACACTGGCCGGAGCCCAGCACACTGACCAGTGCCCAGTCACACTGACCAGCACACTGGCCGGAGCCTGGTCACACTGACCAGTGCATTGGCCGGAGGCCGGCCACACTGACCAGTGCATTGGCTGGAGCCCAGTCACACTGACCAGTGCATTGGCTGGAGCCCGGTCACACTGACCAGTGCCCAGTCACACTGACCAGCGCATTGGCTGGAGTCCGGTCACACTGACCAGTGCATTGGCTGGAGCCCATGGCACTGACCGGTGCATTGGCCGGAGCCCAGCCACACTGACCAGCGCCCAGTCACACTGACCAGTGACACTGACCGGTGCCCTGGCCGGAGCCCAGTCACACTGACCAGTGCCCAGTCACACTGACCAGCGTCCAGTCACACTGACCAGTCACACTGACCGGAGCCCAGTGACACTGACCGGTGCCCTGGCCGGAGCCCAGTGACACTGACCGGTGCCCTGGCCGGAGCCCAGTGACACTGACCGGTGCCCTGGCCGGAGCCCAGTAACACTGAGCGGTGCCCACAGCACTGACCAGTGCCCAGTGACACTGACCAGCACACTGGCCAGAGCCCAGTGACACTGACCGGTGCCCTGGCCGGAGCCCAGTGACATTGACCAGTGTCCAGTCACACTGACCAGTGCCGTGGCCGGAGCCCAGTGACACTGACCGGAGCCCAGTGACACTGAGCAGTGCCCTGGCCGGAGCCCAGTCACACTGACCGGTGCCCACAGCACTGACCAGTGCCCTGGCCGGAGCCCAGTCACACTGACCAGTGCCCACAGCACTGACCGGTGCCCTGGCCGGAGCCCGGCCGCCGTGCCCACCTCCATGGCCCAGTTGTCCGAGGGCGCCTTGTAGAGGACGGTGACCTTGCCGTGGATGTAGGACAGCTGCATGTCCTCGCACTCGTCCACCAGGAACAGCTCCAGAGGGTCCGAGGTGGCCCCCAGGACAGTGTCCGAGCCCGGGCAGAACCAGTGCGCGTGGAACATCTGGCCACCGCTGTCCTCCCACATGGCCGTCACCCTGAGCGGGGTCACGGGGTCAGAGGGGACGTCCCCAGTGTCCCCACCCCATGGGAACACGGAGAACACACCTGGCCAGGTAGAGGGGCTTGGTGGGGTCACTGGGGATGTCCCCAAGGCCATGGGACAATGCAGAACACACCTGGCCAGGTAGAGGGGCTGGGTGGGGTCACTGGGGATGTCCCCAAGGCCACGGGAGGACAGAGAACACACCTGGCCAGGTAGAGGGGCTGGGTGGGGTCACTGGGGATGTCCCCAAGGCCACGGGAGGACAGAGAACACACCTGGCCAGGTAGAGGGGCTGGGTGGGGTCACTGGGGATGTCCCCAAGGCCATGGGAACACGGAGAACACACCTGGCCAGGTAGAGGGGCTGGGTGGGGTCAGTGGGGATGTCCCCAAGGCCACGGGAGGACAGAGAACACACCTGGCCAGGTAGAGGGGCTTGGTGGGGTCGTCGGGGCTCACGGACACGCAGTCTCCCACCTCCAGGGTCTCGGAGTCGATGCACACACGTTGGTAATAATCCCTCTTGCCGTCGCTCTGCCGGGACACGGGGAGCTCACAGGTACGGCACACCTGGGTGGGGCCCTCACCTGGCTGGGGCTCTCACCTGGATGTGTTCCCTCACCTGGAGGGATCCCTAAGCTGGGTGGGGCCCTCACCTGGGTGTGTTCCCTCATCCACAAAATCCAATTCTGGTCTCACCTGGGCGGGGCACTCACCTGGGCGGGGCACTCACCTGGATGTGTTCCCTCACCTGGGTGGGTTCCCTCACCTGGACGGGTCCCTAACCTGGGTGGGGCCGTCACCTGGCTGGGGCTCTCCCCTGGACACGCCCCCTCACCTGGACACGCCCCCTCACCTGGGCACACCCCCTCACCTGGACACGCCCCCTCACCTGGGCACACCCCCTCACCTGCACAGCTCTCCTCACCTGGACACGCCCCCTCACCTGGACACGCCCCCTCACCTGGACACGTTCCCTCACCTGGATATGCCCCCTCACCTGGACACGCCCCCTCACCTGTGCAGGTGTCTCACCTTGACGGGCTCCCCGACCCAGGAGATGCGGCTCTTGTTCTGTTTCTTCTTGCGGCCCTGGAGCATCTTCTTGGGCGAGGGCACCTCGGGGATGTTGTCGTCCACCTCCTCGTCCTCGTCCGCCTCGCGCACCGCCAGGTTGGGACACCTGCGGGGGACCGGGGTGTCACCGGGGTGTCACCGGGGTGTCACTGGGGGTGTCACCAGGGTGTCACCAGGTTGGGACACCTGCGGGGGACCGGGGTGTCACCGGGGTGTCACCGGGGTGTCACCAGGTTGGGACACCTGCCAGGGGACCATGAGGACCGGGGTGTCACCGGGGTGTCACCGGGGTGTCACCAGGTTGGGACACCTGCGGGGGACCGGGGTGTCACCTGGGTGTCACCAGGTTGGGACACCTGCGGGGGACCGGGGTGTCACTGGGGGTGTCACTGGGGTGTCACCAGGTTGGGACACCTGCGGGGGACCGGGGTGTCACCGCGGTGTCACTGGGGTGTCACCAGGTTGGGACACCTGCGGGGGACCATGGGGACCAGGGTGTCACCGGGGTGTCACCAGGGTGTCACCAGGTTGGGACCCCTGCAGGGGACCATGGGGACCGGGGTGTCACTGGAGGTGTCACTGGGGTTGGGACACCTGCCGGGGGACCATGGGGACCGGGGTGTCACCGGGGTGTCACCAGGCTGTCACTGGGGTGTCACCGGGGTGTCACCAGGTTGGGACACCTGCAGGGGACCGGGGTGTCACCGGGGTGTCACCGGGGTGTCACCAGGTTGGGACACCTGCGGGGGACCATGGGGACCGGGGTGTCACCGGGGTGTCACCGGGGTGTCACCAGGTTGGGACACCTGCGGGGGACCGGGGTGTCACCGGGGTGTCACCGGGGTGTCACCAGGTTGGGACACCTGCCGGGGGACCATGGGGACCACGGGGATCGGGGTGTCACCGGGGTGTCACCAGGTTGGGACATCTGCTGGGGGACCATGGGGACCGGGGTGTCACCGGAGTGTCACCAGGGTGTCACCAGGTTGGGACACCTGCTGGGGGACCAGGGTGTCACCGGGGTGTCACCGGGGTGTCACCAGGCTGTCACTGGGGTGTCACCGGGGTGTCACCAGGTTGGGACACCTGCCAGGGGACCGGGGTGTCACCGGGGTGTCACCGGGGTGTCACCAGGTTGGGACACCTGCGGGGGACCATGGGGACCGGGGTGTCACCGGGGTGTCACCGGGGTGTCACCAGGTTGGGACACCTGCGGGGGACCGGGGTGTCACCGGGGTGTCACCGGGGTGTCACCAGGTTGGGACACCTGCGGGGGACCATGGGGACCGGGGTGTCACCGGGGTGTCACCAGGTTGGGACACCTGCCAGGGGACCGGGGTGTCACCGGGGTGTCACCGGGGATGGCACTGGGCTGTCACCAGGGATGGCACCAGGGTGTCACCAGGTTGGGACACCTGCCGGGGGACCGAGGTGTCACCGGGGATGGCACCAGGGATGGCACCAGGGGTGGCACTGGAGATGGCACCGGGAATGGCACCAGGGTGTCACCAGAGGCCTGAGGGGTGCAGGGACAGGGACAGCGGGGTTTGGGGACAGTGGGGCTTGGGCATGGAGGGTTTGGGGACAGGGACAGTGGGGACAGGGACACTGAGGGACAGGGACACTGAAGGACAGAGCCACTGGGGACAGGGACACTGAGGGACAAGGGACACTGGGGACAGGGACGTTGGGGACAGGGACACTGGGGACAGGGACACTGGGGACAGGGACGTTGGGGACAGGGACACTGGGGACAGGGACACTGGGGACAGGGACACTGGGGACAGGGACACTGAGGGACAGCGACACTGAGAGACAGGGACATTGGGGACAGGGACACTGAGGGACAGAACCACTGGGGACAGGGACAGTGGGGACAGGGACACTGAGGGACAGCGACACTGGGGACAGGGACACTGGGGACAGGGACACTGGGGACAAGGACACTGAGGGACAGGGACACTGAGGGACAGCGACACTGGGGACAGGGACACTGAGGGACAGCGACACTGAGGGACAGCGACACTGGGGACAGGGACACTGGGGACAGGGACACTGGGGACAAGGACACTGGGGACAGGGACACTGGGGACAGGGACACTGAGTGACAGGGACGTTGGGGACAGGGACACTGAGGGACAGGGACACTGAGGGACAGAACCACTGGGGACAGGGACGTTGAGGACAGGGACGTTGGGGACAGGGACACTGAAGGACAGAGCCACTGGGGACAGGGACACTGAGGGACAGGGACGTTGGGGACAGGGACACTGGGGACAGGGACACCCACCTCCTCTGCAGACACGCCTGCTTGCTGCGGCCGCTGCCGCCGAACTTGACCATGTTCTGGCACGCCTTGCACTTGCCACACTCGGGCTGCTGGCACACCTGGCACGGCACAGGGGACACCGGTGACACCGGGAACGCCCCCGGGGGACACCGGGGACATCGGTGACACCAGGGGAGCTGCTGGAAGGGCCCCATGGAGTGACCGCGTTGGGAGGTTGGGGTTGGTTGGTTCAGGTTGGAAGAGGCCTCCAAGATCAACTCAACCCAACTCATGGCACCGACGTTGACCAAGAGTGGAAGAACCTTCAAGATCAACCAAGCCAACCCAAGACGTTGATGTCGGCTGATGTTGACCAAGGTTGAAGAGTCCTCCAAGATCAACCCAACCAAACGGCACTGACTACGATTGGAAGACTCTCCAAGATCAGCCAATCTAAGCCAGGGAGGTGCCGTTGACCAAAACTGGAAGACTCCTCCAAGACCAACCAACCCAACCAATGACGTTGACCAAGGTTGGAAGAGTCCTCCAAGACAAACCAACCCAACCCACGACGTTGACATTGGCCAACACTGGGTGTCCTCCAAGACCAACCAACCCAATCCATGATGTTGACCAAGGTTGGAAGAGTCCTCCATCCAAGACCAACCAAATCAATCCATGACGTTGACCAAGGTTGGAGAAGTCCTCCAAGACAACCCAACCCATGACATTGACATTGGCCAACACTGGGTGTCCTCCAAGACCAACCAACCCAACCCATGACATTGACCAAGGCTGGAGAAGTCCTCCAAGACAAACCAACCCAACCCATGATGTTGACCAAGGTTGGAAGAATCCTCCATCCAAGACCAACCAACTCAACCCATGATGTTGACGTTGACCAAGGTTGGAAGAGTCCTCCAAGACAAACCAACCCATGACATTGACATTGGCCAACACTGGGTGTCCTCCAAGACCAACCAACCCAACCCATGATGTTGACATTGATCAAGGTTGGAAGAGTCCTCCAAGACAAACCAACCCAACCCATGACGTTGACCAAGGTTGGAGAAGTCCTCCATCCAAGACCAACCAAATCAATCCAAGACGCTGACCAAGGTTGGAGAAGTCCTCCAAGACAAACCAACCCGTGACACTGACCAAGGTTGGAAGACCCTCCCAACACCAACCACCCAAACCCCACGACCACATCCCCACGGGCCTGGGAGCGGCCGGCGACGCCGGGTCACCTCGCAGACGCCGCAGCGCCGGCGCTTGGTGGCGTTCTCCTTGTCCTCCTCGCGCTCGTCCTTCTCGATCTGCTCCGAGAAGAAGGTGTCGAAGATGAGGTACACCAGCTTGGTGGTGGTGGCCTTGGTGGGACCTTTGTCCTTGTCGATGCGCGTGGGGTGGCGGATGGCCTGGCGCCGCACGGCTCGCCTGTGACGCGGGGACAGCGCTCAGGGGACGGGGACATCACCCCAGGGGACACCTCACGGGTGTTGGGTGGGGTCCCCAAAAGGCGCTGGATGGATTTTGGGGATCCAACCCAACGTCCTTCCATCTCTGGAGCCGGCGGCAGGTTTGGGTTTGCCCGATTCCGGGAGGAGGCTTTTGTGATTTCAGGGAGAGTTCTCCCAGTTTTGAGAGGATCTTCCCAGTTTTGGGAGGATGTTCTCAGTTTTGGGAGGGTTCTCCCAATTTTGGGAGAGTTCTCCCAGTTTTGAGGATGGTTTTTGGGATTTTGGGAGAGTTTTTTTTGATTTTGGGGAGAATTCTCCCAGTTTTGGGAGGATCTTCCCAGTTTTGGGAGGGTTCTCCCAGTTTTGAGAGGATCTTCTCAGTTTTGGGAGAGTTCTCCCAGTTTGGGGATGGTTTTTGTGATTTTGGGAGAGTTTTTTTGATTTTGGAGAGAATTCTCCCAGTTTTGGGAGGATCTTCCCAGTTTGGGGAAGGTTTTTGTGATTTTGGGAGAGTTTTTTTGATTTTGGGGAGAATTCTCCCAGTTTTGAGAGGATCTTCCCAGTTTTGGGAGGATGTTCTCAGTTTTGGGAGGGTTCTCCCAGTTTGGGGAGGGTTCTCCCAGTTTTGAGGATGGTTTTTGTGATTTTGGGAGAGTTTTTGTGATTTTGGGGAGAAGTCTCCGAGTTTTGGGAGGATCTTCCCAGTTTTGGGAGGGTTCTCCCAGTTTGGGGATGGTTTTTGTGATTTTGGGAGGGTTTTTGTGATTTTGGGGAGAGTTCTCCCAGTTTTGGAAGGATCTTCCCAGTTTTCGGAGAGTTCTCCCAGTTTTGGGAGAGTTCTCCCAGTTTGGGGATGGTTTTTGTGATTTTGGGAGGATGTTCTCAGTTTTGGGAGGGTTCTCTCAGTTTGGGGAGGGTTCTCCCAGTTTTGAGGATGGTTTTTGTGATTTTGAGAGAGTTTTTTTGATTTTGGGGGAGAGTTCTCCCAGTTTTGGGAGGATCTTCCCAGTTTTGGGAGGCGTTCTGTGATTTTGGGATGATTTTCCCAATTTTGGTTAGATCCTCCCAATTTCGGGTTTTTTGCCCCCAAATCTCACCTTTTACCCAGGGTGACCCCAAACAGCTTGATGAGGTCCCTCATTCCAGACCTGATAATCCCCAAATTTGGGTGGATTTCCCCAATATCGAGACCCCAGAGCCCAAACCCTCCCAAATTTCATCCGGATTTTCCCGATTTCGGGTTTTTTACCCCCAAATCTCACCTCTTGCCCAGGGTGACCCCGGCCAGTTTGATGAGGTCCCTCATGCAGGGCGTGATGAGCACCGGGGGCTCGTCGCTGTCGCCGGCCTCGTCGTAGCTCTCCACCTGCTCCACCACGAACTGGGCGTGGCGCAGCAGAGAGTCCTCCGTGAAACGGTTGAAGTTGAGCCCCGCTGGCGGCACCGTGGTCTGGGGGGAGTTTGGGATTGGTTGGGAGGGGTTTGGGATTGGTTGGGAGAGGTTGGGATTGGTTGGGAGAGGTTGGGATTGGTTGGGAGGGGTTTGGGATTGGTTGGGATTGGTTGAGGATGGGTTGGGATTGGTTGGGAGGGGTTTGGGATTGGTTGGGAGGGGTTTGGGATTGGTTGGGAGAGGTTGGGATTGGTTGGGAGGGGTTTGGGATTGGTTGGGAGAGGTTGGGATTGGTTGGGAGGGGTTTGGGATTGGTTGGGAAGGGTTGGGATTGGTTGGGAGAGGTTGGGATTGGTTGGGAGAGGTTGGGATTGGTTGGGAGGGGTTTGGGATTGGTTGGGATTGGTTGAGGATGGGTTGGGATTGGTTGGGAGGGGTTTGGGATTGGTTGGGATTGGTTGAGGATGGGTTGGGATTGGTTGGGAGGGGTTTGGGATTGGTTGGGATTGGTTGAGGATGGGTTGGGAGGGGTTTGGGATTGGTTGGGATTGGTTGAGGATGGGTTGGGAGGGGTTTGGGATTGGTTGAGGATGGGTTGGGATTGGTTGGGAGGGTTTTGGGATTGGTTGGGATTGGTTGAGGAAGGGTTGGGATTGGTTGGGAGGGTTTTGGGATTGGTTGGGATTGGTTGGGAGGGGTTTGGAAAGGGTTGGGATTGGTTGAGGATGCGTTGGGAGGGGTTTGGGATTGGTTGGGAGGCTTTGGGATAGTTGGGATTGGTTGGGAGGGGTTGAGATTGGTCGGGATTGGTCGGGAGGGGTTTGGGATTGGTTGGGATTGGTTGAGGATGGGTTGGGAAGGATTTGGATTGGTTGGGATTGTTTGAGGATGGGTTGGGATTGGTTGGGAGGGGTTTGGATTGGTTTGGATTGGTTGAGGATTGGTTGGGAGGGGTTTGGGATTGGTTGAGGATGGGTTGGGAAGGATTTGGATTGGTTGGGATTGTTTGAGAATGGGTTGGGATTGGTTGGGATTGGTTGGGATAGTTGGGATTGGTTGGGAAGGGTTGGGGATGGCCAGGATTGGAGGTGACACCACAGGAAGGTGACACTATGGGGAGGTGACACCGCAGGAAGGTGACACCATGGGGAGGTGACACCACAAGGAGATGACACCCCAGGGAGGTGACACCATGGGGAGGTGACACCATGGGGAGGTGACACCCCAGGGAGATGACACCACAGGGGGGTGACACCACAAGGAGATGACACCACAAGGAGATGACACTGCAGGAAGGTGACACCCCAGGGAGATGACACCACAGGGGAGGTGACACCACAAGCAGATGACACCCCAGGGACATGACACCACAAGGAAATGACGCCCCAGGGAGGTGACACCCCGGGGTGCCACTGTCACCTCGATCTTGTTGAGCAGGTCCTCGTAGCTGACGTGGCGGTTGTTCTGCAGGAACTCCACCACGATCTTGCTCATGTAGATCTTCTCCTGCATCAGGGCGAAGGTGGGCGCGTACTCCTCGCTGGGCTCCATCAGGATGTAGTCAGCAAAGGCTGGGGAAGGGAAATTTCCCAAAATTGGGGCATTTGGGGGGAAAAAAACGAGGGTTTTGGGTGGGGAAAGGAATGAGGGGGAAAAGGGGAAGAGGAGGAAAAGGAAAAGGGGAAGAGGAGGAAAAAGGGAGAGAAAACGAAGGAAAAAAGAGAGGAGAAGGTGGGAAAAAGAGGGGAAAGAGGAAAGAGAGGAAGGGAAATAAGAAAGGAAAGAAGGGAAAAGAGCAGGAAAAAGGAGGAAAGAAAAAGGAAGAAGAGGGAAGAAGTTGAAGAAGGAGAGAGGAGAAAAGAGGAAAAAAGATGGAGGAAAAAAGAGAGAAAAGGAATGAAAAGGAAGATGCAAGGAAAAAAAAACAGAGAAAAGTGAAAATCAAAAAAAGATGAAGAGAAAAAAAGGAGAAAAGGAAGAAAAGAGGCAGAAAAAAAGGGGGAAAGAAGAAAAAAAAGAAGGGAGAAAAAGGAGAGGAAAGGGAAAACCCCCTGAAACCCTCCCCTCAAAAGAGCCCAAAATAACCCAAAACCAACCCAAAGAGCCCAAAAAAAGTCAGAACCAACCCAAAAAAACCCCAAATAACCCAGAACCAACCCAAAAAAGCCCAAAATAACCCAGAACCAACCCAAAAAAGCCCAAAACAACCCAGAACCAACCCAAAAAACCCAAAATATCCCAGAATCAACCCAAAAGAGCCCAAAAAAAGTCAGAACCAACCCAAAACCCCAAAATATCCCAGAACCAACCCAAAAACCCAAAATAACCCAGAACCAACCCAAAAAAGCCCAAAAAAGTCAGAACCAACCCAAAAGAGCCTCAAACAACCCAGAACCAACCCAAAAAAGCCCAAAATAACCCAGAACCAACCCAAAAGAGCCCCAAATAACCCAGAACCAACCCAAAAAAACCCAAAATAACCCAAAACCATCCCAAAAAACCGAAAAAAACCCAGAACCAATCCAAAAAAGCCCAAAATAACCCAGAACCAACCCAAAAGAGCCCCAAATATCCCAAAACCAACCCAGAAAACCCAAAATAACCCAGAACCACCCCCAAAGAGCCCCAAACAACCCGGAACCAACCCAAAAAAGCCCAAAATAACTCGGAACCAACCCAAAAGAGCCCAAACAACCCAGAACCAACCCCAAAGAGCCTCAAACCCAGAACCAACCCAAAAAACCCAAAATGTCCCAGAACCAACCCAAAAAACCCAAAACAACCCAGAACCAACCCAAAAACCCAAAATAATCCAGAACCAACCCAAAAAGCCCCAAAAAAATCAGAACCAACCCAAAAGAGCCCAAAATAACCCGGAACCAACCCCCAAAACCCAAAATGTCCCAGAACCAACCCAAAAAACCCAAAATGTCCCAGAACCAACCCAAAAGAGCCCAAAACAACCCAGAACCAATCCAAAAAAGCCCAAAATAACCCAGAACCAACCCAAAAAACCCAAAATAGCCCAGAACCAACCCCAAAAAGCCCAAAAAAAGTCAGAACCAACCCAAAAAACCCAAAATGTCCCAGAACCAACCCAAAAAAGCCCAAAATAACTCGCAACCAACCCAAAAGAGCCCAATAAATGCCAGAACCAACTCAAAAGAGCCCAAACAACCCAGAACCAACCCAAAAAACCCAAAATGTCCCAGAACCAACCCAAAAGAGCCCAAAATAACCCGGAACCAACCCAAAAGAGCCCAAAAAAAGTCAGAACCAACCCAAAAGAGCCCAGAACAACCCAGAACCAACCCAAAAACCCAAAATAACCCAGAACCAACCCAAAAGAGCCCAAAAAAATCAGAACCAACCCAAAAAACCGAAAACAACCCAGAACCAATCCAAAAAAGCGCAAAATAACCCAGAACCAACCCAAAAGAGCCCAAAATAACCCAGAACCAACCCCAAAGATCCCCAAACAACCCGGAACCAACCCCAAAGAGCCTCAAATCCAGAACCAACCCAAAAAACCCAAAATGTCCCAGAACCAACCCAAAAGAGCCCAAAATATCCCAAAACCAACCCAAAGAGCCCCAAACAACCCGGAACCACCCCCAAAGAGCCCCAGATGTCCCCCAAACTGCCCCCCGGGCCCCTCCTCACCCGTGCTGAAGCCAATCAGCGCCTTCTCCCCGCCGTCGAAGCCCGTGATCCACCAGGCGTTGATGGGCCCCAACTTCTTGGCTCTCACCCCACCTGCCAAACCAAACGGGAAAATCCAAGAAATCCCTGCCAATTCCCCAGGCAGGAATCCCAGAATTCCCCCAAAGCCCGGGCGTTCCCTCACCGTCCAGGCAGGGGTTGTCGTCGTAGATGGGTTTGACGACGCCGCTGAAGTAGAGCTCGATGTTCCTCTCGATGAGGCCGGTGTCGAAGGGACACAGATGTCCCCTCTTGTCATAGACGCTGCGGAGGGGGACGGGGGAGGGCGTGGGACACGATTCCAGAGGGAATTCCAGAGGGGGGATGAGGGGGGTCTCACCTGAAGGAGGTGACTTTGTGCTGGGGAAGGTCCTCGTAGCTCTCGAAGCCGTCCTCGTTGGCGTCGAAGATGGACAAGCGTTCGTCCGTCAGCATCTCCGGCTCCTCCAGCTGCATTTTAGGAGGAAAAAAACACCCAAAAAAACAGGATTGATAAACATTCCTGGGTTTTTTCTGAGCTGGGGGGGAAAGGAGGGTTCGGATCCCTTACGGCGTCATCGGGGTCCCCTTGGAAGAATTTGAGGTCGGGGTCGTCCAGGTACTGCCGGCAGTCGGGGCATTTGGGAGGGGTGGTCTGGGGGCAGAGGGGAGGGAGGGTCAGCTTTTTTTCCCAAAAAAAACCCCAAAAAATTATCTCAGATTTTAGGGAAATCTGTGGGGTTTTCCAGCTGTTTGGTTTTGGGAAGCTGAACTGGTTTTCCCATAGGATAATGCACCCTTTGGAATAGTGCAGCTCATCCCAAAAACAAAAAAACCCCAAAATTTAGGAGTCTTAAGGAATTAAGAAACCCCTCCAAAAAACCCCAAAAAATTATCCCAGATTTTAGGGAAATCTGTGGGGTTTTCCAGCTGTTTGGTTTTGGGAAGCTGAACTGGTTTTTCCATAGGATAATGCACCCTTTGGAATAGTGCAGCTCATCCCAAAATAAAAAAAAAACAAACAAAATTTAGGAGTCTTAAGGAACTAAGAAACCCCCCCAAAAAATTATCTCAGATTTTAGGGAAATCTGTGGGGTTTTCCAGCTGTTTGGTTTATGGGAAGCTGAACTGGTTTTCCCATAGGATAATGCACCCTTTGGAATAGTGCAGCTCATCCCCAAAAACAAAAAAAAACAAAATTTAGGAGTCTTAAGGAATTAAGAAACCCCCCCAAAAAACCCCAAAAAATTATCTCAGATTTTAGGGAAATCTGTGGGGTTTTCCAGCTGTTTGGTTCATGGGAAGCTGAACTGGTTTTCCCATAGGATAATGCACCCTTTGGAATAGTGCAGCTCATCCAAAAAAAAAAAAACAAACAAAATTTAGGAGTCTTAAGGAATTAAGAAACCCCCCAAAAAAACCCCAAAAAATTATCCCAGATTTGAGGGAAATCTGTGGGGTTTTCCAGCTGTTTGGTTTTGGGAAGCTGAACTGGTTTTCCCATAGGATAATGCACCCTTTGGAATAGTGCAGCTCATCCCCAAAAACAACCAAAATTTAGGAGTCTTAAGGAATTAAGAAACCCCCCAAAAAACACCAAAAAATTATCCCAGATTCTAGGGAAATCTGTGGGGTTTTCCAGCTGTTTGGTTTATGGGAAGCTGAACTGGTTTTCCCATGGGATAATGCACCCTTTGGAATAGTGCAGCTCATCCCAAAAAAAAAAACAAAAAACAAAATTTAGGAGTCTTAAGGAATTAAGAAATCCTCCCCAAAAAAAAACCCAAAAAATTATCCCAGATTTTAGGGAAATCTGTGGGGTTTTCCAGCTGTTTGAGCCTTAAGGAATTAAGAAATCCTCCCCCCCAAAAAAAAAACCTGGAATGAGGAGGAGGAACTTACTTTAGCAGAAGCAGTGATTTTAACCTGAGGGATTTCATCTTTGATTTCCGACCTGGGAGGGGAAAAATGAGATTTTGGGGGTGTGGAGCAGTGACGTCATCGTTGTCATTGTCACCGTCACCAGGACAAAGCTCCGGCTGGGAACGTCCCCGTTTTCCTCACCCATCTTTGGTTTCCAGTTTCATCCTTTTTTCGTCTTGATCCTGGAGAAAAAGGCAAAAAAAAATAAAAAATATGGGAAAAGGAGCAGGAAAATCCAATTCTCCTGTGGCCAAAATCCCAGGAAATTCCCCCAGATGTCACAACAAACCAAAATCCTGAGAAATCACCCCAAAAATGACCAGGGACAGGTCTGGGGTGTCACCACCACCTAAAATCCCAGGAATTCACCCCAAAAATGACCCAGGAACAGGTCTGGGGTGTCACCACCACCCAAAATCCCAGGAAATCACCCCAAAAATGACCCAGGACAGGTCTGGGGTGTCACCACCACCCAAAATCCTGGGAATTCACCCCAAAAATGACCTGGGACAGGTCTGGGGTGTCACCACCACCCAAAATCCCAGGAAATCACCCTAAAAACGACCCGGGACAGGTCTGGGGTGTCACCACCACCCAAAATCCCAGGAAATCACCCCAAAAATGACCCAGGAACACGTCTGGGGTGTCACCACCACCCAAAATCCCGGGAAATCACCCCAAAAATGACCCAGGAACAGGTCTGGGGTGTCACCACCACCCAAAATCCTGGGAATTCACCCCAAAATGACCCAGGAACACGTCTGGGGTGTCACCACCGACCTTCTCCTCCAGCTCCTCCTCCTCCTTCTCCACGTTCATCAGCTCAGGCTTCGCCTCCCCGTTCACCTCCTCGGATTTCCGCTTGGTGGATCTGCAGGACGGACCCGGGACGGGGTTTTTGGGGGACAGGGGAGGGTTTGGGAGGGTGGGGCGAGGAGGAGGAGGGTGACCCTCGGCCACTGACCCTTTGGACAGGAAGGTGAGGATGGACGGCTGCCGGCCGGAGCTGCGCGTGACGCGAGAGCTGGCCGGAGACTCTGCGGGAAAAGCGGCCCAGATTTGGGATCCCAAAGCCCTTCCTGAGGGATCCCAAATCCCTTCCCAAAGGGATCCCAAAGCCCTTCCTGAGGGGATCCCAAACCCCTTCCTGAGAGGACCCCAAATCCCTTCCCAAGAGGATCCCAAACCCCTTCCTGAAGGGATCCCAAATCACTTCCCAAGAGGATCCCAAGCCCCTTCCTGAGGGGATCCCAAAGCCCTTCCTGAGGGGATCCCAAACACCTTCCCAAGAGGATCCCAAAGCCCTTCCCAAGAGGATCCCAAAGCCCTTCCTGAGGGGATCCCAAATCACTTCCTGAGGGGATCCCAAATCCCTTCCTGAGGGGATCCCAAACCCCTTCCTGAGGGGATCCCAAGGGGAATTGTCACCCCTGCAAGGCCAGGAGACCCCAAAACCCCTCCTGAGGGGATCCCAAATCCCTTCCCAAAGGGATCCCAAAGCCCTTCCTGAGGGGATCCCAAAGCCCTTCCTGAGGGGATCCCAAAGCCCTTCCCAAAGGGATCCCAAATCCCTTCCCAAAGGGATCCCAAATCCCTTCCTGAGGGGATCCCAAATCACTTCCCAAGAGGATCCCAAACCCCTTCCTTGAGGGGATCCCAAATCACTTCCCAAAGGGATCCCAAACCCCTTCCTGAAGGGATCCCAAAGCCCTTCCCAAGAGGATCCCAAACCCCTTCCTGAGGGGATCCCAAATCACTTCCTGAGGGGATCCCAAATCCCTTCCTGAGGGATCCCAAAGCCCTTCCTGAGGGATCCCAAATCCCTTCCTGAGGGGATCCCAAATCACTTCCTGAGGGATCCCAAAGCCCTTCCCAAAGGGATCCTAAAGCCCTTCCCAAAGGGATCCCAAAGCCCTTCCTGAGGGGATCCCAAATCCCTTCCCAAAGGGATCCCAAAGCCCTTCCTGAGGGGATCCCAAATCACTTCCCAAAGGGATCCCAAAACCTTTCCTGAGGGGATCCCAAACCCCTTCCCAAAGGGATCCTAAAGCCCTTCCTGAGGGGATCCCAAATCCCTTCCTGAGGGATCCCAAATCACTTCCCAAAGGGATCCCAAAGCCCTTCCTGAGGGGATCCCAAAGCCCTTCCTGAGGGGATCCCAAACACCTTCCTGAGAGGATCCCAAATCCCTTCCCAAAGGGATCCCAAATCACTTCCTGAGGGGATCCCAAATCCCTTCCCAAAGGGATCCCAAATCACTTCCCGAGGGGATCCCAAAGCCCTTCCTGAGGGGATCCCAAACACCTTCCTGAGGGGATCCCAAATCCCTTCCTGAGGGATCCCAAAGCCCTTCCCAAAGGGATCCCAAAGCCCTTCCTGAGGGGATCCCAAACCCCTTCCCAAGAGGATCCCAAACCCCTTCCTGAGGGGATCCCCAAACCCTTCCCGAGGTTCTCCCCATCTCCATTTCAATGGGAATTGCCACACCCCAAAACCAGGAGACCCCAAATCCCTTCCCAAGGTTCTCCCCATCTCCATCCCAATAGGAACTGCCACACCCCAAAACCAGGAGACCCCAAATCCCTTCCCAAGAGGATCTCAGCTCTTGATCCCCACGGGAACTGTCCCAGCCCCGACCCCTCCCCGAGGTTCTCCCCCTCTCCACCCCCAGTAACCCCCATTTACACCCCAAAAAAACCCCCCAAACCGTTACTTTTGGCGTCGCCGTTGGAGCGGCTGCGGCGGGATTTCCGCGGCCTCGCGGCGGGGCCGGAGCAGGACGGGGACGGTGACACTGCCCTTGTCCCCTCCTCCAGCTCCATGGCCCCGTCCTCGTCCCCGGCGCGCTCCGAGTCCTCGTCGCTGCCGTAGGCGCCGTTGCCATTCTGTGCCGAGAGCTCCTGGCGCAGCAGCGCCTTCACCTTGGCCAGGTAACGCTCCTGGGGAGGGGAGCGCCCGGGGATGAGCCCCACCCCGGGGGTTTTATCCCAAATCCTGGCCTCTTCCCAGGCTGTGATCCCAAATCCTGGCCTCTTCCCGATCCCAAATCCCTCACCTTGGCCAGGTAACGCTCCTGGGAAGGGGAGCACCCGGGGGTGAGCCCCACCCCGGGGGTTTTACCCCAAATCCTGGCCTCTTCCCAATCCTAAATCCTGGCCTCTTCCCAGGCTGTGATCCCAAATCCCAGCCACTTCCCGATCCCAAATCCTGGCCTCTTCCCAGGCTGTGATCCCAAATCCCTCACCTTGGCCAGGTAACGCTCCTGGGAAGGGGAGCGCCCGGGGATCAGCCCCACCCCGGGGGTTTTATCCCAAATCCTGGCCTCTTCCCAGGCTGTGATCCCAAATCCTGGCCTCTTCCCAGGCTGTGATCCCAAATCCTGGCCTCTTCCCAATCCTAAATCCCAGCCACTTCCCAATCCCAAATCCTGGCCTCTTCCCAGGCTGTGATCCCAAATCCCTCACCTTGGCCAGGTAACACTCCTGGGAAGGGGAGCACCTGGGGATGAGCCCCACCCCGGGGGTTTTACCCCAAATCCTGGCCTCTTCCTAGGCTGTGATCCCAAATCCTGGCCCCTTCCTGATCCCAAATCCTGGCCTCTTCCCAGGCTGTGATCCCAAATCCTGGCCTCTTCCCGATCCCAAATCCTGGCCTCTTCCCAGGCTGTGATCCCAAATCCTGGCCCCTTCCTGATCCCAAATCCTGGCCCCTTCCCAGGCTGTGATCCCAAATCCTGGCCTCTTCCCGATCCCAAATCCCTCACCTTGGCCAGGTAACGCTCCTGGGAAGGGGAGCACCCGGGGATGAGCCCCACCCCTGGGGTTTTATCCCAAATCCTGGCCTCTTCCCAGGCTGTGATCCCAAATCCTGGCCTCTTCCTGATCCCAAATCCTGGCCTCTTCCCAGACTGTGATCCCAAATCCTGGCCTCTTCCCGATCCCAAATCCCTCACCTTGGCCAGGTAACACTCCTGGGAAGGGGAGCACCCAGGGATGAGCCCCACCCCGGGGGTTTTATCCCAAATCCTGGCCTCTTCCCAGGCTGTGATCCCAAATCCCTCACCTTGGCCAGGTAACGCTCCTGGGAAGGGGAGCGCCCGGGGATGAGCCCCACCCCGGGGGTTTTATCCCAAATCCTGGCCTCTTCCCGATCCCAAATCCCGGCCCTTTCCCAGGCTGTGATCCCAAATCCTGGCCTCTTCCCGATCCTAAATCCCGGCCTCTTCCCAATCCCAAATCCTGGCCTCTTCCCAGGCTGTGATCCCAAATCCTGGCCCCTTCCCAATCCTAAATCCTGGCCTCTTCCCAATCCCAAATCCTGGCCCCTTCCCAGGCTGTGATCCCAAATCCTGGCCCCTTCCTGATCCCAAATCCTGGCCTCTTCCTGATCCCAAATCCTGGCCTCTTCCCGATCCTAAATCCTGGCCTCTTCCTGATCCCAAATCCCGGCCTCTTCCCAGGCTGTGATCCCAAATCCTGGCCTCTTCCCAATCCCAAACCCCACATGGGAAGGTGAGGGGCTGACCCCGAATCCCAGGGGTTTCTCAATATCCAGTCCTGTTTCCTGGGGTTTTATCCCAAATCCTGATGTTTTACCCCAAATCCCAATGTTTTACCTCAAACCCTGGTGTTTTTCCTGCTGTTTCACCCCAAATCCTGATGTTTCACCCCAAACCCCGCTATTTTTCCCGCTGTTTTTCCCCAAATCGTGATGTTTCACCCCAAACCCCGCTATTTTTCCTGCTGTTTCACCCCAAATCCTGATGTTTCACCCCAAACCCCGCTGTTTTTCCCGCTGTTTTTCCCCAAATCCTGATGTTTCACCCCAAATCCCGATGTTTCACCCCAAATCCTGATGTTTCACCCCAAATCCCGATGTTTCACCCCAAATCCTGATGTTTCACCCCAAATCCCACTGTTTCACCCCAAATCCCGACGTTTCACCCCAAATCCCACTGTTTCACCCCAAATCCTGATGTTTCACCCCAAATCCCGATGTTTCACCCCAAATCCTGATGTTTCACCCCAAATCCTGACGTTTCACCCCAAACCCCGATGTTTCACCCCACACCCCGCTGTTTTTCCCGCTGTTTTTCCCGCTGTTTCCCCGCTGTTTTTCCCACTGTTTTCCTGCTGTTTTTCCCGCTGTTTTCCCGCTGTTTTCCCGCTGTTTTCCCGCTGTTTTCCCGCTGTTTTCCCGCTGTTTTCCCTCTGTTTTTCCCAGGTTTTTGGGCCCACCTCGGAGAGCTCCTCCCGGCGCAGTTTGGCCTCGAGCTCGCTGAGCTGCAGCTGCACCTCGGCCTGAAGGAAGCCGTGGATGAGGTTCAGCTTCTCCTGGACGCGCTCCTGGGGACACCGGGGACACCGTGGGGACACCGGGGACACCGTGGGGACACCGGGGACATCAGGGACACCGTGGGGACACCGGGGACAGTGTGGGGACACCGGGGACACCGTGGGGACACCAGGGACAGTGTGGGGACACCGGGGACACCGTGGGGACACCGGGGACAGTGTGAGGACATCGGGGACACCAGGGACACCATGGGGACACCGGGGATGGAGGGGACACCGTGGGGACACCAGGGATGGAGGGGACAGGGTGGGGACACCAGGGATGGAGGGGACAGGGTGGGGACATCAGGGCCAGGAAGCCGTGGATGAGGTTCAGCTTCTCCTGGACGCGCTCCTGGGGACACCGTGGGGACACCGTGGGGACACCGGGGACATCAGGGACACCGTGGGGACACCAGGGACACCAGGGACATCGTGGGGACACCAGGGATGGAGGGGACACCATGGGGACACCGGGGACAGTGTGGGGACACCAGGGACACAGTGGGGACACCAGGGACACCGTGGGGACATCGTGGGGACACTGTGGGGACACCAGGGACACCGGGGACATCATGGGGACACCAGGGATGGAGGGGACAGGGTGGGGACATCAGGGGCAGGAAGCCGTGGATGAGGTTCAGCTTCTCCTGGACGCGCTCCTGGGGACACCGGGGACACCGTGGGGACACCGGGGACACCGTGGGGACACCGGGGACACCGTGGGGACACCGTGGGGACACCAAGGATGGAGGGGACAGGGTTGGGACATCAGGGACACAGTGGGGACACCAGTGATGGAGGGGACAGGGTGGGGACACCGGGGACACCGTGGGGACACCAGGGACACCAGGGACACTGTGGAGACACCGTGGAGACACCAGGGACACCAGGGACAGTGTGGGGACACTGGGGACACCGTGGGGACACCAGGGATGGAGGGGACAGGGTGGGGACACCAGGGGCAGGAAGCCGTGGATGAGGTTCAGCTTCTCCTGGACGCGCTCCTGGGGACACTGGGAACAGTGTGGGGACACCGGGGATGGAGGGGACACCGTGGGGACACCAGGGACACCGTGGGGACACCAGGGATGGAGGGGACAGCGTGGGGACACCGCAGGGCAGAGGTGGATCCCATGGGGACAATATGGGGCACAGAGGGGCTGGGGGGGCTCAGGGACACAGGGGACACAGGGGACACGGCAGGGGACACCAGGGGACACAGGGGACACGGCAGGGGACATGGCAGGGGACACAGGGGACACCAGGGGACACTGGGGACATCCCCAGCACTCACCTTCTCTCCCAGGTTCTCCTCATCCCGCTCCAAGTCCTGCAGCCTGCGGGGGACAGAGCCGGGGGTCACCGGGGTGGGGACACTGAGGGAGGGGACAAGGGGACACCGAGGGAGGGGACAAGGGGACACCGAGGCAGGGGACAAAGGGGACACCGGACACAGACGGGACCAGGAATGTGGGAATTCCAGGGGGGAGGGGACGGGAGGGGGACAAGGGACACCTCTGGTGTCACCAGGAATGTCCCCATCCACCAGGAGGGGACCACCGGGATGAGGGTGGGGACAATTCCAGTGCCACCATCGGCGCCCCTCGGGAATGCCAGGATTGGGGTCAGGAATTCTGGGATTGGGGTCAGGAATTCTGGGATTGGGGTCAGGACCCCAGGTTTGGGGTCACGACAGGGGTCACGACCCAGGTCAGGACCTCTCAGGTGCCACCACCATCCCCTGGGAATGCTCCACCCACCAGGATTTGGGATCAGACCCTCCAGCATGGCTCCTGTCCCCTCTGGGGTGGCTCCTGTCCCCTCTGAGGTGGCTCCTGTCCCTGAGGAATGGCTCCTGTCCCCTCAGGGGTGGCTCCTGTCCCCTCTGGAGTGGCTCCTGTCCCCTCTGAGGTGGCTCCTGTCCCCCAGGAGTGGCTCCTGTCCCCTCTGAGATGGCTCCTGTCCCCTCTGGGGTGGCTCCTGTCCCCTCTGGAGTGGCTCCCGTCCCCTCTGAGATGGCTCCTGTCCCCTCTGGAGTGGCTCCTGTCCCTCAGGAGTGGCTCCTGTCCCCTCTGAGATGGCTCCTGTCCCCTCTGGAGTGGCTCCTGTCCCTGAGGAGTGGCTCCCGTCCCCTCTGAGATGACTCCTGTCCCCTCTGGGGTGGCTCCTGTCCCCTCTGAGGTGGCTCCTGTCCCCTCTGGAGTGGCTCCTGTCCCCTCTGAGGTGGCTCCTGTCCCCCAGGAGTGGCTCCTGTCCCCTCTGAGATGGCTCCTGTCCCCTCGGGGGTGGCTCCTGTCCCCTCTGGGGTGGCTCCTGTCCCCTCTGAGATGGCTCCTGTCCCCTCGGGGGTGGCTCCTGTCCCTCAGGAGTGGCTCCTGTCCCCAGGCCACCCCCCTGTTCCTGTCCCCATGCCACCCCCCTGTCCCCAGCTCTGGTGCCACCCCCTTTTCCCTTTTCCTGCAGGATCTGGAGGGGAATTTTGGGAGGATCTTGGGGTGGTTTTGGGGGGGCTCCGGTGTCCCCCGGGTTTGGGGACAGCCACGGGGACCCTGGGGACAGCACCAGCACCGTGCAGGAAGCGTGGGAGGGGTTTGGGGGTGTGGGCCCCCCCCAAAATGTGCCTCCCATCCCAAAAACCCCCGGGGAAGGGGACACGGGGAGGGGACAAAGGCCACCCCAAAACTGGGGGAGGGACAGTTTGGGGAGTTGGGGGTCCAGGACGTGGGTGGGGGGTCCCCAAAATATGGAGGAGGCGTCACTGCAGAGGGACACTTTTGGGGGGAAGAAAAAGGAAGTTCTGGGGGGTCAAGAAGGGTCAGGGCACTTTTAGGGGGGGTCAGTGACATGGAGGTGACACCGCCGAGGCTGAGGTGTCTCAGCACAGCCCGGGGGGTGTCTGTGACATTTGGGGGGGTCAGTGACATTTGGGGGGGTGTCAGTGACATGAGGGGTGACACCGCCAAGGCTGAGGGGTCCCGGGGGGTGTCAATGACATTTGGGGGGGTGTCAGTGACATTTGGGGGGGTCGGTGACATTTGGGGGGGTCGGTGACACTGAAGGGGGGGTCAGTGACATGAGGGGTGACACCGCCAAGGCTGAGGGGTCCCAGGGGGTGTCAGTGACATTTGGGGGGGTCGGTGACACTGAGGGGGGGTCAGTGACATTTGGGGGGCTGTCTGTGACATTTGGGGGGTGTCTGTGACATTTGGGGGGGTCAGTGACATGAGGGGTGACACCGCCGAGGCTGAGGGGTCCCGGGGAGTGTCAGTGACATTTGGGGGGGTCAGTGACACTGAAGGGGGGTCAGTGACATGGAGGTGACACCGCCGAGGCTGAGGGGAATCAGCACAGCCTGGGGGGTGTCAGTGACATTTGGGGGGGTGTCTGTGACATTTGGGGGTGACACCGCCGAGGCTGAGGGGTCCCGGGGGGTGTCAGTGACATTTGGGGGGGTCGGTGACACTGAAGGGAGGGTCAGGGACATGGAGGTGACACCGCCAAGGCTGAGGGGTCCCAGGGGGTGTCAGTGACATTTGGGGGGGTCGGTGACACTGAAGGGAGGGTCAGGGACATGGAGGTGACACCGCCGAGGCTGAGGGGAATCAGCACAGCCCGGGCGGGGCTCTGGGCGCGGGCTCGTCCTGAGAGGAGCTGTGAGGAACCGTGAGGAACCGTGAGGGACCGTGAGGAACCGTGAGGGACCGTGAGGAACCGTGAGGGACCGTGAGGAACCGTGAGGGGCTGTGAAAAGCTCTGAGGGGCAATGAGGAGCTCTGAATGATAGTGAGGGGCTGTGGGAAGCTCCGAGGGGCAGTGAGAAGCTCCGAGGGGCTGTGAGGAGCTCCGAGGGGCTGTGGGAAGCTCTGAGGGGCTATGAAAAGCTCCGAGGGGCTGTGGGAAGCTCTGACAGGCTATGAAAAGCTCCGACGGGCTGTGAGAAGCTCTGAGGGGCTGTGAGAAGCTCTGAGGGGCCATGAAAAGCTCCGAGGGGCTGTGAGGGGCCATGAAAAGCTCCGAGGGGCTGTGGGAAGCTCCGAGGGGCTGTGGGAAGCTCCGAGGGGCTGTGAGGGGGCAATGAAAAGCTCTGAGGGGCTATGAAAAGCTCCGAAGGGCTATGAAAAGCTCCGAGGGGCTGTGGGAAGCTCTGAGGGGCTGTGGGAACCTCCGAGGGGCTGTGGGAACCTCCGAGGGGCTGTGAGGGGGCTATGAAAAGCTCCGAGGGGCTGTGGGAAGCTCCGAGGGGCTGTGAGGGGGCTATCAAAAGCTCCGAGGGGCTGTGGGAAGCTCCGAGGGGCTGTGAGGGGGCTATCAAAAGCTCCGAGGGGCTGTGGGAAGCTCCGAGGGGCTGCCTCACCGCCGTCTCCCGGCCGGGACTCACCGTCGGCGCAGCTCGGCGGGCAGCGGGGCCGGCGGCAGCGGCGCGGCTCGGGCCGGCATCGGGAGCGGGGCTGGGGCCGGGCGGGGGCCGCGGGGTGGGCTCGGGGCCCGGTTCGGGGCCCGGTTCGGGGCCGCGCTCGGCGGGACCGGGAGCGGCTTCGCGCGGAAACGAGCGGCGGGAGCGGGGCGGCGCCGACCAACGCGCGGGGGGAACCGGCGCGCACCATGCTGCCGCCGCGGGGGGGACGGAGCGGGGCAGCGCGGCCCCCGCCACACCGAGGGCACCGGGAGGGGATCGGGGGAAACCGACAGGGGACCGGGAAGGTCGGGACGGTACCGGGAGAGGCGAGGGGGGGGCGAACGGGGAGGCCTCAGGGGGGGAACTGAGCGCTGAGGGGGGAGTGGGAGGTACCACTGAGGGGACACGGGAGGGACCACTGAGGGAAGATGGGGGGACATGGACGGTACCACTGAAAGGAGATGGGAGGGACCACTGAGGGAAAATGGGGGGACATGGACGGTACCACTGAGGGGACACGGGAGGGACCACTGAGGGAAAATGGGGGGACATGGACGGTACCACTGAGGGGAGATGGGAGGGACCACTGAGGGAAAACGGGGGGAGATGGAAGGTACCATTGAGGGGAGATGGGAGGTACCACTGAGGGGAGACAGGGGGAGATCGGAGGGACCACTGAGGGAAAATGGGGGGACATGGAAGGAACCACTGAGAGAAAATGGGGGGACAAGGGAAGGACCACTGAAGGGAAATGGGGGCACATGGGCGGTACCACTGAAGGGAAATGGGGGGACATTGGCCGTACCACTGTAAGCGTGGGGGGCACACGAAAGCGGCTCACAGGGCTGTACCACTATATGGATTGGGGGGGTGTCCCCATTGTCACCCCGTGGTGACGCCCACGGCCACCTCTGTACCCTCAGGGTGACATCAGTGCCACCTTTGTGTCCCCATTGTCACCCCTGGGTGACACCGGGGCCACCCCTGTCCCACCCAGGGTGACACCAGTGCCACCTCTGCCCCCCCAGGGACACCCAGTGCCACCCCTGGGTGACACCAGTGCCACCCCTGTCCCCCACTGGGTGACACCAGTGCCACTCTTGTGTCCCCACTGTCACCCCAGGGTGTCCCCAATGCCAGCACAGACCCCTGGTGTCCCACGTCACCTTTATTGTCCCCTTGGGGACACGAACACGCCCCCTCGGTGTGGCCACACCCCAAATTTGGGGTGAAAAGGGACATTTTTGGGAGTGAGGGGACCCCAGAGATGCTCCGGTGACCTCAAGGACAGGGACAAGGTCCCAAAGTGTCCCCAAAACCCGATTTGGGGTCCCACAGTGCCACCTTTATCCCAAACTTTCCCTAAAAACAGATTCGGGGCTCCCAAAGCATCCCCAAAAACGGATTTGGGAATCCTAAAATTCCAAACTACCCCCCAAAAAAATCCTGATTTGGGGGTCCCAAGGTTCCGAAGAGTCCCCAAAATCCACCCTGGGGACCCCAAAACGTCCCCAGAAATGGAGTTTGGGGTCCCAGGGTTCCAAATTCACCCCAAAACCACGATTTGGGTGTTCCAAAACACCCCAAAAATGGAGTTTGGGGTCCCAGGGTTCCAAATTCCCCCAAAAACACGATTTGAGGGTCCCAAAACATCCCCAAAAATGGAGTTTGGGGTCCCAGGGTTCCAAATTCACCCCAAAAACACGATTTGAGTGTTCCAAAACACCCCAAAAATGGAGTTTGGGGTCCCAGGGTTCCAAATTCCCCCAAAAACACGATTCGAGGGTCCCAAAACACCCCAAAAATGGAGTTTGGGGTCCCAGGGTTCCAAATTCACCCAAAAACACCATTTGAGGGTCCCAAAACACCCCAAAAATGGAGTTTGGGGTCCCAGGGTTCCAAATTCCCCCCAAAACACGATTTGAGTGTTCCAAAACACCCCAAAAATGGAGTTTGGGGTCCCAGGGCTCCAAATTCCCCCCAAAACAAAACTCCATCCTGAGGGTCTCAAATTTGGGGTCCCGGGCAGGTAAAAAGCAGAAAATAAAATAAATTAAAAGCTGGGAGGGGGTTTTTTGGGGTGTCCCCCCTCGGTGTCCCCTCGGTGTCCCCGATGTCCCCTCAGTTCACCAGCAGCGCGTTGTCCTGGACAGGAGCCCTGTGGGGACACAGTTTTGGGGTTTTTTTAGGGGATTTTGAGGGGATTTGGGGGGGGCAGGACCCCAGGGAGATCCCCCAGACCCCAAAAATCAAACGGGGGGAGAGGGGACCCCAAAAACCCGGGGAGGGGACCCCAAAAACCCGGGGAGGGGCTGGATTTTGGGGTCACTTTGGGGACATTTGGGGCTGGATTTTGGGGTCAGTTTGGGGACATTTGGGTCTGGATTTTGGGGTCACTTTGGGGACATTTGGGGTCACTTTGGGGACATTTGGGGCAGGATTTTGGGGTCACTTTGGGGACATTTGCGGCTGGATTTTGGGGTCAGTCTGGGGACATTTGGGGCAGGATTTTGGGGTCACTTTGGGGACATTTGCGGCTAGATTTTGGGGTCAGTCTGGGGACATTTGGGGCTGGATTTTGGGGTCATTTTGGGGACATTTGGGGCAGGATTTGGGGTCACTTTGGGGACATTTGGGGCTGGATTTTGGGGTCAGTCTGGGGACATCTTAGGCAGGATTTTGGGGACATTTGGGGCAGGATTTTGGGGTCACTTTGGGGTCACTTTGGTCTGGATTTGGGGGACATTTTGAGACCATTTAGGGCTGGATTTCGGGACCATTTAGGGGCCAGATTTCAGGGTCATTTGGGGACAGGGGTGGATTTAGAGCAGGGGTCAAACATTCGGGGTCATTTGGGGCAAATTTTATGACAATTTGGGATTCTCCAATCCCCCCCCAACCTCCCCGAAATCCCCCCCAGGTGACACCGAGGCCAAACCACCCAGGACACCCCTCCCTTGGGGTGACCCCAAACCCCCCAAAATGCCCCAAAACTCCCAAAAACCCCCCCAAAAAACCCCAAAAATTCCCCAAAAGGGGAATGTTCGCACCGGCCGCAGCAGCAGAGGGCGGAGCAGAGGGCGGGGCAGGAGGCGGGGCAAGGGGCGGGGCAGGAGGCGGAGCTTCCCCGGCGGAATTTCCCCGATTTGGGGCTGTCACGACACTGAGCGATGAAGGCCTGGAGCTGCGACACGGGCACGGGACTGTCACCTTCCGACTGGTTCTGGGGACACACAGGGGACAGGGGACACGTCAGGGGACAGGGGACACGTCAGGGGACAGGTCAGGGGACAGGGGACAGGTCAGGGGACACGTCAGGGGACAGGAGCTGCGACACAGGCACGGGAGTGTCACCTTCCGACTGGTTCTGGGGACATGGGGACACAAAGGGACACGGGGGTGTCACCCTCGGTCTGGTTCTGGGGACACACAGGGGACACGAGAACGTCACCCCCAGGCTCGTTCTGGGGACACACAGGGGACAGGTGAAGGACAGGTGAGAACAGAGACAGGGCCAGGATGGGGGGGACAAGGGGTGACGTCACACACAGGTGAGACAGACAGATGACATCACACAGATCGTGTCACACACACAGATGATGTCATACACAGGCAACAGGTGATGTCACACACAGCTGACAGGTGATGTCACACACACACAGGTGACGTCACACCTGCCCTGCTCACCTTGATGGTGTCGTAGGAGCCGGTGATGAGGTCACACACAGGTGAGGTCACACACACAGGTGACATCACACACACAGGTGATGTCACACACACTCAAATGACGTCACACACAGCTGACAGCTGACGTCACACCTGCCCTGCTCACCTTGATGGTGTCGTAGGAGCCGGTGATGAGGGCGATGAAGAGGCTGAGCACCATGTAGATGAAGAGGGCGCTGAAGGAGTACAGGTACACCTGGCTGAAGAGCCACACCAGGGCGCCGCTGGGCCGCAGCGCCGCGAACGTGGCGAACATGTCATCGCCATTGACCAGCGAGAAGAGACACTCGGACACCATGGACAGCGAGCGGAACTGGGGACAGCACACCTGTGTCACCTGTGTGTCACCTGTGTCACCTGTGTGTCACCTGTGTCACCTGTGTGTCACCTGTGTGTCACCTGTGTGTCACCTGTCATCGCCATTGACCAGCGAGAAGAGACACTCGGACACCATGGACAGCGAGCGGAACTGGGGACAGCACACCTGTGTCACCTGTGTCACCTGTGTGTCACCTGTGTGTCACCTGTGTCACCTGTGTGTCACCTGTGTCACCTGTGTGTCACCTGTGTCACCTGTGTCACCTGTGTGTCACCTGTGTGTCACCTGTCATCGCCATTGACCAGCGAGAAGAGACACTCGGACACCATGGACAGCGAGCGGAACTGGGGACAGCACACCTGTGTCACCTGTGTGTCACCTGTGTGTCACCTGTGTCACCTGTGTGTCACCTGTCATCGCCATTGACCAGCGAGAAGAGACACTCGGACACCATGGACAGCGAGCGGAACTGGGGACAGCACACCTGTGTCACCTGTGTGTCACCTGTGTCACCTGTGTGTCACCTGTGTGTCACCTGTGTGTCACCTGTCATCGCCATTGACCAGCGAGAAGAGACACTCGGACACCATGGACAGCGAGCGGAACTGGGGACAGCACACCTGTGTCACCTGTGTGTCACCTGTGTCACCTGTCACCTGTGTGTCACCTGTGTGTCACCTGTGTGTCACCTGTGATCGCCATTGACCAGCGAGAAGAGACACTCGGACACCATGGACAGCGAGCGGAACTGGGGACAGCACACCTGTGTCACCTGTGTGTCACCTGTGTCACCTGTGTGTCACCTGTGTGTCACCTGTCATCGCCATTGACCAGCGAGAAGAGACACTCGGACACCATGGACAGCGAGCGGAACTGGGGACAGCACACCTGTGTCACCTGTGTCACCTGTGTCACCTGTGTGTCACCTGTGTGTCACATGTCATCGCCATTGACCAGCGAGAAGAGACACTCGGACACCATGGACAGCGAGCGGAACTGGGGACAGCACACCTGTGTCACCTGTGTCACCTGTGTGTCACCTGTGTGTCACCTGTGTGTCACCTGTGTCACTTGTGTGTCACCTGTGTCACCTGTGTCACCTGTGTGTCACCTGTGTGTCACCTGTGTGTCACCTGTGTGTCACCTGTCATCGCCATTGACCAGCGAGAAGAGACACTCGGACACCATGGACAGCGAGCGGAACTGGGGACAGCACACCTGTGTCACCTGTGTGTCACCTGTGTGTCACCTGTGTGTCACCTGTGTGTCACCTGTGTCACCTGTGTGTCACCTGTGTGTCACATGTCATCGCCATTGACCAGTGCGAAGAGACACTCGGACACCATGGACAGCGAGCGGAACTGGGGACAGCACACCTGTGTCACCTGTGTGTCACCTGTGTCACCTGTGTCACCTGTGTGTCACCTGTGTGTCACCTGTGTCACCTGTGTCACCTGTGTGTCACCTGTGTGTCACCTGTGTGTCACCTGTCATCGCCATTGACCAGCGAGAAGAGACACTCGGACACCATGGAGAGCGAGCGGAACTGGGGACAGCACACCTGTGTCACCTGTGTGCCACCTGTGTGTCACCTGTGTCACCTGTGTGTCACCTGTGTCACCTGTGTCACCTGTATGTCACCTGTGTCACCTGTGTGTCACCTGTGTGTCACCTGTCTGTCACCCGTGTGTCACCTGTGTGTCACCTGTCACACCTGTGTCACCTGTGTGTCACCTGTCACACTTGTGTCACCTGTGTGTCACCTGTGTGTCACCTGTGTGTCACCCGTGTGTCACCCGTGTGTCACCTGTCACACCTGTGTCACACCTGTGTCACACCTGTGTCACCTCCATGTCATCCATGGATTTCAGAATCTCCCAACCCCAAAACTGAAATTTGGGACTCGGCAGACGCCAAAATTTGGGACTCCCCCACCCCAAATATTTCAGACCCCAAACCCCAAATTTGGGGACCCCAAACCCGAAATTGGGGACCCCAAACCCGAAACTGGGGACCCCAAACCCCAAATTTGTGACCACAAACCCCCAAATTTGAGACCCCAAACCTCAAACTGGGAACCCCAAACCCAAATTGGGGACCCCAAACCCGAAACTGGGGACCCCAAACCCTGAATTTTGGACCCCAAACCCGAATTGGGGACCCCAAACCCCAAACTGGGGACCCCAAACCCCGAATTTTGGACCCCAAACCCCAAATTTGTGACCCCAAACCCCGAATTTGAGACCCCAAACCCGAAACTGGGGACCCCAAATTTGTGACCCCAAACCCCAAATTTTGGACCCCAAACCCCAAATTGGGGACCCCAAATGCCAAATTTTGGACCCCAAACCCGAAACTGGGGACCCCAAACCCGAATTTGAGACCCCAAACCCGAAACTGGGGACCCCAAACCCGAATTTGAGACCCCAAATCCCAAATTTTGGACCTCAAACCCCAAATTTGTGACCCTAAACCCCAAATCTGGGACCCTAAACCCCAAATTGATGACCCTAAACCCCAAATTTGGGACCCCAAACCCCCAAATTTGAGACCCCAAACCCCAAACTGGGGCCCCCAAACCTTGAGGTGGTGCGGGCCCAGGACGATCCAGCCGCAGAAGCAATACCCCAGGTAAATCACGGCCACGCAGCAGCAGAAACGCATCACGTTGGGCAGCGCCACGCGCAGCGTCACCATCAGGATCTGAACCGGGGAAAATCCACGAGTGGGGTGGGGAAAACGGGGATTATCCACGTGTGGGGTGGGAAAAATGGAGGTTATCCACGTGTGGGGTGGGGAAAACGGGGATTTGGGGCAGGAAATGGGGATTTGGGGCAGGAAATGGGGATTTGGGGTAGGAAAACAGGGATTTGGGGCAGGAAATGGGGATTTGGGGCAGGGAAACGGGGATTTGGGGCAGGGAAATGGGGATTTGGGGCAGGAAATGGGGATTATCCAGGTGTGGGGAGTGTGTCACGTTGGGCAGCGTCACCATCAGGATCTGGGCCAAAAAACGGGGGAAACGGGAAAAATCCACGTGTGGGGCAGGAAAATGGGGATTTGGGGCAGGAAAATGGGGATTTGGGGCAGGAAATGGGGATTTGGGGCAGGGAAATGGGAATTATCCAGGTGTGGGGAGTGTGTCACGTTGGGCAGCGTCACCATCAGGATCTGAAACGGGGAAAATCCACGAGTGGGGTGGGAAAATGGGGATTTGGGGCAGGAAAATGGGGATTTGGGGCAGGGAAATGGGGATTTGGGGCAGGAAAATGGGGATTTGGGGCAGGGAAATGGGGATTTGGGGCAGGGAAATGGGGATTTGGGGCAGGAAATGGGGATTTGGGGCAGGAAATGGGGATTTGGGGCAGGGAAACGGGGATTTGGGGCAGGGAAATGGGGATTATCCAGGTGTGGGGAGTGTGTCATGTTGGGCAGCGTCACCATCAGGATCTGGGCCAAAAAACGGGGGAAACGGGAAAAATCCACGAGTGGGGTGGGAAAAACGGGGATTATCCAGGTGTGGGGTGGGAAAAATGGGAATTATCCACGAGTGGGGTGGGGAAAATGGGGATTTGGGGCAGAAAATGGGGATTTGGGGCAGAAAATGGGATTTAACCCTGTCCCTGACCCTGACCCCAGGTGATGTCACTGTCCCCAGGTGATGTCATTGTCCCCAGGTGATGTCATTGTCCCCAGGTGACGTCCCTGTCCCCAGGTGACAGCGGTGTCACTCACGTTGTACTTCCAGAAGAAGGTCAGGCACCGGATGACCCCAACCCCATGGTGTCCCTGTCCCCTGTCCCTTGTCCCTCAGGTGATGTCCCTGACCCCAGGTGATGTCACTGTCCCCAGGTGACACTCCTGACCCCAGGTGATGTCCCTGACCCCAGGTGACGTCCCTGACCCCAGGTGACACTCCTGACCCCAGGTGACACTCCTGACCCCAGGTGACAGCGGTGTCACTCACGTTGTACTTCCAGGGGAAGGTCAGGTACCGGATGACCCTGACCCCGTGATGTCCCTGTCCCTCAGGTGATGTCCTTGACCCCAGGTGATGTCACTGTCCCCAGGTGACGTCCCTGACCCCAGGTGACGTCCCTGTCCCCAGGTGACAGCGGTGTCACTCACGTTGTACTTCCGGAAGAAGGTCAGGTACCGGATGACCCCATGGTGTCCCTGTCCCTGTCCCTCAGGTGATGTCCCTGACCCCAGGTGATGTCCCTGTCCCCAGGTGACGTCCCTGACCCCAGGTGACACTCCTGACCCCAGGTGACAGCGGTGTCACTCACGTTGTACTTCCGGAAGAAGGTCAGGTAGCGGATGACCCCGACCCACACCAGCAGCGTCGATGTCCCCAGCAGGATGCTGCACACGTCGTAGCCCGAGAAGTTCTGTTGGGGACAAGGGGACAGTGCCACCACCGTGTCCCCAGGGCTGTCCCCAGCCTCAGTGCCGGGCCTGGACAGGGGACAGGGGGACTCCCAGGTGGCATCTGGGGGCTGTGGGGACATTGTCACCGGGGCTGTGACAGCACCCAGGGGTGGCAATGTCCCCTCCCAGGACTCTGGTGACACTCAGGACATTGTCACCGGGGCTGTGACAGCACCCAGGGGTGGCAATGTCCCCTCCCAGTGCTCCGGTGACACTCAGGACATTGTCACCGGGCCATTGAACCCCCTTGGGATGGTGACAGTGCCCCCTCCCACTGTCCCCAGGATGGCAATGTCCCCTCCCAGTGTCCCTGAAGGTGGCAGTGCCCTGTCCCATTGTCACCGAGGGTGGCAGTGTCCCCTCCCAAAGCTCCAGGGACACCCAGAACATTGTCCCCAGGCCATTGAACCCCCTGGAGATGGTGACAATGTCCCTTCTCACTGTCCCCAGGATGGAAGTGTCCCCTGGCAGTGTCCCTGAGGGCGGCCACGTCCCTTCCAGTGTCTCCGAGGGTGGCAGTGTCCCCTCCCAATGTCCCCAGGATGACAGTGTCCCCTCCCAATGTCCCCAGGATGGCACTGTCCCCTCTCAGTGTCCCTGAGGGCAGCCACGTCCCTTCCAGTGCCCCTGAGGGTGACAATGTCCCCTCCCACTGTCCCCAGGATGGCAATGTCCCCTGGCAGTGTCCCTGAGGGTGACCGTGTCCCCTCGCAGTGTCTCCGAGGGTGGCAGTGTCCCCTCCCAAAGCTCCAGGGACACCCAGAACATTGTCCCCAGGCCATTGAACCCCCTGGAGATGGTGACAATGTCCCTTCTCACTGTCCCCAGGATGGAAGTGTCCCCTGGCAGTGTCCCTGAGGGCGGCCACGTCCCTTCCAGTGTCTCCGAGGGTGGCAGTGTCCCCTCCCACTGTCCCCGAGGGTGGCCGTGTCCCCTGGCAGTGTCCCCAGGGTGTCCCCGCGGTGACCTTGGCCTCGATGCCGATCTTGAGCACGGTGCCCAGCACGGTGAGGACGTCGCTGGTGACCAGCAGCAGGTACCAGCCACTGAGGAACTCCAGACGCTCCCACGGGGACACGGAGCGGCCACGGCGGAGCTGGAACCGGCTGTACTCCTGTGGGGACAGTGTCACTGTCACCGTCATTGTCACTGTCATTGTCACCTCACGGGGACACGGAGCGGCCACGGCGCTGCTGGAACCGGCTGTACTCCTGTGGGGACAGTGTCATTGTCATTGTCACCTCAGGGGGACACGGAGCGGCCACGGCGCTGCTGGAACCGGCTGTACTCCTGTGGGGACATTGTCATTGTCATTGTCATTGTCACTGTCATTGTCACTGTGTCACTGCCACTGTGACACTGTCACTGTGTCACTGTGTCATTGTCATTGTCATTGTCACCTCACGGGGACACGGAGCGGCCACGGAGCTGCTGGAACTGGCTGTACTCCTGTGGGGACACTGTCACAAATCCCCCCAAATTCCCCAAAATCCCCCCAAATTCCCCCAAATTCCCCCAAATCCCCCCAAAATCCCAAAATCCCCCCAAATTCCCCCAAAATCCCCCCAAATTCCCCCCAAATCCCCCAAAATCCCCCCCAAATCCCCAAAATCCCCCCAAAATCCCCCCAAATTCCCCTAAAATCCCCCCAAATCCCTAAAATCCCCCCAAAATCGCCCAAAATCCCCCCAAATCCCCCCAAATTCCCCTAAAATCCCCCCAAAACCCCCAAAATCCCCCCAAAATCCCCCAAAATCCCAAAATCCCCCAAAATCCCCCCAAAATCCCCCCCAAATCCCCCCAAAATCTCCCCAAATCCCCCCAAATTCCCCTAAATCCCCCAATCCCCCCCGGGCAGGGCTGACCCTCTGCAGCAGCAGCCCGCGGGCGATGGAGCGGGCACACAGCACCAGGGACAGCGAGCACACGGCTGTCACCAGGACATCGAAGGTCAGGCGCAGGGAATTGTCACCTGTGGGGACACCCCGGGGTCACTGTCACCTCCCCCAGGGTCACCATCACCTCCCCCGGGTCACCGTCACCTCCCCCAGGGTCACTGTCACCTCCCAGAGACACCCTCGGGGACAGGGGACACCCATGGTCTGTTGTCACCTCCCAGGGACAGGTGCCACCATGGTGTCACCTCTGCAGGCAGGAGGGGGTGGTGGCACTCCCAGGGGACACCCCCACAGCCCATTGTCACCCAGTGTCACCCGTTATCACCCACTGTCACCCATTGTCACCCGTTGTCACCCACTGTCACCCAGTGTCACCTCTGTGGGGCAGCGAGGGGTGGTGGCACTCCCGGATGGCACCCACAGCCCATTGTCACCCAGTGTCACCCACTGTCACCCGTTGTCACCTCTGTGGGGCAGCGAGGGGTGGTGGCACTCCCGGATGACACCCACAGCCCACTGTCACCCATTGTCACCAATTGTCACCTCTGTGGGGCAGCGAGGGGTGGTGGCACTCCCGGATGACACCCACAGCCCATTGTCACCCAGTGTCACCCATTGTCACCCGTTGTCACCCAGTGTCACCCGTTGTCACCCATTGTCACCCGCTGTCACCAATTGTCACCTCTGTGGGGCAGCGAGGGGTGGTGGCACTCCCGGATGGCACCCACAGCCCATTGTCACCCAGTGTCACCCACTGTCACCAATTGTCACCTCTGTGGGGCAGCGAGGGGTGGTGGCACTCCCGGATGACACCCACAGCCCACTGTCACCCACTGTCACCAATTGTCACCAATTGTCACCTCTGCGGGGCAGCGAGGGGTGGTGGCACTCCCGGATGGCACCCACAGCCCATTGTCACCCATTGTCACCCGTTGTCACCTCTGTGGGGCAGCGAGGGGTGGTGGCACTCCCGGATGGCACCCACAGCCCACTGTCACCCATTGTCACCAATTGTCACCTCTGTGGGGCAGCGAGGGGTGGTGGCACTCCCGGATGGCACCCACAGCCCATTGTCACCCAGCGTCACCCACTGTCACCAATTGTCACCTCTGTGGGGCAGCGAGGGGTGGTGGCACTCCCGGATGGCCGTGTGGGTGTCCAGGCGGATCCGCACTCGCCCGCTGTGGGCGCTGTTGTCAAACGTCACCTGGGGACACCGGGTGGCACTGTCACTGTCACCGTCATGGTTGTTGGCACTGTCACTGTCACCGTCACTGTCACAGCTGTTGGCACTGTCACTGTCATTGTCACGGCTGTTGGCAATGCCACTGTCACTGTTATTGTCACTGTTATTGCTATTGTCAATGTCACTGCCACTGTCACCATCATGGCTGCTGGCACTGTCACTGTCATTCTCACGGCTGCTGGCACTGTCACTGTCACTGTTATTGTCACTGTTATTGCTATTGTCACTGTCACTGTCACCGTCATGGCTGTTGGCACTGTCACTGTCATTGTCACTGTTGTTGCTATTGTCACTGTCACTGTCGTTGTCACGGCTGTTGGCACTGTCACTGTCATTGTCATTGCCATTGCCACTGTCACTGTCACATTAGCACTGTCACTGTTATTGCTGTTGTCACTGTTACTGTCACTGTTACTGTCACTGTTACTGTCACTGCCATCGTCGCTGTCGCTGTCGTTGTCCCTGTCCCTGCCACTGCCACTGTCGTTGTCACCGTCATTGTCACTGCCACTGTCACCGTCATTGTCACTCTCAACACTGTTGTCAGTGTTATTGTCACTGTCGCTGGCTTTGTCATCGTCATTGTCACTGTCATTGCCACTCTGTCACGTTCATTGTCAAGGTTATTGCCACTCTCACTGTCACTTCATTGTCACCATCACTGTCACTGCTACTGGCACCGTCATTGTCGCAGTTGCTGTCCTTGTCACCACCATTGTCACTGTCATTGCCATTGTTGTTGTCATTAGCACCATGACTGTCGCTGTTATTATTGTTGTCATTGTCACCGTCACTGTCACTGTCACAGTGGCCAGTCCCCACAGCCAAGGGACAGAGGGACACTCGAGAGGGACACGAGGGGGACACGAGCGGGACACCAGGAGGGGACATGAGGGACACAAATGGGACATCAGAGGATACAAGGAGGACGCTCAGGGGACACTTGGGGACACTCAGGGGACACTTTGGGATATTTGGGGACACTGGAGGACACTGAGGGGACACTCAAGGGATGCTTGGGGACATCCAGGGAACACTTGGGGACACTCGGGGGACACTGTGGGGTATTTGGGGACACGTGGGGACACTCGGGTGACACTGTGGGGTACTTGGGGACACTCATGGGACACCGGGGGACACTCAGGGGACACTTTGGGATATTTGGGGACACGTGGGGACACTGGGGGACACTCAGGGGACACTGTGGGGTATTTGGGGACACTCAGGGAACACTTGGGGACACTCGGGTGACACTGTGGGGTATTTGGAGACACTCAGGGGACACTGGGGGACACTCGGGTGACACTGTGGGGTATTTGGGGACACTCAGGGGACACTGGGGGACACTCGGGTGACACTGTGGGGTATTTGGAGACACTCAGGGGACACTGGGGGACACTCGGGTGACACTGTGGGGTATTTGGGGACACTCAGGGGACACTGGGGGACACTCGGGTGACACTGTGGGGTATTTGGGGACACTCATGGGACACTGGGGGACACTCGGGTGACACTGCGGGGTATTTGGGGACACGTGGGGACACTGGGGGACACTCGGGTGACACTGTGGGGTATTTGGGGACACTCAGGGGACACTGGGGGACACTCGGGTGACACTGTGGGGTATTTGGGGACACGTGGGGACACGTGGGGACACTCACGGTGACACTGAAGGTGTAGCAGTCGGGGATTTCGTGGTTCAGCAGCGTTTGGATGTTGATGGCCTTGAGCTGGAACTCCACGGTGACATTGATCAGCCTGAGGGGACAAAAGCCACCTCGGGATTTTGGGGGGATTTGGGGGATTTGGGGGATTTTGGGGTGGTTTTGGGGTATTTGGGGGGATTTTGGGGGGATTTTGGGGGGATTTGGGGAGGTTTTGGAGTTATTTTGGGGCATTTGGGGGTATTTTGGGGTGATTTTGGGGTATTTTGGGGTGATTTGGGGGTATTTTGGGGTGGTTTTGGGGGGGTTTTGGGGGGTTTTGGGGGATTTGGGGCTTACCTGTGGAATTGGAGGGTGAAGTTGCCGTCGGTGCCGTCCAGCGCCGGGGGTTGGGGGTCCCCGGGGTGCACCCCCAGACACTCTGTGAGGTTGGGATTTGGGGTCAGGGAACCCCCAGGAGTTCCCAAATCCTGAACCCCAAATGTTCCAGGACCATCCCAGAGCCCAGACCCTGCACCCCAAACTCCTTGTGAGCACCCCAAACCTCAACTCCAACCCCAAATTCCAAACGCCCTGGGACCATCCCTAACCCCAAATCCCTCACGCTCCAAACCCCAAATCCCAAACCCCAAAACCCACAAACCCCAAATCCCCCAAACCCCAAACCCCCCAAACCCCAAATCCCAATCCTTTCAAACCCAAATCCCCACACCCCAAACCCCAAATCCCAAATCCCCCAACCCCCCAAATCCCCTCAAACCCCAAATCCCCCAAACTCCAAATCTCCCAAACCCCAAACCCCAAATCGCCCAAACCCCAAATCCCCCAAACCCCAAATCCCCCCCAAACCCCAAATCCCCCAAACCCCAAAAACCCCAAACCCCACAAACCCCAAATCCCAAATCCCCTGAACCCCAAATCCCAAACCTCTCAAACTCCAAATCCCCACACCCCAAATCCCCCAAACTCCAAATCCCAAATCCCCCAAACCCCAAATCCCCCAAACTCCAAATCCCAAATCCCCCAAACCCCAAATCCCCCAAACCCCAAATCCCAAATCCCACAAACCCCAAACCCCAAATCCCCCAAACCCCACAAACCCCAAATCCCCACACCCCAAATCCCCCAAACTCCAAACCCCAAACCCCAAATCCCCCAAACCCCAAATCCCCCAAACCCCACGAACCCCAAATCCCCCAAACCCCAAATCCCAAACCTGTCAAACCCCAAACCCCAAACCCCAAATCCCCCAAACCCCAAACCCCAAATCTCCACACCCCAAATCCCTCAAACCCCAAAAACCCCAAACCCCAAACTCCAAATCCAAAATCCCCCAAACCCCAAATTCCACACCCCAAATCTCCACACCCCAAATCCCCCAAACCCCAAAAACCCCAAACCCCAAATCCCAAATCCCCTGAACCCCAAATCCCAAACCTCTCAAACCCCAAATCCCAAATCCCCACACCCCAAATCCCCCAAATCCCAAACCTCTCAAACCCCAAATCCCAAATCCCCTGAACCCCAAATCCCAAACCTCTCAAACCCTAAATCCCCACACCCCAAATCCCCCAAACTCCAAATCCCAAACCTCTCAAACCCCAAATCCCAAATCCCCTGAACCCCAAATCCCAAATCCCCTGAACCCCAAATCCCAAACCTCTCAAACCCCAAACCCCACAAACCCCAAATCCCCCAAACCCCAAAAACCCCAAATCCCAAATCCCCTGAACCCCAAATCCCAAACCTCTCAAACCCCAAACCCCCCAAACCCCACAAACCCCAAATCCCCCAAACCCCAAAAACCCCAAACCCCAAACCCCACACCCCAAATCCCCCAAACTCCAAACCCCAAATCCCAAACCCTAAACCCCACACCCCAAATCCCCCAAACCCCAAATCCCAAACCTCTCAAACCCCAAATCCCACAAACCCCAAACCCCAAATCCCTCAAACCCCAAATCCCAAACCCTAAACCCCACACCCCAAATCCCCCAAACTCCAAACCCCAAATCCCAAACCCCAAATCCCACACCCCAAATCCCCACACCCCACAGCCCGTGTCCCCACCGGTGACCACGCTGGGGTCGATGTCGAAGGTGTCATTGCCGGGGTCGATGTCCCCTCTGCGGAAGAAGCGCTGGCACAGCCGCAGCTCGGGGACACCCCCGGGGACACCCCCGGGGACACCGTAGGCGTAGTGACCCAGGGTCTCGTTGGGGACAGCCAGGTACTGTGGGGACAGGGACACGGCGATGGAGGTGGCATCTTGGTGGCCTCAAATTATCCCAAATCACCGCCGTAACTCTGAGGACCTCCGTGTCCCCAAACCACCACCGTGTCCTCAACTGCCCCGATGTCCCCAACCCCTCTACTGTCCCCAACCCCCCCTGATGTCCCCAAGCCCTCCTGGTGTCCCTGTGGCACCTTCTCGAGGACAAAGGCCAGGTGCTCCAGGAGGTCCCCACGGGTGTAGACGGCCATGGTGTCATCGGTGCCATCCTCGTAGCCCTTGAGGAACAGGTGCTTGAAGGCCACCGTGTTGTCCTCCTTGAAGGCCACCACCAGCTGGTTGCTGAGCCCAAACAGGATCAGCTGGGGACAAAGGCCACCACTCCTGTCACCAGCCATGCCACCATGGTGACGCTGCCATGCTTTGTCCCAAAACAGTGTCACCCCCATGCTTGGGGACAAAGGTCAGGCCCTGTCCCACCCTGGTGACACACCGTGTTTCCCCCCAAAATGGTGTCACCCTCTGAGTGGGGACAGAGGCCACCGCTGCCATCAGCTGTGCCACCTCAGTGACGCTGCCATGTTTGTCCCAGGCCACTCCAGCATCCCTTTCAGAGTGTCCCCATGTCCCCTCCCTGCTGTCCTGGCACCTCTTCCCCAATGTCCCCATGACCCCTCCTCAGTGTCCCTGTGTCCCCCCCATCCGGTGTCCCCACGTCTGTGTGCCGTCTCCCTGCTGTCCCCATGTCCCTGTGTCCTCTCCCCAGTGTCCCCATGTCCCTATGTCCCCTCCCTGGTGTCCCTGTGTCCACTCCCTGCTGTCCCCATGTCCCTGTGTCTCCTCCTCGATGTCCCTGTGTCCACTCCCTGCTGTCCCCATGTCCCTGTGTCCCCTCCCCGGTGTCCCCATGTCCCTGTGTCCTCTCCTCGATGTCCCTGTATCCACTCCCTGCTGTCCCCATGTCCTTGTGTCCCCTTGTCCCCTCCTCGATGTCCCTATGTCCACTCCATGCTGTCCCCATGTCCCTGTGTCCCCTTCCCTATGTCCCCATGTCCCTGTGTCCCCTCCCCAGTGTCCCCATGTCCCTGTGTCCCCTCCCCAGTGTCCCCGTGTCCCTGTGTCCCCTCCTCGATGTCCCTATGTCCATTCCCTGCTGTCCCCATGTCCCTGTGTCCCCTCCCCAGTGTCCCCATGTCCCTGTGTCCCTTCCTCGATGTCCCCATGTCCCTGTGTCCCTTCCTCGATGTCCCCATGTCCCTGTGTCCCCTCCCCAGTGTCCCCATGTCCCTGGGCCCCCTCCTCGATGTCCACATGTCCCTGTCCCCCATCCTTGGCGTCCCCGTGTCCCCTCCCCCGTGCCCCAGCCCCTCACACCGCGGTCCCCTCCTGCCATCCCCGCTGTCGCCGGCGGTGTCACCTGCACGGTGACAAGGACGATCTTGGCCAGCTGCAGCGCCAGTTTCACGGGCCGCCTGCCACGGGCCCGGTACTTGTCACAGGGGCTCATGAAGAAATACTTGAGGCGGCGCCGCAGCTCCTCTTCCTCCTCCTCCTCCTCCTCATCTTCCTCCTCCGGCACCGGAGGCACCGGGCCCGCCTCGGCCGTCCCGTACCCAGGGCCGCGGCTCAGCAGCCGCTCGGTCTCTGGGGACAAACGCCGCTGTCACCTGGGTGCGGTGTCCCCCCGAAGCGGCCCAAAGTGTCCCCCGAAGCCGTAAAACACCGCTGTCCCCTCGGCCCCCGGTGTCACCTCCCGCCGACCGCTCCTCGGAACTCCCAAACCTCCGATCCGGATGGTCCCAGGCCCAGGCCGACCCCACCGCACTCCTGCTTCAGGGCCCGGCGACACTGCCGTAGGACCTGGGCACTGTCCCCATTCCCTGTCCCCATTCCCTGTCCCCAGTCCCTGTCCCCATTCCCTGTCCCCAGTCCCTGTCCCCAGTCCCTGTCCCCAGTCCCTGTCCCCAGTCCCGCTCCCTGTCCCCTCTCACCGGACGCCGCCGCCATCGCTCCCGCCCTCTCCGCCCCTCACGTCGCCGGGGAAACCCCGCGCTGCGCCCGCCCGCCAATCACAGCGCGCGTCGCTCTGATATTTGCATAACCACGCCCCACGCCTTGGCCCCGCCCAGCGGCGGCGGCAGCCGAGTCCGGGCGCTGTTCGCTCCCAGTTCCCTCCCAGCGCTCCCAGTAAGAGCCATACTGGGAGGGAAAGCGCTCCCAGTTCCTTCCCGCTGCTCCCGGGATCGCTCCCGGGGCCGCGCGGGGCCGGGCCGCTTTGGAACCGCCCGGGGCGGGAGGAAGAGGAGGCACAGAGCCGGAGGAACAGGAAACTCAAGAGTGGCAGGAAGAGGAGGAGCAGGAAGCAGAAGGGACAGAGGACGAGGAGGATCGGGAGAAAGTCTCTCCCCGGAACCCGCAGGTGAGCGCGGAGGGGGAGCTCGCCCCAAACCCATGGCGGGGCTCTCCGGGCACAAATGCCGTCCTCTCCTTGTCCTTCCTCCCCCAGACACGGAGCTGAGCGCGGAGCCCGGGCAGGACAAATCCCCGCGGCAGAAGCTGGTGCCAGAGGCCCTTTGGAGCGGCTCCACGGCGCAGGAATCCAACGGGGAGGAAAAGGCCCGGAGATCCCGCACCAGGAGGGGCTGCAAACGCACATCTCGGGGATCCCAGGAGGAAAGACCCACCCTGGGGCAGAGCTCGGAGCTGGGGGTCCCTGAGCGGCGTCACGATGGGGAGAAGCCCCACAAGTGTTCGGAGTGCAACAAGAGCTTTAGATGGAGATCTCAACTGCTCTGCCACCAGAGAACCCACACCGGGGAGAAGCCCCACAAGTGCTCGGAGTGCGAGAAGAGCTTTAGATGGAGATATCAACTGGTCTACCACTGGAGACTCCACACGGGAGAACGGCCCTACGAGTGTGACCAATGCAGGAAGAGGTTTCGCAGCAGTTCTGAGCTCCTCATGCACAAGCGGATTCACACGGATGAGAGGCCCTTCCGCTGCCCCGACTGCGGGATGGGCTTCAAGAGAAACTCCAACCTCATCAGGCACCGGCACATCCACAGCGGGGAGAGACCCTACGGGTGTCCCCAGTGTGGGAAGAGCTTCAGCGATAGGCGCGACGTGATCAGACACCAGGTGATCCACACCGGGGAGAGGCCCTACGAGTGTGACCAATGCGGGAAGAGATTTCACACCAGATCAAATCTCCTCGTTCACCAGCGGATTCACACGGATGAGAAACCCTTCCGCTGCCCTGACTGTGGGGTGGGCTTCAAGACAAACTCCAATCTCACAAACCACCGGCGCATCCACACCGGGGAGAGGCCTTATGAGTGTCCCCAGTGTGGGAAGAGCTTCCGCAGTAGAGCCAACCTGACTGCCCACACGTGGATCCACACCGGGGAGAGGCCCTACGATTGTGACCGATGTGGGATGAGGTTTCGGAGCAGTTCTGATCTCGTCGTGCACCAGCGGATTCACACGGATGAGAGGCCCTTCCGCTGCCCCGAGTGCAACAAGGGATTCAAGCGAAGGTCCAACCTCATCCGGCACCGGCGCATCCACACCGGGGAGAGGCCCTACGAGTGTCCCCAGTGTGGGAAGAGCTTCAGTCAGAGCTCCTCCCTGACTCTCCACCAGATGATCCACACCGGTGAGAGGCCCTACGCGTGTGACCAATGCAGGAAGAGGTTTCACACCAGTTCTGAACTCCTCCTGCACCAGCAGACTCACACGGATGAGAGGCCCTTCCGCTGCCCCGACTGTGGCGTGGGCTTCAAGACAAACTCCACCCTTCTCGTCCACCGGCGCGTCCACACCGGGGAGAGGCCCTACCAGTGTGGGGAGTGTGGGAAGAGCTTCAGTACGAGCTCCTACCTGAAAACACACCAGCTGATCCACAGTGGGGAGAGACGCTTCAAATGTAAGGATTGTGGGAAGAGCTTCATTAAGAACTCTGATCTGATCATACACCAGAGGATCCACACGGGAGAACGGCCCTACAAGTGTGAGGAGTGTGGGAAGGGCTTCAGGAATAGCTCCAGCCTGATTGCCCACCAGAGGACCCACACCGGGGAGAGGCCCTACGAGTGTGACCAGTGTGGGAAGAGGTTTCAGACCAATTCTGTTCTTCTCAGGCACCAGCAGACTCACACGGATGAGAGGCCCTTCTGCTGCCCCGACTGCGGGATGAGCTTCAAGAGAAACTTCCACCTCATCGTCCATCGACGCGTCCACACCGGGGAGAGGCCCTACGAGTGCGGGGAGTGTGGGAAGAGCTTCAGGCGAAGCTCCCACCTCGACATCCACCAGAGGAGCCACACTGGTGAGAGGCCCTACGAGTGTCCCCAATGTGGGAAGAGCTTCAGCCGGAGCTGTGCCCTGACTCTCCACCAGATGAACCACACCGGGGAGAGGCCCTATGAGTGTGACCAGTGCACGAAGAGGTTCCAGACCAGCTCCCATCTCCTCGTGCACCAGCGGATTCACAGGGATGAGAGGCCCTTCCGCTGCCCCGACTGCAACAAGGGATTCAAGCACAAATCCCACCTCATTCTCCACCGGCGCATCCACACCGGGGAGCAGCCCCACGACAGTCCCCAGTGTGGGAAGAGCTTCTGCAACAGCTCGAACCTGACACAACACCAGAGGATCCAGACCGAGGAGAGACCCTGCGAGTGTCCCGAGTGTGGGAAGGGCTTCAGCAATATGTCCAACCTGATAAAACACCAGAGAACTCACACAGGAGAGAGGCCCTACGAGTGTGACCAATGCAGGAAGAGGTTTAAGACCAGCTCTACTCTCCTCGTGCACCTGCGGATTCACACGGATGAGAGGCCCTTCCGCTGCCCCGACTGCAACAAGGGCTTCAAGCAGAAGTCCAACCTCATAAACCATCAACGCGTCCACACAGGGGAGAAGCCCTACGAGTGTCCCCAGTGTGGGAAGAGCTTCCGCAAGAGCTCCAGCCTCAGTGTCCACCAGATGATCCACACCGGGGAGAGGCCCTACAAGTGTGACCAATGCGGGAAGGGGTTTAAGACCAGCTCCCATCTCCTCGTGCACCAGCGGATTCACACGGATGAGAGGCCCTTCCGCTGCCCCGACTGCAACAAGGGATTCAAGCAAAACTCCAACCTCAGAAACCACCGGCGCATCCACACCGGGGAGAGGCCCTACGAGTGTCCCCAGTGTGGGAAAAGGTTCTCAGACCGCTCAAACTTGACGAAACACCAACAGAGTCAGCACTGAGGGAAGCCCTGGAGTGCCCCGAGTGTGGGAAGAGCTTCGTGCGCTGCTCCAGCTCCATCCCCCATGGGAGGATCCGTGCTGGATGATCCCCAGTGAGCCGTGGTGGGCAGAGCCCCGGTGATCCCTGGTGCCGGTGATCCCTGTTGGGAAGACACCTGGCTGGGGGCTCCACGTCCTCCTGGCTCCCCATGGACAGCTGGAGTGTTGCTTCATTACTCTTTGTCCTTTCAAAACACGCTAAAATTACCTAAAGATAAAGATATTGAACTAAGACACTGATGGGGACAGGGGGGATCCTCCAGGGGATGTGGGGGATGCTGGCTGTGAGGCAGTTGAGGGTTCCTGGCAGGGACTTGGGCCTTGCTCAGGGCTTTGGGCTCCCCAGGACGAGCATCTCCGTCTGTGCTGGGAGACCCTGGAGGAGGTTCTGGGGCAGCAGATCAAGCACCCTCTGCCCAGGAACTGTCCCCATCTCCCCCTGGCCCGGTTCCTGGTGTCCCCAGTCCAGGATCCCCCTCTCCTCGCTGTCACTGCTCCTGCCCCTGCCCGTTCTCATTTCACCCCACTCCCAGTCCCATCCTGCTCCCATCCCAGTCCACATCCTGTTCCTGGTCTCATTCCCTGTTTCTGGTCCATATTCTTGCTCTGGTTGCTGTTCCTGTATTCCCAGTCCCATATTCCCTGCCCTATTCCCTCTCTCAGATTCCTGGTCCCGCTGCTGGCCCCGCACTTCCATTGCTGTATTCCCTGTCCTGTTCCCATGTTCCCAGTCCCATTCCTGTATTCCCATTTCTGATCCCAGCCCACCTTCCTAATCCCCATCTCTCATTCTCTCATGGCTTCATCTACCCATATTCCCTGTGCCCTTCCCGTTTTCCTATTCCCGATCCCATTCCAGGTCCCTGTCCTTTACTCCTGGTGCCACTCCCATTCCCAGTCTGGTGTTCCTGGTCCCATTCTTGGTCCCTGTCCACATTCCCAATACAGGTTTTATGTCCCCATTCCCTATCCCCGTCCCCTGTCCCCATTCGCTGTCCCAATCCCCAGTCCTCGTTCCCTTTCCGCGTCCCCATTCCCTGTCCCCATTCCCTATCTCCCTTCCCTGTCCCCATCCGCTATCCCTGTTCCCTTTCCCCATCCCGTGTCCCTGTTCCCTGTCCCCGTTACATGTCCCCATCTCAGTCCTCATCCCCCATCCCCATTCCCTATCCCCCTTCACTCTCCCCATTCCTTGTCCTTGTTCCGTGTCCCCATCGTCTGTCCCCATTTCCAGTTCCCTGTCCCCATCCCTGTCCCCATCCCCTGTCCGCATTCCCCTGTCCATGTTCCCTGTCCCCATCCCCTGTCCCCATCCCCTGTCCCCATCACTGTCCCCATCCCCTGTCCCCATCACTGTCCCCATCACTGTCCCCATCCCTGTCCCCGTTCCCTGTCCCCATCCCCTGTCCCCATCCCCTGTCCCCGTCCCCTGTCCCCATCACTGTCCCCATCACTGTCCCCATCCCTGTCCCCGTTCCCTGTCCCCATCACTGTCCCCATTCCCTGTCCCCATCCCCTGTCCCCATCCCCTGTCCCCGTTCCCCAGGGCCGCCTCTCGCACGGGGCCCTCAGGGCTCCACAGCTCGGGCTGCCTGTGGCACACCAACCCTCCAGCCCTGCTGCTGTCCTCGGCCGGCTGCACAGAGCACAAGGCTTTGGCCATTCCTCACAGGCCCCAGCTGGCCAGAGCAGCCCCTCTCAGAGTCTGTCCAAGGATGTGATGTGCCTCACGACCGTCTCCAATGATTGAGGACAGAGACCCCAGGCTCTGAAAGGAGCCCCCGGCCTGGCCGAGGTGGAATGTTTGCCAAGTCTCGGAGGACTGGTCTGCATCTCCATGAGAACGGAGTGCCACAACAATGGAAGTGGTCACAGTGCACTGAGCCAAGGCTACTTGCCCAAACCGGTGTGTCCATGGCGGAGTACGGACATGTACGGTGTGCAGCCTGTTCCTGAGCACCCAGCCTCAGCACGGGAGGTTCCCGCTCTGCCTCTGTGCCCCTCGCTTGGCCTCAGCACAGGTGGCTCCTGCTCTGGCTCTGTGCCCCTCGCTTTAGTTCCCGCCTTGACCGACCTATAAAATCCCTGGAGACCCCCACTCACTGTTGTGATCACCCCACTGGAGAAGATCGTATCCATGGGCATCTCGACTTCGACTCATCCCTCCACGTTGGTAGCTCTAATCCCCGTCCCCTATCTCCCTCTTTTTTCTTACTCTTCTTGATTTCTCTCCCCACTATCGCGTTTTTTGCCACTAAATAAACGTGCATTTTTTAATAAGCGAACTCTGTCTATTGTGCTCTGAGATCCTTAAAACGGACCATCAGGTCTCCTGTGTATGTTTGCAGGCCCTGACCCCCTCTGAGCCCTCTCTCCTGCAGGGGACATGGAGGGGACACGGGCCTGCAGGAGCCTCCTGCTCTTGGCCCAGGAGCAAGGCTGCAGCTCCAGCCTTTGGGCCCTGGGCCGCAGCAGCCCAGGGGAGGCCCAGCTGCAGAGCTCGCAGCCCCGCAGGTGTTTCACCGCAACGCTTTGGACACGAATCCCCGGCCCATAGTCCCTCTGCTCTCGCTGTTTCCATATTCCCTGTCCTGTTCCCATATTCCCATTCCCGATCCCTGTCCCGGTGCCATTCCTGTGTTCCCTGTCCCCTATTCCTGGTCCCATTCCGCATTCCCAGCCCCTATCCGTATTCTCTGTCCCTGTCGCCAATTCCTCCCCTGTCCTGCATTCCAGGTCCCATTCCCCATCCCTGTCCCCATTCTTGGTGTGATTCCACGGCCCTTTGCCCAGTCCTGGGTGCCACTCCTTATCCCGCTCCCTGTCCCCATTCCCTGTCCCCATTCCCTGTCCCCAGTCCCTGTCCCCATTCCCTGTCCCCATTCCCTGTCCCCATTCCCTGTCCCCAGTCCCTGTCCCCATTCCCTGTCCCCATTCCCTGTCCCCAGTCCCTGTCCCCATTCCCTGTCCCCATTCCCTGTCCCCAGTCCCGCTCCCTGTCCCCTCTCACCGGACGCCGCCGCCATCGCTCCCGCCCTCTCCGCCCCTCACGTCGCCGGGGAAACCCCGCGCTGCTCAAACCCACCAATCACAGCGCGCGATTCTCCAGTATTTGCATAACCACGCCCCACGCCTTGGCCCCGCCCAGCGGCGGCGGCAGCCGAGTCCGGGCGCTGTTCGCTCCCAGTTCCCTCCCAGCGCTCCCAGTAAGAGCCATACTGGGAGGGAAAGCGCTCCCAGTTCCTTCCCGCTGCTCCCGGGATCGCTCCCGGGGCCGCGCGGGGCCGGGCCGCTTTGGAACCGCCCAGGGCGGGAGGAAGAGGAGGCACAGAGCCGGAGCAACAGCAAAAGGGAAAGAGAAAGAGAAAAGCAGCAGGAAAACGCCGAGGGAAAGGAAGAGGAGGAGCCGGATCCGGAGGAGGGAAAGAAGAGGAAGAGGAGGAGCGGAGGAAGAGGAGCGGCAGCAGCAGCAGCACGCGGTTCCCCCGCCCGCCCGCTCAGGCCGCAGCTCCCCCGGCTCCGGCAGCATCGCCCCCCCCGGAACCCGCAGGTGAGCGGGGAGGGGGAGCTCGCCCCAAACCCACGGCGGGGCTCTCCGGGAGGGGTTGTGTGCGGCCCGGGGCACGTTCGGATCTTGCAGGAGCCCGAAGCGCAGCCGCAAATGGCCCCGGAGGGATCTCGGCGGCTCCCACGTGGCCATGGCCCGGTGCCGGCGGGCAGAGGCCGGAGATGAGCGGGCTCCGGGCCCCCCGAGGCTGAAAGGGGCGCTGACTTGTGCAGCTGCGCTTGGGCAGCGGGACCGGCCGAGCCAACGCGCTCAGCCCTTGTTTTCCCCCCAAAGCAGGATTTCCCATTGCCAAGCCTCGGCCCGTGAGCAGGAGGAGGAGGAGGAGGAGGAGGAGGAGGCCGCGAGGAAGAGGAAGATGTCCCGGGAGGCGCAGGCAGGTGAGGAGGCAGTCAGTGCCCCTTTCCCCCTCTGTCCCGCTCCATGTCCCGGCCCAGCCTGGCCCCCGGCTGCAGGACAAGCCCGCTGCCGACGCCGTCCTGCCGGGGCTGCCCTGAGGGCATCTCCTGCCCCTTGGCTGTGGCACGGAGACAAATGCCGTCCTCTCCTTGTCCTTCCTCCCCCAGACACGGAGCTGAGCGCGGAGCCCGGGCAGGACAAATCCCCGCGGCAGAAGCTGGTGCCAGAGGCCCTTTGGAGCGGCTCCACGGCGCAGGAATCCAACGGGGAGGAAAAGGCCCGGAGATCCCGCACCAGGAGGGGCTGCAAACGCACATCTCGGGGATCCCAGGAGGAAAGACCCACCCTGGGGCAGAGCTCGGAGCTGGGGGTCCCTGAGCGGCGTCACGATGGGGAGAAGCCCCACAAGTGCTCGGAGTGCGAGAAGAGCTTTAGATGGAGATCTCAACTGCTCTGCCACCAGAGAACCCACACCGGGGAGAAGCCCCACAAGTGCTCGGAGTGCGAGAAGAGCTTTAGATGGAGATCTCAACTGCTCTGCCACCAGAGAACCCACACCGGGGAGAAGCCCCACAAGTGCTCGGAGTGCGAGAAGAGCTTTAGATGGAGATCTTTGCTGCTCAGACACCAGAGGATCCACACGGAAAAACGGCCCCATGAGTGTCCAGAGTGTGGGAAGGGCTTCACCCAGAGCAACCACCTGATTAAGCACTTGAAAAGCCACACGGGGGAGAGGCCCTACGAGTGTGACCAATGCAGGAAGAGGTTTCAGACCAGTTCTCACTTCCTCAAGCACCAGCGGATTCACACGGATGAGAGGCCCTTCCGCTGCCCCGACTGCAGCAAGGGATTCAAGGAGAAGTCCAACCTCATCAGGCACCGGCGCATCCACACCGGGGAGAGGCCCTACGAGTGTCCCCAGTGTGGGAAGAGCTTCAGCGATAGGCCCGACCTGATCAGACACCAGATGATCCACACCGGGGAGAGGCCCTACGAGTGTGACCAATGCAGGAAGAGGTTTCAGACCAGTTCTTATCTCGTCAGGCACCAGCGGATTCACACTGATGAGAGGCCCTTTCGGTGCCCTGAGTGCAACAAGGGATTCAAGCACAACTCCACCCTCATAAACCACCGGCGCATCCACACCAGGGAGAGGCCCTACGAGTGTGACCAATGCAGGAAGAGGTTTCAGACCAGTTCTGATCTCTTCGGGCACCAGCGGATTCACACGGATGAGAGGCCCTTCCGCTGCCCCGACTGCAGCAAGGGCTTCAAGACAAACTCCACCCTCATTAGGCACCGGCGCATCCACACCGGGGAGAGGCCCTACGAGTGTGACCAATGCAGGAAGAGGTTTAAGACCAGCTCCCATCTCCTCATGCACCAGCGGATTCACACGGGTGAGAGGCCCTTCCGCTGCCCTGACTGTGGGATGGGCTTCAAGCAGAACTCCCACCTCGTCACTCACCAGCGTATCCACACCGGGGAGAGGCCCTACGAGTGTCCCCAGTGTGGGAAAAGGTTCTCAGACAGCTCAAACTTGACCAAACACCAACGGAGCCAGCACTGAGGGAAGCCCTGGAGTGCCCCGAGTGTGGGAAGAGCTTCGTGCGCTGCTCCAGCTCCATCCGCCATTGTAGGATCCGTTCTGGATGATCCCCAGTGAGCCGTGGTGGGCAGAGCCCCGGTGATCCCTGGTGCCGGTGATCCCTGTTGGGAAGACACCTGGCTGGGGGCTGCACGTCCTCCTGGCTCCCCATGGACAACTGGGGTTTCGCCTCATTTCTCTTTGTCCTTTCACAACTATCACACAGGCATCAATATACCAAGTTTGAACTAAGAAGTTGATGGGGACATGGGCAGATCTTACAGGGGACGCGGGGGACTCGGGGTGACCATTTTTAGTCCACCCTGGGGGCGGCCTTGGTCAGGCTCCTGTCTTGCCCAAGGTGGATCCTGGAGGCCTTTCAATAAATACCTACTTTATTCTCCACCTTTGTCCAGTCTCTGTTTCATTTCAGCCTTCCCAAGGCATCATTTCCATTGACAATCCAAGTCCTTGTTAGGGTTCTAAATCCCTGACCACTTCTGTGTCCTGTCCCAGATTCCAGATTCCATTCCCAGTCCTGTCCTCATTCCCAGTCCCATTTCCGATCCCTCTCCCCATTTCCTGTCCCCATGCCCAGGGCAATTCTCATTACGTATCCCCTTTCCTGGTCCCTGACTCCTTTCCCTGTCGCCATTCCCTGTCCTCATTTCCAGTTACTATCCTCATTCCCTGTCTCTACTCTCTGACCCCACTCTGCATCCCCATTCCCATTTCCTGTCCCCATTCCCAGTCCTCATTCTCTGTCCCATTCCCTGTCCCCATCCCCTGTTCCCGTTCCCTGCCCCATTTTCTGTTCCCAGTCCCAGTCCCTGTCTCCATTCCCAGTCCGTAGCCCGTATTCCCTGACCCAGTCCCATATTCCCGGTCTCTCTCCTCACTCCCAGTTCCACTCCTGGGCCCTGTCCCCATTCCCAATCGGATTCCCGGTCCCTCTCTCCATTCCTGGTCCCAGTCCCATATTACTTGTCCAATTTTTAGTCCCTGTCTCTATTCCCATTATCATTTCCACTCCCGCTCTTGTAGTTCCAATTCCTTTACTGATCCCTGTTCCCATTCCCGCTGCCATTCCAGCTCCCTATCCACATTCCGTGTCATTATTCCCTGTCCCCATTCCTATTCACATTCCCGGTCCCTGTCCCCATCCCCACTTCTATTCCGGGTCCCATTCCTGTGTTCCCTGTCCCCTGCTCCTGGTCCCATTCCCAGCCCCTATCCATATTCTCTGTCCCTGGCTCAGTCCCTGTCGCAAATTCCTTTCCTCCACGGCATTCCAGGTCCCATTCCCCATCCCTGTCCCCATTCTTGGTGTGATTCCACGTCCCTTTGCCCAGTCCTGGGCGCCACTCCTTATCCCGCTCCCTGTCCCCATTCCCTGTCCCCATTCCCTGTCCCCATTCCCTGTCCCCATTCCCTGTCCCCATTCCCTGTCCCCATTCCCTGTCCCCAGTCCCTGTCCCTGTCCCCATTCCCTGTCCCCATTCCCTGTCCCCAGTCCCGCTCCCTGTCCCCTCTCACCGGACGCCGCCGCCATCGCTCCCGCCCTCTCCGCCCCTCACGTCGCCGGGGAAACCCCGCGCTGCTCAAACCCACCAATCACAGCGCGCGATCGCTCCAGTGTTTGCATAACCACGCCCCACGCCTTGGCCCCGCCCAGCGGCGGCGGCAGCCGAGTCCGGGCGCTGTTCGCTCCCAGTTCCCTCCCAGCGCTCCCAGTAAGAGCCATACTGGGAGGGAAAGCGCTCCCAGTTCCTTCCCGCTGCTCCCGGGATCGCTCCCGGGGCCGCGCGGGGCCGGGCCGCTTTGGAACCGCCCAGGGCGGGAGGAAGAGGAGGCACAGAGCCGGAGCAGCGGCAAAGGGAAAGGGAAAGAGAAAAGCAGCAGGAAAACGCCGAGGGAAAGGAAGAGGAGGAGCCGGATGCGGAGGAGGGAAAGAAGAGGAAGAGGAGGAGCGGAGGAAGAGGAGCGGCAGCAGCAGCAGCACGCGGTTCCCCCGCCCGCCCGCTCAGGCCGCAGCTCCCCCGGCTCCGGCAGCATCGCCCCCCCCGGAACCCGCAGGTGAGCGGGGAGGGGGAGCTCGCCCCAAACCCACGGCGGGGCTCTCCGGGAGGGGTTGTGTGCGGCCCGGGGCACGTTCGGATCTTGCAGGAGCCCGAAGCGCAGCCGCAAATGGCCCCGGAGGGATCTCGGCGGCTCCCACGTGGCCATGGCCCGGTGCCGGCGGGCAGAGGCCGGAGATGAGCGGGCTCCGGGCCCCCCGAGGCTGAAAGGGGCGCTGACTTGTGCAGCTGCGCTTGGGCAGCGGGACCGGCCGAGCCAACGCGCTCAGCCCTTGTTTTCCCCCCAAAGCAGGATTTCCCATTGCCAAGCCTCGGCCCGTGAGGAGGAGGAGGAGGAGGAGGAGGAGGAGGCCGCGAGGAAGAGGAAGATGTCCCGGGAGGCGCAGGCAGGTGAGGAGGCAGTCAGTGCCCCTTTCCCCCTCTGTCCCGCTCCATGTCCCGGCCCAGCCTGGCCCCCGGCTGCAGGACAAGCCCGCTGCCGACGCCGTCCTGCCGGGGCTGCCCTGAGGGCATCTCCTGCCCCTTGGCTGTGGCACGGAGACAAATGCCGTCCTCTCCTTGTCCTTCCTCCCCCAGACACGGAGCTGAGCGCGGAGCCCGGGCAGGACAAATCCCCGCGGCAGAAGCTGGTGCCAGAGGCCCTTTGGAGCGGCTCCACGGCGCAGGAATCCAACGGGGAGGAAAAGGCCCGGAGATCCCGCACCAGGAGGGGCTGCAAACGCACATCTCGGGGATCCCAGGAGGAAAGACCCACCCTGGGGCAGAGCTCGGAGCTGGGGGTCCCTGAGCGGCGTCACGATGGGGAGAAGCCCCACAAGTGCTCGGAGTGCGAGAAGAGCTTTAGATGGAGATCTCAACTGCTCTGCCACCAGAGAACCCACACCGGGGAGAGGCCCTACGAGTGTGACCAATGCAGGAAGAGGTTTCAGACCAGCTCCCATCTCCTCGTGCACCAGCAGATTCACACGGATGAGAGGCCCTTCCGCTGCCCTGACTGCAACAAGGGATTCAACCAGACCTCCAACCTCATCAGGCACCGGCGCATCCACAGCAAGGAGAGGCCCTACGAGTGTCCCCAGTGTGGGAAGGGCTTCATTCAGAGCTCCACCCTCACTCTCCACAAGAGGATCCACACCGGGGAGAGGCCCTACGAGTGTGACCAATGCAGGAAGAAATATCGAACCAGTTATCTTCTCCTCGTGGACCAGCAGATTCATACAGATGAGAGGCCCTTCCACTGCCCCGACTGCAACAAGGGATTCAAGTACAAATCCAGCCTCATCAGGCACCGACGCATCCACACCGGGGAGAGGCCCTACGAGTGTCCCCAGTGTGGGAAGAGCTTCCGCAGTAGATCCAACCTGAATGGCCACACGTTGATCCACACCGGGGAGAGGCCCTACGAGTGTGACCAATGCAGGAAGAGGTTTCAGACCAGTTCTGATCTCCTCGTACATCAGCGGATTCACACGGATGAGAGGCCCTTCCGCTGCCCCGACTGCAGCAAGGGATTCAAGCAGAAATCCAACCTCATGAGGCACTTGCGCATCCACACCAGGGAGAGGCCCTACGAGTGTCCCCAGTGTGGGAAGGGCTTCATCGATACGCGCGACCTCATCAGACACCAGATGATCCACACCGGGGAGAGGCCCTACGATTGTGACCGATGCAGGAAGAGGTTTCGGAGCAGTTCTGATCTCCTCGTGCACCAGCGGATTCACACGGATGAGAGGCCCTTCCGCTGTCCCGACTGCAAAAAGGGATTCAAGCAAAACTCCCACCTCATAAACCACCGGCGCATCCACACCGGGGAGAGGCCCTACGAGTGTCCCCAGTGTGGGAAGAGTTTCTCACAGAGCTCTAACTTGACCCAACACCAACGGAGGCAGCACTGAGGGAAGCCCTGGAGTGCCCCGAGTGTGGGAAGAGCTTCGTGCGCTGCTCCAGCTCCATCCCCCGTGGGAGGATCCGTGCTGGATGATCCCCAGTGAGCCGTGGTGGGCAGAGCCCCGGTGATCCCTGGTGCCGGTGATCCCTGTTGGGAAGACACCTGGCTGGGGGCTCCACGTCCTCCTGGCTCCCCATCCACACACCTGGACACGCCCACATCCAAAATCCGCTGTGACAAGCGGATTTGCCGACCTCTGACCCCAGGAAAACGTCACTTTTTGTATATTTTGGTGGCAGCGAGCAGCGCTGTGTGGCCTCGGGGGTCTTCTCCGACTTTCATCCGTCTTTTTTCATTCTCTCTGGCTCCTGGGGCGTCTTCCGCATCCAACGGGTGTGGACTTGGACAAATCCCGTGGATTCAGGGACAGTGGGGTGGGAACTCCTCCAGGAAAGGTTCTTCCCGCCCACCCAGGGGCGCGGATGTTGTGCCGGAAGGGACACACAAATCCTTTCGTTTGGGCCTTGAAATGAAAACGGTTTCTGTGCATCCGCTTTGGAAAGCCGCGAAATTATGGTTAAAAATAAAGGTGGTGGTCTCAGGCGTGGATGGGGACATGTGGGGGACCGTGACGTGGGTGGGGACATTGGGGACATGGATGGGGACATGTGGGGGACAGTGACATGGGTGGGGACATTGGGGACATGTGGGGGACAGTGACATGTGTGGGGACATTGGGGACGTGGGTGGGGACATGTGGGGGACAGTGACATGTGTGGGGACATTGGGGACATGGATGGGGAGGTGGGGGACAGTGACATGGGTGGGGACATTGGGGACGTGGGTGGGGACATGTGGGGGACCGTGACATGGGTGGGGACATTGGGGACATGTGGGGGACAGTGACGTGGGTGGGGACATTGGGGACATGGATGGGGACATGTGGGGGACAGTGACATGGGTGGGGACATTGGGGACGTGGGTGGGGACATGTGGGGGACAGTGACATGGGTGGGGACATTGGGGACGTGGGTGGGGACATGTGGGGGACAGTGACATGGGTGGGGACATTGGGAACGTGGGTGGGGACATTGGGGACATGGATGGGGACATGTGGGGGACAGTGACATGGGTGGGGACATTGGGGACATGGGTGGGGACATGTGGGGGAGAGTGACATGTGTGGGGACATTGGGGAATTGGATGGGGACATTGGGAATGTGGGTGGGGACATTGGGGACATGGGTGGGGACATGGGGGACAGTGACATGGGTGGGGACATTGGGGACATGGGTGGGGAGGTGGGGGACAGTGACATGGGTGGGGACATTGGGGACGTGGGTGGGGACGTGGGGGACAGTGACATGGGTGGGGACATTGGGGACATGGATGGGGACGTGGGGGACCGTGACATGGGTGGGGACATTGGGGACATGGGTGGGGACATGTGGGGGACAGTGACATGGATGGGGACATTGGGAACGTGGGTGGGGACATTGGGGACATGGATGGGGAGGTGGGGGACCGTGACATGGGTGGGGACATTGGGGGACATGGATGGGGACATGTGGGGGACAGTGACATGGATGGGGACATTGGGGACATGGATTGGGACGTGGGGGACAGTGACATGGGTGGGGACATTGGGGACATGGGTGGGGACATGTGGGGGACAGTGACATGGGTGGGGACATTGGGGACATGGATGGGGAGGTGGGGGACAGTGACATGGGTGGGGACATTGGGGACATGGATGGGGACATGTGGGGGACAGTGACATGGGTGGGGACATTGGGGACGTGGGTGGGGACATGGGGGACAGTGACGTGGGTGGGGACATGGATGGGACACCCTGGGACACCATGGGACATCCTGGGACATCCCCCGACACTTTTTGTCCTCTGATTTTGTGTCCTTTCTCCCTGTTTTGGGTCTTTTCCCCTCCATTTTGGGTCCTTCAACTCCATTTTGGGTCATTTTCCCCTATTTTGGGACCTTTCCCTCTTTTCCCGCCCTTTTCCCAGATTCCGGGTGCCCTCCCCTTGACCTTGGCACGTTTTGGGGTTGGTGGGAGGGGGTCTGGGGTCATCTGGGGACACAGTGGGTATTGTCCACTCTGAAGCTGGACACTGGTGTGGGTGGACACTGGTGTGGATGGACATTGGTGTGGATGGACACTGGCGTGGATGGACACTGGTCCAGCTGGAAACTGGTCTGGATGGACATTGGTCTGGGTGGACACTGGTGTGGATGGACACCAGACCATGGATCCCAGTCTAGATGGACATTGGTCTGAATGGACACTGGTCCAGCTGGACACTGGTCTGTATGGACACCAGACCATGGACCCCACTGTGGATGGACATTGGTGTGGATGGACACTGGCGTGGATGGACACTGGTCCAGCTGGACACTGGTTTGGATGGACACCGGTGTGGATGGACATTGGTGTGGATGGACACTGGTGTGGATGGACACTGGTCTGGATGGACACCAGACCATGGATCCCAGTCTAGATGGACACTGGTCTGGATGGACACTGGTCCAGCTGGACACTGGTCTGGATGGACGCTGGTCTGGATGGACACCAGACCATGGAGCCCAGCTGGACACTGGTCAGGATGGACACTGGTCTGGGTGGACACCAGACCGTGGAGCACAGTCTGGATGGACACTGGTCCAGCTGGACACTGGTGTGGATGGACACTGGTCTGGATGGACATTGGTCAGGATGGACACCGCTCTGGATGACCCCTGACCCTGCAGCCCCCCAGCCCAGACGACCCCCAACCCAGGTGACCACCCCCTTGCCCACCCCATTGCCCCCCCCAGCCCATCCCAGTAACCCCAAAACCCCCCCAAAATAAACCCAATTATAAACCCTTCAGAGCCCGGCGGGGAAACTGAGGCACGGCCCGGGGCGGTGACATCACAACCCACCCCCAACACCCCAAAACGCGCTCCCACCCCCCAAAATCATCCCCGGACCCCCGAAGTCACATCGAGTGGGGTGAGGGAGGGGGGAGACTTCAGGAGCCACCCACGACATGTCGCGATGTCACCGGCGCGTCCCCAAGCGGGAGAAGCGACATCACCTCCCCGAGGAGGAGGAGGAGGAGGAGGAGGAGGAGGAGGAAGGAGAGGTGAGGGTGTGACACAAACTCCTGCCCGGTCACATGGGGAAGCCGCGACAGGAACCGGAGGTACCGCGGAGGGGGGTGACACTTGGGGACAGTCCCCAAAAGTCCCCTCTCTGGGTGGGGGGGGGGTGGCATCCTCGTGGGGGGTGGGGGGTGGGGGGAGGGGGCAATTGGTGTCCCCCCTCCCCCAAAAAAAAATTTTGTCACCTCCCCCCCCCCATAGGATGTGGGGCACCCCCACCCCCACCCCGCGCGCGCGTTTTTGGGGCGCTGGTGACAAATCGGAGGTGACAAAAAAGGTGTCGCCTCCTCCTCGGCCGTGGCCAGGACAGGGAGGGTCTCGAGGTGTCCCCAAGCTCGTCACTGAGGGGCACCTCGGGGTGACAAAGGGTGGCGGGGGAGGGGGGGGGTCAGGGGTGTCCCCAAGGGGGTGACAGGAGCGGAGTGGGGGAGGGGAAGCGCGGTCGGGGTGCGACGGAAGCGCCTCCGGTCCCCTCGTGAGCCTCGGGGACAGCGGTGGCGGGACACTTGTCGCTCTGTCACCGTGTCCCTGTGTCCCTGTGTCCCTGTGTCCCCGTGTCCCCGTGTCCCCGTGTCCCTGTGTCCCTGTGTCCCTGTGTCCCTGTGTCCCCCTGTCCGCTCGGCAGACTGTCACCCCGTCCCCCTGTCCTCGTGTCCCCATGTCCCCCTGTCCCCGTGTCCCCATGTCCCCCTGTCCCCCGCCCCCCCGGCAGTCTGTCCCGCTGTCCCTTTGTCACCCTGTCCCCATGTCCCTGGGTCCCCCTGAGTGTCTGTCCCTTTGTCACCCTGTCCCCGTGTCTCCGTGTCCCCCTCTCCCCCTGTCCCCGTGTCCCTTCGACAGACTGTCCCCGTGTCCCCCTGAGTGTCTGTCCCTTTGTCCCCCTGTCCCCGTGTCCCCGTGTCCCCCTGAGTGTCTGTCCCTTTGTCCCCCTGTCCCTTTGTCCCCCTGTCCCCGTGTCCCCGTGTCCCCGTGTCCCCCTGTCCCCGTGTCCCCGTGTCCCCCTGGCCACCTGGACCCTCTGGTCCCCTGTCACCCTGTCCCCGTGTCCCCGTGTCCCTGTGTCCCCCTGTCCCCGTGTCCCCCGTCCCCCCGGCAGTCTGTCCCCCTGTCCCTTTGTCCCCCTGTCCCCGTGTCCCCGTGTCCCCCTCTCCCCCTGTCCCCGTGTCACCCTCGATGGGCGGGGCCACCTCGGGGATTTGGGACCCCCCCAAATCGGGACCCTTCAAGGTGGAGATGCCGCCCTGGGGGAGCGCCCCAAATCCAGCCCCTGGACCCCCCAAAATCAACTCCCTCCATCCCATCGCCCCCAAATCCAACCCCTGGACCCCCCAAAACGCCTCCCCCTAACCCCAAATTCGACCCCTGGACCCCCCAAAATCAACTCCCACACCCCATGACCCCCAAATCCAACCCCTGGACCCCCAAAATTGTTCCCCCTAACCCCAAAATGACCCCCCCTAAACCCATCGCCCCCAAATCCAACCCCTGGACCCCCCAAAACGCCTCCCCCTAACCCCAAATCCGACCCCTGGACCCCCCAAAATCAACTCCCGCTATCCTACCACCCCCAAATCCAACCCCTGGACCCCCCAAAATCCCTCCCCCAACCCCCAAAATCAACTCCCCCCACCCCAAGACCCCAAATCCGACCCCTGGAACCCCCAAAACACCTCCCCACACCCCACGACCCCCAAATTCAACCCCTGGACCCCCCAAATTGTTCCCCATAACCCCAAATCCAACCCCTGGACCCCCCAAAATCAACCCCCCCCACCCCAAGACCCCCAAATCCAACCCCTGGAACCCCCAAAACGCCTCCCCCAACCGCAAATTCGACCCCTGGACCCCCCAAAATCAACTCCCACACCCCAAGACCCCCAAATCCAACCCCTGGGCCCCCCAAAATCAACTCTCCCCACCCTACCACCCCCAAATCCAGCCCCTGAGCCCCCCAAAACGCCTCCCCACACCCCACGACCCCCAAATCCAACCCCTGGACCCCCCAAAATCCCTCCCCCAACCCCCAAACTCAACTCCCCCAAACCCACGACCCCCAAATCCACCCCCTGAACCCCCCCAAACTCCACCCCCCCCTCTCCCCACAGATGCAAGCCGAAGCCCCCCCGCTGACCTCCGAGCCCCCCGCCCTGTTAAAAACCTACAAATGGCGCACGGCGACCCCCGGAGGGGACCCCGAAAAAGTCGGGGGGTCCCCGGGGAGCCGCCGCTGGGCTCGGCTTCAAGGCTGGAAACGTTCCTACAGTCACCCGGACACCGAGGGTGACAAGGGAGGCGACAGCAGTGTCCCCAAGGCCAGCGCTCGCCGCTCGCTGTTCCACAGGGCGTTTTCCGCCCCTCCCAAAGCACCCAAGGGTGCTCAGGGGGGACACGAGGGGACGAGGCCACCCCTGCAGCGGTACCTGCGCTCCGTGGGCAGGAGGAGGGGACACGGGGACAGCGGCGGAGGAAGGGCGGAGGCCGGGGGACAGGAGGGGACAGGTGAGCACCCTGGGGTGGGGGTGGGTTTTGGGGTGGGGGGGTGATGGGTTTTGGGGTGGGGGGTGATGGATTTTGGGGTGTTTATGGGGTGGGACGTGGATTTTGAGGTGTTTTTAGGGTGAAGTGATGGATTTTGGGCTGTTATGGGGTGAGGTGATGGATTTTGGGGTGAGGTGATGGATTTGGGGTGTTTTTGGGGAGAGGTGATGGATTTTGGGGTGGGGGGTGATGGATTTTGGGGTGTTTTTGGGGTGAGGTGATGGATTTTGGGGTGAGGTGATGGATTTTGGGATGTTTATGGGGTAGGACGTGGATTTTGGGGTGTTTTTGGGGTTGGGAGGTGATGGATTTTGGGATGGGGTGATGGATTTTTGGGGTTTTTTGGGGTGTTTTTGGGGTGAGACATGGATTTTGGGTGGGGGGTGATGGATTTGGGGGTGTTTCTGGGTGGGGATGATGGAATTTGGAGTGTTTTGGGGTGAGGTGATGGATTTTGGGGTGGTTTTGGGGTGAGGTGATGGATTTTGGGGTGTTTTGGGGGTTGGGAGGTGACGGATTTTGGGTGGGGGGTGATGAATTTTGGGATGTTTATGGGGTGGGGTGATAGATTTTGGGGTGGTTTTGGGGTAGGACGTGGATTTTGGGTGGGGGATGATGGAATTTGGAGTGTTTTGGGGTGAGGTGATGGATTTGGGGTGTTTTTGGGGTGAGGTGATGGATTTGGGGTGAGGTGATGGATTTTGGGTGGAGGGTGATGGATTTTGGGGTGGGGATGGATTTTGGGATGTTTATGGGGTGGGACGTGGATTTTCTAGGGTTTTTTGGGGGTGGGGGTGATCGATTTTGGGGTGTTTATGGGGTGAAGTGATGGATTTTGGGGTGGTTTTGGGTGGGGGGTGATGGATTTTGGGTAGGGGGTGATGGATTTTGGGTGGGGGGTGATGGATTTCGGGTTTTTTTGGGGGTGAGGTGATGGATTTTGGGTGGAGGGAGATGGATTTTGGGTGGGGGGTGATGGATTTTGGGGTGGTTTTGGGTGGGGTGACGGATTTTGGGGTGCTGAATTTTGGGGGTGCTGAATTTTGAGATTCTGAATTTTTGGGAGGTGCCAAATTTTGGGATTCTGAATTTTGAGGGATTCCGAATTTTTGGGGGCTCCGAATTTTTGGGGGGTTCCAAATTTTTGGGATTCTGAATTTTCGGGTTCTGAATTTTGGGAGGTGCCAAATTTTGGGATTTTGAATTTTTGGGGGGGGCTGCCGATGGCTGTGACCTGTCCCAGCCCTGTCCCCTTTTGTCCCCCTCGTGTCCCCTGGTGTCCCCTGGTGTCCCCTGGTGTCCCCTGTCCCTGACGGTGGCACCGGGCCAGGCCCCGCGGCCCCGGGCCCCGCCCAAACCGGTTCTGTCACCTCCCGGTGCCACCCACGGGGCTGGCACAGGGCCACCAGGGCTTGTCCCCACGCGTGTGGCCACGCCCACCGCCGGGGACACCCACGGGGCTGGGCGTGGCCTGTCACATGGCCACGCCCACCACTGGGGACACGTCATGGCCATGTGTCCCCTGATAGGATGGTGGTGGCACCTTCATGGTTGTGTGTCCCTTGGTGTCACCTCTCTGTCCAGGTGTCCCTTGGTGTCACATCACCCTTGGTGTCACCTCCATGATCATGTGTCCCCTGGTGTCACCTCACTCATGGTGTCACCTCCATGATCATGTGTCCCCTGGTGTCACCTCACTCTTGGCGTCACCTCCATGGCCACGTGTCCCTTGATGTCACCTCACCCTTGGTGGCACCTCCATGGTCATGTGTCCCCTGGTGTCACCTCCCTCATGGTGGCACCTCCCTGTCCAGGTGTCCCCTGGTGTCACCTCACCCTTGGTGTCACCTCCATGGCCACGTGTCCCTTGATGTCACCTCACCCTTGGTGGCATCTCCATGGCCACGTGTCCTTTGGTGTCACCTCCCTCATGGTGTCACCTCCCTGTCCAGGTGTCCCCTGGTGTCACCTCTCTGTCCAGGTGTCCCCTGGTGTCACCTCCCTCGTGGTGACACCTTCATGATCATGTGTCCCCTGGTGTCACCTCACTCATGGTGTCACCTCCCTGTCCAGGTGTCCCCTGGTGTCACCTCCCTCATGGTGTCACCTCCATGGTCATGTGTCCCTTGGTGTCACCTCACTCATGGTGTCACCTCCATGGTCATGTGTCCCCTGGTGTCACCTCCCTCATGGTGGCACCTCAATGGCCACGTGTCCCCTGGTGTCACCTCCCTGTCCAGGTGTCCCCTGGTGTCACCTCACTCATGGTGTCACCTCCCTGTCCATGTGTCCCCTGGTGTCACCTCTCTGTCCAGGTGTCCCCTGGTGTCACCTCACCCTTGGTGTCACCTTCCTGTCCAGGTGTCCCCAGGTGTCACCTCCCTCATGGTGGCACCTCCACGGCCTTGGTGGCACTGCCAGGCCACGCCTCCGCCGTCACTGCCACACCCCCCTGTGGGTGACAGGGACACTTTGGGCAGCCACCCCCTGTCCTGTCCCCTCAGGGCCACCCTTGGGGACATCCCCGCTGCCGGTGGTGGCACCGACGTCACCCGATGTCACCGTGTGGGACGTGTCCCAGTTCTCGCTGGTGGACGGTCACCTGGTGCCACTGGGCAGGGACCAGGAGGTGGGTGGGGACATCGGGAGTGTCCCCTGGGGGTGGCAGGGTGTCACCTGGTGTCCCCACAGTGTCCCCTGGGGGTGACAGGGTGTCCCCGCGGTGTCCCCTGGGGGTGGCACCTCCTGTCCCCACAGTGTCCCCTGGGAATGGCGGGGTGTCACCTCCTGTCCCCATGGTGTCCCGGGGGGGGTGGCAGCGTGTCACCTGATGTCCCCAGGGGGTGGCACCTCCTGACGTCACAGTGTCCCCCTTGCGAGGTGGCAGTATGTCACCTGTGCCTGCGGTGTCCCCTGAGGGTGACAGGGTGTCCCCGCGGTGTCCCCAGCGGGGTGGCGGGGTGTCACCCGCTGTCCCCGTGCTGTCCCCAGGTTGTCACCTGCTGTCCCCTGGCAGGTGGCAGGGTGTCACCTGCTGTCCCCACGCTGTCCCAGGGGGTGGCAGGGTGTCACCCGCTGTCCCCAGGTTGTCACCTGCTGTCCCCGCGGTGTCCCCAGGGGGGTGGCAGGTTGTCACCTGCTGTCCCCGTGCTGTCCCCAGGTTGTCACCTGCTGTCCCCACGCTGTCCCGGGGGGGTGGCAGGGTGTCCCCACAGTGTCCCCTGAGGGTGACAGGGTGTCCCCGTGATGTCCCCAGGGGGATGGCGGGGTGTCACCTGCTGTCCCCGCGCTGTCCCCTGGAGGTGGCAATTCCTGTCCCCGCGCTGTCCCCAAGGGAGTGGCGGGGTGTCACCCGCTGTCCCCGCGCTGTCCCCAGGGGGTGGCAGGGTGTCACCCGCTGTCCCCGCGCTGTCCCCAGGGGGTGGCAGGGTGTCACCTGCTGTCCCCGCGCTGTCCCCAGGGTGTCACCTGCTGTCCCCGCGCTGTCCCAGGGGGTGGCAGGGTGTCCCCGCGGTGTCCCCGGGGCAGTGGCAGGTTGTCACCTGCTGTCCCCAGGGGGGTGGCGGGATGTCACCTGCTGTCCCCAGGGCAATGGCAGGTTGTCACCCGCTGTCCCCGCGCTGTCCCCAGGGCAGGACCCGCGCTGGCAGTGCCACCTCCGAAGGTGTCACCCGGAGCCCCGAGAACGAGACCCCGCCCCCGAGCGCCCAGCTCGGACACGTCAAGGTGGGACCCGGCTGCCATTGTCACCTGTCACCTGTCACCTGGCATTGGCACCTGTCACCTGGCATTGGCACCTGTCACCTGTCACCTGGCATCGGCACCTGTCATTGTCACCTGTTATTGTCACCTGTCATTGTCACCTGTCATTGTCACCTGTCACCTGTCATTGGCACCTGTCATTGTCATTGTCACCTGTCATTGTCACCTGTCATTGGCACCTGTCATTGGCACCTGTCATTGTCATCTGTTACCTGTCATTGTCATTGTCACCTGGCATTGTCAGCTGGCATTGTCATCTGTTGCCTGTCACCTGTCATTGTGACCTGTTATTGTCATCTGTCACCTGTCATTGTCACCTGTCACCTGTCACCTGGCATTGTCACCTGTCATTGTCATTGTCACCTGTCATTGTCATTGTCACCTGTCATTGTCACCGGTCCCTGTCATTGTCACCTGTCACCTGTCATTGTCACCTGTCATTGTCACCGGTCCCTGTCACCTGTCCCCTGTCCCATCGCCGTCCCTGTCCCCTGTCCCTGTCCCCTGTCACTGTCCCCATCGCTGTCCCTGTCCCATCGATGTCCCTGTCATTGTCCCCATCGCTGTCCCTGTCCCCTGTCCCCTGTCCCTTTCCCTGTCACTGTCCCCATCGCTGTCCCTGTCCCATCGATGTCCCTGTCCCTGTCCCTGTCCCCTGTCATTGTCCCTGTCCCTGTCCCCAGGGGCTGCTCTGGAAGAAGCTCCTCCGGGACAAGAAAAGTCGCGGTGGCACCAAAAGTGACGCGGTGGTGGCGGTCCCCGAGGGGGACAGGTAGGGGACAGCGCGGGGCGGGGGGGCGCGGCTGTGACACTGTGACACTGCTGTCCCCTTTGTGGTGGCCCTGGTGACACTGGTGTCCCCTCAGGGTCCCTTTGTGGTGGCTCTGGTGGCACTGCTGTCCCCATTTGATGGCCCTGGTGACACTGCTGTCCCCTTTTTGGGGTCCTGGTGACACTGGTGTCCCCTCAGGGTCCCTTTCAGTGGCCCTGGTGACACTGCTGTCCCTTTGTGGTGGCCCTGGTGACACTGGTGTCCCCTCAGGGTCCCCACTTGATGGCCCTGGTGACACTGCTGTCCCCATTTGGTGGCCCTGGTGACACTGGTGTCCCTTTGTGGTGGCCCTGGTGACACTGGTGTCCCCTCAGGGTCCCCATTTGATGGCCCTGGTGACACTGCTGTCCCCATTTGGTGGCCCTGGTGACACTGCTGTCCCTTTGTGGTGGCCCTGGTGACACTGCTGTCCCCTCAGGGTCCCCATTTGATGGCCCTGGTGACACTGCTGTCCCCATTTGATGGCCCTGGTGACACTGCTGTCCCCTTTGTGGTGGCCCTGGTGACACTGGTGTCCCCATTTGGTGGCCCTGGTGACACTGGTGTCCTTTCAGGGTCCCTTTCAGTGGCCCTGGTGACACTGGTGTCCCCTCAGGGTCCCCATTTGATGGCCCTGGTGACACTGGTGTCCCTTTGTGGTGGCCCTGGTGACACTGGTGTCCCCTCAGGGTCTCCAGCCGCAGCGGGTCCCGCGAGTCCCTGGTGCCACCTCCGGAGCTGGACCTGACAGGTGACAATGTCATCGTCCGTCCCGTGCACGGCAGCGTGGTGGGTGACAGGTTCTGCTTCCAGGTACGGTCCCTGTCCTTGTCACCCCGGTGTCCCCTCGGTGTCCCCTCGGTGTCCCTGTCACCTTCAGGGTCCCCTCAGTGTCCCTGTCACCCTCAATGTCCCCTCAATGTCCCCTTGGTATCCCTGTCACCCCCAGTGTCCCCTCGGTGTCCTCGTCACCCCAGTGTCCCCTCAGTGTCCCCTCGGTGTCCCTGTCACCTTCAGGGTCCCCTCAGTGTCCCTGTCACCCTCAATGTCCCCTCAATGTCCCCTCAGTGTCCCCTTGGTATCCCTGTCACCCTCGGGGTCCCCTCGGTGTTCCTGTCACCCTCGGTGTCCCCTCAGTGTCCCCTCAGTGTCCCTGTCACCCTCGGTGTCCCTGTCACTCTCGATGTCAGCTCTGGTGTCCCCTCAGTGTCCCCATCACCCTCAGGGTCCCCTCAGTGTCCCTGTCACCCTCAACAATCCCTCAGTGTCCCCTCAATGTCCCCTCAGTGTCCCCTCAGTATCCCCTCAGTGTCCCTGTCACCCCGGTGTCCCCTTGGTGTCCCCCTCAGTGTCCCGTCTGTGTCCCCTCTGTGTCTCCTCTGTGTCTCCGTCACCCTCAATGTCCCCTCAGTGTCCCCTCACTGTCCCCTCAGTGTCCCCTCGGTGTCCCCTCAGTGTCCCTGTCACCCCTGGTGTCTCCTCAGTGTCCCCTCAGTGTCCCCTCAGTGTCCCCTCATGTCCCCTCGTGTCCCCTCAGGTGATCACAGCCCAGGGCACTCGTTCCTTCGGCTGCTCCTCCGTGACCGAGCGCGACCGATGGATGGAGGATCTGCGCCGCGCGGCGTGGCCCGACAGGGTGGGGACACTGGGGACACCTGGGGACACTGGGGACAGCTGGGGACACACCTGGGGACAGCTGGGGACAGCCTGGGGACACACCTGGGGATAGCCTGGGGACACTGGGGACAGCTGTGGATAGCCTGAGGACAGCTGGGGACACACATGGGGACAGCCTGGGCACAGCCCGGCCCGACAGGGTGGGACACGGGGACACTGGGGACAACTGGGGACACACATGGGGACAGCCTGGGGATATCTGTTCCTTTGTCCTCTTGACCCCACCCACATGTCCTTCGTCCCCATGACCCCACCCACATCCCCCTTGTCCCTTTGTCCCCTTGTCCCTGTGACCCCACCCACATCCCCCTTTGTCCCTTTGTCCCTTTGTCCCCATGACCCCACCCACATCCCCTTTGTCCCCCTTTGTCCCCCTTTGTCCCTTGTCCCCATGACCCCACCCACATCCCTCTTTGTCCCCTTTTGTCCCCCTTTGTCCCCCTTTGTCCCCATGACCCCCCCAGGACAACCGCGAGCGCCTGGAGCTGTCCCTGTCCCTTTGGGTCTACGAGGGCCGTCACCTCCCGGCGCGCCGCCGCCTCCGCTGCCACCTCCATCTGGACGGCGCCATCTTGGCCCGCACCTCCGCCAAACCCTCCGGCGCCGACGGGCAACTCTTCTGGGGAGAGCTCTTCCAGTTGACCTCGCTGCCACCTGCCCAAACCCTCACCGTGGCCTTGTGCCGTGATGACCACTCCGGCCACCCTCTGGCCGCGGTGACCATCCCTCTGGCTGAGCTGGCGGCCGCCCGGCAGCCCCTGGAGCGTTGGTACCCCCTGAGTGGCACCGGTGGCACCGGTGGCACCGGCGGTGACCGGGCGGTGCCGGCGGTGAGGCTGCGGGGGCGGTACCGGCAGGTGAAGGTGTTGCCCATCGTCAGGTACAAAGAGTTGGCGGAGTTCATCACCTTCCACTACCGGGAGTTGTGCCGGCGCCTGGAGCCGGCCATCGCCGCGCGGCACAAGGAGGAGCTGGCCGGCGCGTTGGTGAGGGTGCTGCAGAGCACCGGCAAGGCCAAGGTGGGTGGGGTGGGGTGGGGTGGGGTGGGCGGGGTTGAGTCGGGTTGGGGTTGATGGGATTGGTTGGGATGAGTTGGATGAGTTGGGTTGGGATTGGGTTGGGTTGGGGTTGGTGGGATGGATGGGTTGGGTTGGGGTTGATGGGATTGGTTGAGATGAGTTGGGTTGGGTTGGGATTGGTGGGATTGGTGGGGTGGGCGGGGTTGAGTTGGGTTGGGGTTGATGGGATTGGTTGGAATGAGGTGGATGAGTTGGGTTGGGTTGGGATTGGGGTTGGTGGGATGGATGGGTTGGGTTGGGATTGGTGGGATTGGTGGGATTGGTGGGGTTGAGTCAGGTTGGGGTTGATGAGATTGATTGGGATGAGTTGGATGAGTTGGGTTGGGATGAGTTGGGTTGGATGGAGTTGGGTCGGGTTGAGTTGAGTTGAGTTGGATTGGTTGAGTTGAGTTGGGTTGGTTGAGTTGAGTTGGGTTGGGTTGGGTTGAGTTGGGTTGAGTTGGATTGGTTGAGTTGAGTTGGGTTGGGTTGGGTTGAGTTGAGTTGGGTTGAGTTGGGTTGAGTTGGATTGAGTTGAGTTGAGTTGAGTTGAGTTGGGTTGAGTTGAGTTGAGTTGATTTGGATTGGTTGAGTTGGGTTGAGTCAGGTTGAGTTGGGTTGAGTTGAGTTGAGTTGGGTTGGGTTGAGTTGGGACAGGCCCATACCATGGAAAACACAAACTCAGTAGAACACAACGTCCTCCAACGCGCCTTGACTTGGTCATTTCCGGGTCACAAGTGCCACCAAACCCTTTGAGGTCACGGGTGCCACCAAACCCTTTGAGGTCACCACAGGTGCCACCAAACCCTTTGAGGTCACCACAGGTGCCACCAAACCCTTTGAGGTCACAGGTGCCACCAAACCCTTTGAGGTCACCACAGGTGCCACCAAACCCTTTGAGGTCACGGGTGCCACCAAACCCTTTGAGGTCACCACATGTGCCACCAAACCCTTTGAGGTCACAGGTGCCACCAAACCCTTTGAGGTCACGGGTGCCACCAAACCCTTTGAGGTCACCACATGTGCCACCAAACTCTTTGAGGTCACAGGTGCCACCAAACCCTTTGAGGTCACGGGTGCCACCAAACCCTTCCCCACGTGTCCCCGCAGTCCTTCCTGACCGACCTGGGCGTGGCCGAGCTTGACCGCTTCGATGACCACGAGGCCTTGATCTTCCGCGAGAACACCTTGGCCACCAAGGCCATCGACGAGTACATGAAGCTGGTGGGGGCCAAGTACCTGCAGGACACGCTGGGTACGCGCAGGGGACACCGGGGACATCCCGGGGGGTGGCAGGGGGCAGGACACCTTGGGTGGCACTGAGGTGGCACTTGGGGACACCGCTGACCACCCCTGGGGACACGGTGGTGACCTCTCTGTCCCCTCATGAGGACATGACCGCTGACCACCCATGGGGACGTGGTGGTGACCTCTCTGTCCCCTCATGGGCTGAGGGACACCTCTGACCATCTCTGGGGACATGGTGGTGACCTCTGTGTCCCCTCATGGACTATGGGACACCTCTGGCCACCCCTGGGGACATGGTGGTGACCTCTCTGTCCCCTCATGAGGACATGACCTCTGACCACCCCTGGGGACACGGTGGTGACCTCTCTGTCCCCTCATGGGCTGAGGGACACCTCTGGCCACCCATGGGGACATGGTGGTGACCTCTCTGTCCCCTCATGGGGACATGACCTCTGACCACCCCTGGGGACACGGTGGTGACCTCTCTGTCCCCTCATGGGCTGAGGGACACCTCTGACCACCCCTGGGGACACGGTGGTGACCTCTCTGTCCCCTCATGGGCTGAGGGACACCTCTGACCACCCCTGGGGACACGGTGGTGACCTCTCTGTCCCCTCATGGGCTGAGGGACACCTCTGACCATCTCTGGGGACACGGTGGTGACCTCTCTGTCCCCTCGTGGGCTATGGGTCACCTCTGGCCACCCATGGGGACGTGGTGGTGACCTCTCTGTCCCCTCATGGGGACATGACCTCTGACCATCGCTGGGGACACGGTGGTGACCTCTCTGTCCCCTCATGGGGACATGACCTCTGACCACCGATGGGGACATGGTGGTGACCTCTCTGTCCCCTCATGGGCTGAGGGACACCTCTGGCCACCCCTGGGGACATGGTGGTGACCTCTCTGTCCCCTCATGGGCTATGGGTCACCTCTGGCCACCCATGGGGACATGGTGGTGACCTCTCTGTCCCCTCGTGGGGACATGACCGCTGACCACCCATGGGGACGTGGTGGTGACCTCTCTGTCCTCTCATGGGGACATGACCTCTGACCACCCATAAGGACATGGTGGTGACCTCTCTGTCCCCTCATGGGGACATGACCGCTGACCACCCCTGGGGACACGGTGGTGACCTCTCTGTCCCCTCATGGGGACATGACCTCTGACCACCCCTGGGGACGTGGTGGTGACCTCTCTGTCCCCTCGTGGGCTGAGGGACACCTCTGGCCACCCCTGGGGACATGGTGGTGACCTCTGTGTCCCCTCATGGGCTGAAGGACACCTCTGGCCACCCATGGGGACGTGGTGGTGACCTCTCTGTCCCCTCATGAGGACATGACCTCTGACCCCACACGAGGACGTGTTATGGACTCCTCATGTCCATACCTGCCCAGGTGACCTCAGTGTCCCCTCACGGGCTGTCCCCTGTCCCCAGGGGAGGTGGTGGCCCGTCTCTGCAGCTCCGAGGAGAGCTCCGAGGTGGACCCCAGCAGGTGCTCGGGGCTGGAGCTGCAGGAGCACCAACAGCACCTGCGGCAGGTGTGCCAGGAGACGCTGCGGCGCATCACCGACGGCTCCGAGTGAGGGACAGCCCGGGGACACCTGGGGACACCTGGGGACACATGGGGGACATCTGAGGGGACATGTGGGGGACATCTGGGAACACATGGGGGACATCTGAGGGGACACCTGGGGGACATCTGAGGGGACAGCTAGGGGACACCTGAGGGACATCTGGGGGACACCTGGGGGGACACCGGGGGGACACCTGGGGGGGACACCTGAGGGACATCTAGGGGGACATCCAGGTGGACACCTGGGGGGACACCTGGGGGACATCTGAGGAGACACCTGGGGGACACCTGAGGAGACATCTGGGAGACACCTGAGGGACACTTGAGGGGACACCTGGGGGACACCTGGGGGGACAGCTAGGGGACTCCTGAGGGACACCTGGGAACACATGGGGGACATCTGAGGGGACACCTGGGGGGACACCTGAGGGGACACCCGGGGGGACACCTGTTGGGGACACCTGAGGGACACCTGGGGGACACCTGGGGGACACCTGGGGGGACATCCTGGGGGACACCTGGGGGGACATCTGGGGACATCCTGGGGGACACCTGGGGGGACACCTGAGGGCACCTGGGGGACATCTGGGGGGACAGCTAGGAGACACCTGAGGGGACACCTGGGGGACACCTGAGGGGGACACCTGAGGAGACATCTGGGAGACACCTGGGGGGACATCTGGGGGACACCTGAGGGACACCTGAGGGACACCTGGGGGGACACCTGAGGGACATCTAGGGGGACACTTGGGGACACCTGGGGAACACCTGAGGGGACACCTGAGGAGACATCTGGGGGACACCTGGGGGACACCTGGGGGGACATCTGGGGGACATCTGAGGGGGACACCTGAGGGACATCTAGGGGGACACCTGGGGGGACACCTGAGGGACACCTGGGGGACACCTGGGGGACACATTGGGGGACACCTGAGGGACATCTAGGGGGACACCTGAGGGACACCTGTGCGACACCTGGGGGACACCTGGAGGACACCTGGGGGGACACCTGGGGGACACCTGGAGACACCGGGGGGGACAGCTAGGAGACACCTGAGGGACACCTGGGAACACATGGGGGACACCTGGGGGACATCTGAGGGGGACACCTGAGGGACATCTAGGGGGACACCTGGGGGGACACCTGAGGGACAGCTGGGGGACACCTGAGGGGGACATCCTGGGGGGGACACCTGAGGGACATCTAGGGGGACACCTGAGGGACATCTAGGGGGACATCCAGGTGGACACCTGGGGGGGACACCTGGGGACACCTGGGAACACATGGGGGACATCTGAGGGGACATGTGGGGGGACACCTGGAGGACACCTGGAGACACCGGGGGGGACACCTGGGGACACACGGGGGGATACCTGGAGGACACCTGGGGGGATACCTGGAGGACACCTGGAGACACCGGGGGGGACACCTGAGGGGGACACCTGGGAGGACAACACCAACCCCACGGTGCCACCTCCCTGTCCCCTTTGTCCCCTTGTCCCCGCTGTCCCCGCGGCAGGTGGTTCCCGGCCGAGCTGGGCCAGGTGTTCTCGGCGTGGCGCGGCGAGTGCGCGGCGCGCGGCAAGGCCACCATCGGCCAGCGCCTGGTGTCGGCCTCGCTCTTCCTGAGGTTCCTGTGCCCCGCCATCATGTCCCCGAGCCTCTTCGGCCTGGTCCACCAGTACCCGGCCGAGGACAACGCCCGCACCCTGACGCTGGTGGCCAAGGTCATCCAGAACTTGGCCAACTTCACCACGTAGGTGCCTCTCGTGGTGGTGGTGGTGGCACGGGGGACACCGGGGATGTCCTGGCTGTGGGCTGGGGAGGGGTGGCACGGGGAAGATGGGTTGTCACCAGGTTTGGGTTGTCACCAGGGGTGGGTTGTCCCCAACAATGCCATGGGACAGTTTGGGTTGTCCCCAAGGTTGGGTTGTCACCAAGGTTGACTTGTCACCAGGATTAGGTTGTCCCCAACATGCCATGGGACAGTTCGGGTTGTCACCAGGGTTGTGTTGTCCCCAGGTTTGGGTTGTCACCAGGGTTGGGTTGTCCCCAAGGTTGAGATGTCCCCAAGGTTTTGGTTGTCACCAGGGTCAGGTTGTCACCAGGTTTGGGTTGTCCCCAAGGTTGACTTGTCACCAGGATTGGGTTGTCCCCAACATGCCATGGGACAGTTTGGGTTGTCCCCAAGGTTGGGTTGTCACCAGGGTTGGGTTGTCCCCAAGGTTGGGTTGTCACCAAGGTTGAGATGTCCCCAAGGTTTTGGTTGTCACCAGGTTTGGGTTGTCACCAGGCTTGGGTTGTCCCCAGGGTTGAGTTGTCCTCAAACTTGGGTTGTCCCCAAGGCACCATGCGACAGTTTGGGTTGTCCCTAGGTTTGGGTTGTCCCCAGGTTTTGGTTGTCCCCAGGTTTGGGCTGTCCCCAGGTTTGGGTTGTCACCAGGGGTGGGTTGTCCCCAAGGTCGGGTTGTCACCAAGGTTGAGATGTCCCCAAGGTTTTGGTTGTCACCAGGGTTGGGTTGTCCCCAAAGCACCATGGGACAGTTTGGGTTGTCCCAAGGTTGGGTTGTCCCCAAGGTTGGGTTGTCACCAGGTTTGGGTTGTCCCCAGGGTTGGGTTGTCCCCAAGGCACCATGGGACAGTCTGGGTTGTCCCCAAGGTTGGGTTGTCACCAAGGTTGGGTTGTCACCAGAGTTGGGTTGTCACCAGGTTTGGGTTGTCCCCAGGGTTGGGTTGTCCCCAAGGTCGGGTTGTCACCAAGGTTGAGATGTCCCCAAGGTTTTGGTTGTCACCAGGTTTGGGTTGTCCCCAAAGCACCATGGGACAGTTTGGGTTGTCCCCAAGGTTGGGTTGTCACCAAGGTTGGGTTATCACCAGGTTTGGGTTGTCCCCAGGGTTAGGTTGTCCCCAAGGCACCATGTGACATTTGGGTTGTCCCCAGTTTTGGGCTGTCACCAGGTTTGGGTTGTCCCCAAGGCACCATGGGGCATTTGGGTTGTCCCAAGAGTTGGGTTGTCCCCAAGGTTGGGTTGTCCCCAGGGTTGGGTTGTCCCCAAGGCACCATGGGACAGTCTGGGTTGTCCCCAAGTCTGGGTTGTCCCCAGGGCACAGTGGGACACTTGGGTTGGATGGTCCCTGCTCCTGGAAGTGGCCTGTGACCGTGGTGGTGGCCCATGTGACCATGGTGGTGACCCCTTGACCATGGCCATGACCCCTGACCATGGTGGTGACCTCTGACCATGACAGTGGCCCATGTGACCGTGGTGGTGACCTGTGACCATGCTGGTCACCCCTTGACCATGACGATGACCACTGACCATGATGATGACCCCTGACCGTATCAGTGACCTCAGACCATAGTGGTGACCCCTGACCATGACAGTGGCCCCTGGCCATGTCAGTGACCCCTTGACCATGGCCATGACCCCTGACCATGACAGTGGCCCCTGACCATGGCCATGACCCCTTGACCGTGGCCATGACCCCTGACCATGGCCGTGACCCCTGACCATGGTGGTGACCCCTTGACCATGGCCATGACCCCTGACCATGTCAGTGACCCCTGACCATGATGATGATCCCTGACCATGATGATGACCCCCTGACCCCTGACCATGGCCATGACCCGTGACCATGGTCATGACCCCTGACCATGATGATGACCCCTGACCATGATGATGACCCCCTGACCCCTGACCATGGCCATGACCCCTGGCCATGTCAGTGACCCCTGACCGTGACCCCTGCCCCCTGCCCCCAGGTTCGGCGAGAAGGAGCCCTACATGACCTTCATGAACGACTTCCTGGAGCAGAACTGGGCCACCATGGCCGACTTCCTGGTGGCCGTGGCCACGCCCGAGGCCAGCGCCCACATGGCCACCTACGATGGCTTCGTGGACCTGGCCCTGGAGCTGGCCACCCTCCACCTGCTCCTCTGTGACATCTTCTCCGGCCTCGACCAGGTGCCACCACCCCTCTGTCCCCAACGCCGGTGTCACCCCGCGGTGTCCCCGTGGTGTCCCCGTGGTGTCCCCGTGGTGTCGGGGGCCACCCGTGATGTCCCCCGTGGTGTCCCCCAGGCCACCCAGGAGGAGCTGGAGCCGCTGCCCACCATCCTCAGGGCCATCAGGGAGGGGACACCTGTCCCCGTGTCCGTCCCCCTCAGCTCTGCCACCAGGAGGAGGTACCTGGGGACACCTGGGGACAATGGGGACACCTGGGGACAATGGGGACACCTGGGGACAACGGGGTTAACTGGGGACAATGGGGACACCTGGGAACAATGGGGACACCTAGGGACAACGGGGGACACCTGGGGACAATGGGGACACCTGGGGACAACGGGGGACACCTGGGGACAATGGGGACACCTGGGGGCAACGGGGATATCTGGGGACACCTGGGGACAATGGGGACACCTAGGGACAACGGGGGACACCTGGGGACAATGGGGATATCTGGGGACACCTGGGGACAACGGGGACACCTGGGGACAATGGGGATATCTGGGGACACCTGGGGACAACGGGGATACCTGGGGACAATGGGGATATCTGGGGACAATGGGGACATCTGGGGACAAGGGGGACATGTGGGGACAACGGGGACACCTGGGGACAACGGGAGACACCTGGGGACAACGGGGACACCTGGGGACAACAGGGACAGGGACACCTGGGGAGAACGGAGACACCTGGGGGCAAGGGGGACACCTGGGGACAAGGGGGACACCTGGGGACATGTGGGTGTCAGGAGTTGGGGTGCCCTCTGACCGCACCAGGATTTGGGGGTCCTCCTCGTCCCGGCCACATCGGGGGTGGGCCATGTCCACCCCTTTGTCCCCATTGTCCCCTGTGTCCCCATTGTTCCCTTTGTCCCCTTCAGATCCCCCCAAACCTGGCTTTGTCCCCTTTGTCCCCACTGTCCCCATTGTCCCCATTGTCCCCCGTGTCCCCGCAGCCCCCTGGACCCCCCCAAGCCTGGCTTTGTCCCCATTGTCCCCACTGTCCCCATTGTCCCCACAGCCCCTCAGAGCCCCCTGTGTCCCCCGTGTCCCCGCAGCCCCCCGGACCCCCCCAAGCCTGGCTTTGTCCCCATTGTCCCCACTGTCCCCATTGTCCCCATTGTCCCCACTGTCCCCATTGTCCCCATTGTCCCCGCAGCCCCCCGGACCCCCCCAAGCCGGGCTTTGTCCCCATTGTCCCCACTGTCCCCATTGTCCCCATTGTCCCCATTGTCCCCTGTGTCCCCATTGTCCCCCATGTCCCCATTGTCCCCTGTGTCCCCACTGTCCCCACTGTCCCCATTGTCCCCTTTGTCCCCACAGCCCCTCAGAGCCCCCTGTGTCCCCATTGTCCCCATTGTCCCCACTGTCCCCATTGTCCCCACTGTCCCAATTCTCCCCACTGTCCCCATTGTCCCCATTGTCCCCATTGTCCCCATTGTCCCCATTGTCCCCATTGTCCCCACTGTCCCCATTGTCCCCATTGTCCCCACTGTCCCCACTGTCCCCACTGTCCCCACTGTCCCCAGTGTCCCCTTTGTCCCCACAGCCCCTCAGAGCCCCCTTTGTCCCCATTGTCCCCCGTGTCCCCATTGTCCCCACTGTCCCCATTGTCCCCATTGTCCCCATTGTCCCCTTTGTCCCCATTGTCCCCACTGTCCCCTTTGTCCCCATTGTCCCCACTGTCCCAATTCTCCCCACTGTCCCCATTGTCCCCATTGTCCCCATTGTCCCCATTGTCCCCTTTGTCCCCACAGCCCCTCAGAGCCCCCTGTGTCCCCATTGTCCCCACTGTCCCCATTGTCCCCACTGTCCCCATTGTCCCCGCAGCCCCCCAGACCCCCCCAAGCCCGGCTTTGTCGCCTGTGTCCCCATTGTCCCCCATGTCCCCATTGTCCCCATTGTCCCCTGTGTCCCCACTGTCCCCACTGTCCCCATTGTCCCCATTGTCCCCACAGCCCCCCGGACCGCCCCCAAGCCGGGCTTTGTCCCCATTGTCCCCATTGTCTCAATTGTCCCCCATGTCCCCATTGTCCCCACTGTCCCCATTGTCCCCACTGTCCCCATTGTCCCCATTGTCCCCACTGTCCCCACTGTCCCCATTGTCCCCACTGTCCCCACAGCCCCCCGGACCCCCCCAAGCCGGGCTTTGTCCCCCCTCGTGACCTGGCCAAACACAGTCCCCTGATCAAGAGCCAGTCCCTGACCAGCGTCCGGCGCGTCCGGGGACACGAGGAGGTGACAGTGACGGGGACAGACACGGAGCCATCCCCGGAGGCCACCCCGGTGCCACCCCCGGCCCGGCCACGCCGGAGTGTCCAGCGCACCCAGAGTGTCCCCTCCCAGCCCAAGGCCACCCGCTGTCCGGCCAAACCGGACGGTGCCGGACGCTGCCCGGCCGAGGTGACACCCGAGGGTGGCACGATGTCACCTGTCCCCGCTGATGGCCCGGTGAGTGCTGGGTGTTGGGGACGGGGGGGTTTGAGGGGTTTGGTGGCATTAATTAGGGGTTTGGTGGCATTAATTGGGGGTCTGGTGACATTAATGCGGGTTCTGGTGACATTAATGGGGGTCTGGTGACATTAATGGGGGTTCTGGTGACATTAATGGGGGGATCTGGTGACATTAACTGGGGTTCTGGTGACATTAATTGGGGGTCTGGTGACATTAATTGGGGTTCTGGTGGCATTAATGGGGTTTCTGGTGACATTAATGGGGGTTCTGGTGACATTAATGGAGGTTCTGGTGACATTAACTGGGGGTCTGGTGACATTAACTGGGGGTCTGGTGACATTAATGGGGGTTCTGGTGACATTAATGGGGGGTCTGGTGGCATTGATGGGGGGTCTGGTGGCATTAATTAGGGGTCTGGTGACATTAATTGGGGTTCTGGTGACATTAATTTGGGGTCTGGTGACATTAACTGGGGTTCTGGTGGCATTAATGGGGGTTCTGGTGACATTAACTGGGGGGTCTGGTGACATTAATTTGGGGTCTGGTGACATTAATGGGGGTTCTGGTGACATTAATTAGGGGTCTGGTGACATTAATGCGGGTTCTGGTGACATTGACTGGGGTTCTGGTGACATTAATGGGGGTTCTGGTGACAATAACTGGAGGTCTGGTGACATTAATTTGGGTTCTGGTGGCATTAATGGGGGTTCTGGTGACATTAATGGGGGGTCTGGTGACATTAATGGGGGCCTGGTGACATTGACTGGGTTCTGGTGACATTAATGGGGGGTCTGGTGACATTAATGGGGGTTCTGGTGACATTAATGGGGGTCTGGTGACATTAATGGGGGTTCTGGTGACATTAATGGGGGTCTGGTGACATTAATTGGAGTTCTGGTGACATTAATGGGGGTTCTGGTGACATTAATGGGGTCTGGTGACATTAATTAGGGGTCTGGTGACATTAATGCAGGTTCTGGTGACATTAATGGGGGTTCTGGTGACATTAATTGGAGTTCTGGTGGCATTAATGGGGGTTCTGGTGACATTAATTGGAGTTCTGGTGACATTAATTTGGGGTCTGGTGACATTAATGGGGGTCTGGTGACATTAATGGGGGTCTGGTGACATTAATGGGGGGTCTGGTGACATTAACTGGGGTTCTGGTGACATTAATTGGGGTTCTGGTGGCATTAATTGGAGTTCTGGTGACATTAATGCAGGTTCTGGTGACACTAACAGCTATCGCGGTGTCACTGCACCATTACCGGTGACACTGTCGCAGTGTCACCGTGCCATTACTGGTGACACTAACACCCGTCCCAGTGCCATTACAGGTGACACTGACGCTGTCCCGGTGTCATTACTGGTGACACTGTTGTAGTGTCACCGTGCCATTACGGGTGACACCAACACCCGTCCCAGTGTCACCACACCATTATCGGTGACACTAACACCCGTCCCGGTGTCCTGGTGCCATTACGGGTGACACTAACACTGTCCCGGTGTCACAGCCCCGCGGGAGGCCGCTGCGCCCATCGGTGTCACTGTGCCATTACTGTGCCATTACCGGTGACACTGACGCTGTCCCAGTGTCACGGCGCCATTACCGGTGACACTAACACCCATCCCGGTGTCACGGTGCCATTACGGGTGACACTGACGCTGTCCCGGTGTCACGGTGCCATTACGGGTGACACTAACACCTGTCCCGGTGTCATTACTGGTGACACTGTTGCGGTGTCACCACACCATTACGGGTGACACTGACGCTGTCACAGTGTCACAGTGCCATTACGGGTGACACTGAGGCTGTCCCGGTGTCACAGCCCCGCGGGAGGCCGCTGCGCCCGTCGGTGTCACTGCCCCGGAAGTCGGCCGTGCCGTGGCAGCGCCTGGCCGAGGACTCGGGGACGCCGGGGGACCTCTACGGGCTGCAGCCCCTCCAGAAGGTGACCCTGGGTGTCCCCGGTGTCCCCTGCTGTCCCCCGGTGTCCCCCGGTGTCCCCCTGGTAGCCCTCGGTGTCCTCGAGGTGTCCCCAAGTGTCCCCATCTTGGTGTCGCCGGCTGGAGGAGGTGACCGAGGCTGGGTGACATCTCCCGGTAACTTCATCTCTGGTGTCCCCAAGGCCTCTGTGACCCTGTCCTGGTGTCACCCAAGCCCCCGGTGACCCTGTCGCGGTGTCCCCAAGCCCCCGGTGACCCCATCCCGGTGTCCCCAGCACGGGTGGCTGCTGGAGGCACTGCGGAAAGAGCTGGAGCGGGCAATGTCCCCAGTGTCCCCACTGTCCCCACTGTCCCCCAAGCCCCTGATGACCCCATCCCGATGTCCCCAAGCCCCCGGTGACCCTGTCGCGATGTCCCCAGCACGGCCGGCTCCTGGAGGCGCTGCAGGACGAGCTGGAGCAGACAATGTCCCCAGTGTCCCCACTGTCCCCAGTGTCCCCCAAGCCCCCGATGACCCCATCCCGATGTCCCCAAGCCCCCGGTGACCCTGTCGCGCTGTCCCCAAGCCCGTGGTGACCCTGTCCCGCTGTCCCCAGAACGGGTGGCTCCTGGAGGCGCTGCAGGACGAGCTGGAGCAGACAATGTCCCCAGTGTCCCCACTGTCCCCAAGCCCTCTGGAACCCCCAGACCCCTACCCGATGACCCCATCGCGGTGTCCCCAAGCCCCCGGTGACCCTGTTGCGGTGTCCCCAAGCCCCCGGTGACCCTGTCACCCTGTCCCCAGCACGGCCGGCTCCTGGAGGCGCTGCGGGACGAGGTGGCCGAGCTCCGGGAGCGCCTGGAGCGGGCCGAGGCGCGGGCGGCGCGGGCCGAGGAGCAGCACCGGGAGCACCTGGAGCGGATCCGGGGACACCTGGACGAGGGCAACGCCCGAAGCGCCAACCTGGCGGCCAGGTGGGGCCGGGGACACCCCGAAATTGGGGTGGGGGGACCCGAAAATGGGGTGGGGGGCCCCGAAATTGGAGTAGGGGTCCCAGTTTGGGGTCCCAGTTTAGTGTCCCATCCCAGTTTGCTGTCCCAATTTAGGGTCCCAGTTTGCTGTCCCAGTTTGAGGTCCCATCCCAGTTTGGGGTCCCAGTTTGGATGTCCCAGTTTAGGGTCCCAGTTTGGGTGTCCCATCCCAGTTCAGTGTCCCATCCCAGTTTGGGTGTCCCAGTTCAGTGTCCCAGCCCAGTTTGGTGTCCCAGTTCAGTGTCCCAGCCCAGTTTGGATGTCCCAGTTTAGGGTCCCAGTTTGGGGTCCCAGTTCAGTGTCCCATCCCAGTTTGGATGTCCCAGTTTGGGTGTCCCATCCCAGTTTGGATGTCCCAGTTTGCTGTCCCAGTTCAGTGTCCCATCCCAGTTTGCTGTCCCAGTTTGGGGTCCCAGTTTGGTGTCCCAGTTTGGATGTCCCATCCCAGTTTGGGGTCCCAGTTTGGGGGTCCCAGCCCAGTTTGGATGTCCCAGTTTGGATGTCCCAGTTTGCTGTCCCAGTTTGGGGTCCCAGTTTGGGGTCCCAGTTTGGTGTCCCAGTTCAGTGTCCCATCCCAGTTTGATGTCCCAGTTTGGATGTCCCAGTTTGGGGTCCCAGTTTGCTGTCCCAGTTTGCTGTCCCAGTTTGGGTGTCCCATCCCAGTTTGCTGTCCCAGTTTGGGTGTCCCATCCCAGTTTGGGGTCCCATCCCAGTTTGGATGTCCCAGTTTGCTGTCCCAGTTCAGTGTCCCATCCCAGTTTGGTGTCCCAGTTTGATGTCCCATCCCAGTTTAGGGTCCCAGTTTGGATGTCCCAGTTTGGTGTCCCAGTTTGGATGTCCCATCCCAGTTTGGTGTCCCAGTTCAGTGTCCCATCCCAGTTTGGTGTCCCAGTTTGGGGGTCCCATCCCAGTTTGCTGTCTCAGTTTGCTGTCCCAGTTTGGGGTCCCAGTTTGCTGTCCCAGTTTGGATGTCCCATCCCAGTTTGCTGTCCCAGTTTGCTGTCCCATCCCAGTTTGGGGTCCCAGTTTGCTGTCCCAGTTTGCTGTCCCATCCCAGTTTGGGGTCCCAGTTTGCTGTCCCAGTTTGCTGTCCCATCCCAGTTTGGGGTCCCAGTTTGCTGTCCCATCCCAGTTTGGTGTCCCAGTTCAGTGTCCCATCCCAGTTTGGTGTCCCCAGGCTGACGGTGGCCGAGGGCAGCCGAAGGAAGGATTTGGAGCGGCTGAAAACCAGCGAGGAGAAAAGCCAGGAACTGGTGAGACTGGGACAGGGACAGAGGGGACACAGGGGACAGGGGGGACACTGAGGGGACACTGAGGGGACACTGAGGGGACACTGAGAGGACACTGAGGGGACACTGAGAGGACACTGAGGGGACACTGAGGGGACAGCGAGGGGACACTGAGGGGACACTGAGGGGACACAGGGGACAGCGAGGGGACACTGAGGGGACAGTGAGGGGACATTGAGGGGACACTGAGGGGACACTGAGGGGACACTGAGGGGACACTGAAGGGACACTGAGGGGACACTGAGGGGACAGTGAGGGGACAGAGGGGACACTGAGGGGACAGCGAGGGGACACGGAGGGACACTGAAGGGACACGCAGGGACCCTTGGGTGACACAAGGGGGACTTGGGACACGAGAAGGGACATGGGGGTGACACGGGGGGGCCACAGAGGGTGACACTTAGAGGACACAGGGTGACACGGGAGTGACGGGGGGGACACAGGGTGACCCCGAGGTGACCCCGAGGTGACACTTAGGAGACACAGGGTGACATGGAGGTGACAGAGGTGACCCCGAGGTGACCCCGCAGTGACCCCGAGGTGACCCAGGCTGACACAGAAGTGACAGGGGGGACACAGGGTGACATGGAGGTGACAGAGGGGACACAGGGTGACACGGGAGTGACAGGGGGGACACCAGGTGACCCCGAGGTGACCCGGAGGTGACCCCGAGGTGACACAGGGTGACCCCGAGGTGACCCCGAGGTGACACTTAGGAGACACAGGGTGACATGGAGGTGACAGAGGGGACACAGGGTGACACGGAGGTGACAGGGGGACACAGGGTGACACGGAGGTGACCCCGAGGTGACACAGGGTGACCCCGAGGTGATCCCGAGGTGACCCCGAGGTGACACTTAGGAGACACAGGGTGACATGGAGGTGACAGAGGGTGACACGGAGGTGACAGGGGGGACACAGGGTGACACGGAGGTGACCCCGAGGTGACCCCGAGGTGACACAGGGTGACCCCGAGGTGACCCCGAGGTGACACTTAGGTGACACAGGGTGACATGGAGGTGACAGAGGGTGACACGGAGGTGACACGGAGGTGACATAGAGGACACAGGGTGACACGGAGGTGACAGGGTGACCCCGAGGTGACCCCGAGGTGACCCCGAGGTGACACTTAGGTGACACAGGGTGACATGGAGGTGACAGAGGGTGACACGGAGGTGACACGGAGGTGACATAGAGGACACAGGGTGACACGGAGGTGACAGGGTGACCCCGAGGTGACCCCGAGGTGACCCCGAGGTGACACTTAGGAGACACAGGGTGACACGGAGGTGACATAGAGGACACAGGGTGACACGGAGGTGACAGGGGGACACAGGGTGACCCCGAGGTGACCCCGAGGTGACCCCGAGGTGACCCCCGTGTCCCCGCAGGAGCGGCGGCTCTCGGCGCTGGAGCGGGAGGTGGGCGTGGCCCGGCGACATCCCCGCGCTGTCCCCTCGGTGTCCCCAAGGCAGCGCCACGAGCCCGGCGACGACGGCCAGGCCACCAGCGTGTGACACCGCGCGCGTGTGGCCCGGGTGACAAAAGGATGTCACCGAGGTGTCACCCCCGAGGGAATAAACAGTGTCATTGTCACCTGTGCTGTCACCGAGGCCACATCCCCGGGACTTGGGGACAATTTGGGATGTCCCCTCGGTGTCCCCTCGGTGTCCCCTCAATGTCCCCTCAATGTCCCCTCGGTGTCCCCTCAGTGTCCCCTCTGTCCCCTCTGTCCCCACAGTGTCCCCTCAATGTCCCCTCAATGTCCCCTCAGTGTCCCCTCAATGTCCCTCAATGTCCCCTCAATGTCCCCTCAATGTCCCCTCAATGTCCCCTCAATGTCCCTCAGTGTCCCCTCAATGTCCCTCAATGTCCCCTCAATGTCCCTCAGTGTCCCCTCAATGTCCCCTCAATGTCCCCTCAATGTCCCTCAATGTCCCCTCAATGTCCCTCAGTGTCCCCTCAATGTCCCCTCAATGTCCCCTCAGAAATGAGGAAAAATGGGCTGAAAAAAGCGAATTTTGGGTCCGTTTGGGATAATTTTCCTTCTTCATCCACGGGAAAAATCGAGAATTTGAACTGGGATAAACTGGGATAAACTGGAATAAACTGGGACAAACTGGAATAAACTGGGATAAACTGGGATAAACTGGGATAAACTGGGAGGGGGTGAAAATGAGCAAAAATGGGCTGAAAAAAGCAAATTTTGGGTCCGTTTGGGATAATTTTCCTTCTTTATCCACGGGAAAAATCGAGAATTTGAACTGGGATAAACTGGGATAAACTGGGATAAACTGGGACGAACTGGGATAAACTGGGATAAACTGGGACAAACTGGACTAAACTGGGATAAACTGGGATAAACTGGGATAAACTGGGATAAACTGGGATAAACTGGGACAAACTGGGAAAAAGGCAAAAAGGGCTGAAAAAAGCAGATTTTGGGTCCGTTTGGACGCAGGAATTTGAAAATTTTCTTTCTTTATCCATGGGAAAATCGGGAATTTGGGACTGGGATAAACTGGGATGAACTGGGATAAACTGGGATGAACTGGGATAAACTGGGATGAACTGGGATGAACTGGGAAAAAGGCAAAATGGGCTGAAAAAAGCAGATTTTGGGTCCGTTTGGACGCGGGAATGTGAAAATTCTCCTTTTTTATCCATGGGAAAATCAGGAATTTGGGACTGGGATGAACTGGGATAAACTGGGATGAACTGGGATGAACTCGGATAAACTGGGATGAACTGGGATGAACTGGGAGGGGGTGAAAATGAGGAAAAATGGGCTGAAAAAAGCAGATTTTGGGTCCGTTTGGGATAATTTTCCTTCTTTATCCACGGGAAAATCGAGAATTTGAACTGGGATAAACTGGGACGAACTGGGATAAACTGGGATGGACTGGGATAAACTGGGACAAACTGGGATAAACTGGGACAAACTGGGATGGACTGGGACAAACTGGGATAAACTGGGAAAAAGGCAAAATGGGCTGAAAAAAGCAAATTTTGGGTCCGTTTGGGATAATTTTCCTTCTTTATCCACGGGAAAATCGAGAATTTGAACTGGGATAAACTGGGATAAACTGGGATAAACTGGGACAAACTGGGATAAACTGGGATAAACTGGGATAAACTGGGATAAACTGGGAGGGGGTGAAAATGAGCAAAAATGGGCTGAAAAAAGCAAATTTTGGGTCCGTTTGGGATAATTTTCCTTCTTTATCCACGGGAAAAATCGAGAATTTGAACTGGGATAAACTGGGACGAACTGGGATAAACTGGGATAAACTGGGATGAACTGGGATGAACTGGGATAAACTGGGAAAAAGGCAAAAAGGGCCGAAAAAAGCAGATTTTTTTTTGCTCCGAGCCGGAAATTCCAGCGGCTTTCTCCTTCCCCGGGGGAATTCCTCCCACAGAAAGGAGCTTTTTAAATTTTTTTTTTCCTTCCAAACCTCAAAAAGCCACTCCCTCATCCTAAAAAAAACCAAAATCCCAAAATTTTCCAGCCGCCACGACCCCGCCCAGGGCTCGCGTCCCAAAATATCCTCAATTTTCCTCTTTTTTCCCCCTTTTTTTCCCTTTTTTCCCCTTTTTCCCCATTCCCACCCCCTCGATTCCTATTTATTTCCATTTTTCCCGGTTTTTTCTCGTTTATTCCCGTTTATTTCTGTGTAATTCACTTTTTCCTCTCTTTTTTCTCTCTTTTTCTGTTTTTTCCCCTCTTTTTAATCTCTTTTTTCCGCTCTTTTTTATCTCTTTTTTCCCTCTTTATTCCCATTTCCCCCTCTTTTTATTCCCCTTTTTATCCTCCCCTTTTTCCCCTTTTTATCCCACATTTTCCCCTTTTTATTGCCCCTTTTTTCCTCTTTTCCTCCTTTTATTCCCCTTTTATTCCCCCCTTTTTTCCCCTTTTATTCCCCTTTTTCCCCTTTTTTTCCCCTTTTTCCCCTTTTTCCTCTTTTTTCCCCTTTTTTCCCCTTTTATTCCCCTTTTTTCCCCTTTTTATTCTCCCCTTTCCCCATTTTTATTCCCTCTTTTCCCCCTTTTTTCCCTTTTTATTCCCCCTTTTTTCCCCTTTTTTTCCCCCTTTTTCCCCTTTTTATCCTCCCTTTTTCCCCTTTTATTCCCTCTTTTTTCCCTTTTATTTTCTCTTTTCCCCCCTTTTTATTGCCCCTTTTATTCCCCTTTTATTCCCCTTTTTTTCGCCTTTTTCCCCTTTTCCCCCTTTTCCTCCCCTTTCCCCCTCATTTTCCTCATTCCCGCTTGGAATTTCAGGGAGCGGTAAAAACCCTTGGAAAAAAAAAAAAAATTCCCAATTAAAAATCCTCGGAAAAAAAACCCCAAAAAACCTTTTTTTTTTTAAAAAAGGGCAAAATCTCTGAGGGGAGGAGGGGGCGTGGCCACAAGGGGGCGTGGCCACGGAGCGTTTCCCATATATGGGCATATAATGGGCGTGGCCTCGCAGCGAACACACCCACAGAGTGGGCGTGGCTACACTCATGCCGACCACATAGGCGTGGCTTCGCTACACCCCACCCAATACGGAGTTAATAGGCGTGGCCACAACGCGGTCTGACCAATGACAGCGCGCACGGGGCGTGGCCAAACCGAGGCGCCTGAGGGGGAAGAAGGGCGTGGCCTGTGCCTGAGGGGCGCCCCAAAATGGCGGCGCGGCGATGGCCGCTGCTGCTGCCGCTGCTGCTGCTGCTGATGGCGGCGGGGCCGGGCCGAGGCCCGGGCGGTTCTTCCGAACGGTTCCGCCTCAGCTTCGGGCCCGGCCCGGCCTCGGCTTATTTCCCCGAGGAACGTTGGAACCCGGAGTCGCCGCTGCGGCAGCCGCGAGTGACCGTGGCGCTGCTGGCCCGGAACGCGGCCCACGCGCTGCCGCTGGTGCTGGGAGGGCTGGAGAGGCTGCGGCACCCTAAGGACAGGATGGCGCTGTGGTGGGTGAGGGGACACTGGGGACATTGGGGACATTGGGGACATTAGGGGGACTTGGGGACACTGAGGGGACACGGCACCCTAAGGACAGGATGGCGCTGTGGTGGGTGAGGGGACACTGGGGACAATGGGGACATTGGGGACACTGGGGACACTGAGGGGACTTGGGGACATTGGGGGGACACGGCACCCTAAGGACAGGATGGCGCTGTGGTGGGTGTGGGGACAATGGGGACAATGGGGACATTGGGGACACTGGGGACACTGGGGACACTGAGGGGACTTGGGGACACTGGGGACAATGGGGACACTGGGGGGACACGGCACCCTAAGGACAGGATGGCGCTGTGATGGGTGTGGGGACATTGGGGACAATGGGGACATTGGGGACACTGAGGGGACACGGCACCCTAAGGACAGGATGGCGCTGTGGTGGGTGAGGGGACACTGGGGACATTGGGGACACTGGGGACACTGAGGGGACTTGGGGACACTGAGGGGACACGGCACCCTAAGGACAGGATGGCGCTGTGGTGGGTGTGGGGACCCTGGGGACACTGGGGACAATGGGGACACTGAGGGGACTTGGGGACATTGGGGACACTGGGGACACTGAGGGGTCTTGGGGACATTGGGGACATTGGGGACACTGGGGGGACACGGCACCCTAAGGACAGGATGGCGCTGTGGTGGGTGTGGGGACACTGGGGACATTGGGGACATTGGGGACACTGAGGGGTCTTGGGGACATTGGGGACACTGGGGACACTGGGGACATTGGGGACACTGGGGACACTAAGGGGACTTGGGGACACTGGGGGGACACAGCACCCCAAGGACAGGATGGCGCTGTGTGTGACACTGTCTGTGTGTGACACTGTCTGTGTGTGACACTGTCCCCTGTGTGTCACATCCCTGTATGACCCCGTGTGACCCTGCTATGACCCCGTGTGACCCCGTGTGACCCCGCTGTCCCCTCAGGGTGGCCGTTGACCACAGTGTGGACAACACCTCGGCGCTGCTGGCCGAGTGGCTGGGCCGGGTGCGGGGCCACTACCACCGAGTGCTCTGGAGACACCAGGAGGAGCCCAGGTGGGGCTGGGGGCACCGGGACACATTTTGGGGGGTCCTGGGGGGTTCCGGGGGGGGTTTGGGGGGTCTTGGGGTGACTTTGGGGTTCCTGGGAGGAATTTTGGGGGTCCTGAGGGGGATTTGGGGGGTCTCAGGGTGATTTTGGGGGTTCTGAGGGGGATTTGGGGGTCCTGGGAGGGGGTTTGGGGGGGGTTTGGGGGTTTGGTCACTTTAGGGGGGCACCAGGAGGAGCCCAGGTGAGTCTGGGGGCACCCGGGACACATTTTGGGGGGTCCCTGGGGGGGATTTGGGGGGTCTTGGGGTGACTTTGGGGGTCCCTGAGGGGGATTTGGGGGTCCTGGGGGAATTTTGGGGGGTTTTGGGGGGGTTTGGTCACTTGAGGGGGGCACCAGGAGGAGCCCAGGTGGGTCTGGGGGCTCAGGGACACATTTTGGGGGGTCCTGGGGGGTCCATGGGGGGGTTTGGGGGGTCTTGGGGTGACTTTGGGGGTCCCTGGGAGGGATTTTGGGGGGATTTTGGGGGTTTGGTCACTTTAGGGGGGCACCAGGAGGAGCCCAGGTGAGTCTGGGGGCACCGGGGACACATTTGGGGGGGTCCTGGAGGGTCCCTGGGGGGATTTGGGGGGTCTTGGGATGACTTTGGGGGTCCTGGGAGGGATTTTGGGGAGTCTCAGGGGGATTTTGCGGTTCCTGGGAGGAATTTTGGGGGTCCTGAGGGGGATTTGGGGGGTCTGAGTGGTATTTTGGGGATCTCCCCGAATTTTGGGGTGTCTCAGGTGCCCCCCCGGTGCCCCCCCAGGTCGTTCCCTGACGAGGAGGGTCCCAAACACTGGACCCCCGCCCGTTATGAACACGTGATGAGGCTGCGTCAGGAGGCCCTGGAGGCCGCCAGGGCCATGTGGGCCGATTACCTGCTGGTACGGGGGGTCCTGAATTGGGGGAGGGGTCCCTAAATTTGGGGAGGGGTCCCTGAAGGTCCCTAAAGGTCCCTGCACCCCGGGGTGGGAGGGAAAAGCGCCCCCCAGAGGGGACAACGCAGCCCCAAGGTTGGGGGACATTGGGGACATTAGGCCTGGGTGTGGGTGTGGCTGAATTTGGGGGGTCCTGAATTTGGGGAGGGGTCCCTGAATTTGAGGAGGGGTCCCTGAATTTGGGGAGGGGTCCCCCAGGGTCCCTAAAGGTCCTTGCACCCCGGGGTGGGAGGGAAAAGCGCCCCCCAGAGGGGACAATTCAGCCCCAAGGTTGGGGGACATTGGGGACATTAGGCCTGGGTGTGGCTGAATTTGGGGAGGGGTCCCCGAATTTGGGGAGGGGTCCCTGAATTTGGGGAGGGGTCCCCCAGGGTCCCTAAAGGTCCTTGCACCCCGGGGTGGGAGGGAAAAGCGCCCCCCAGAGGGGACAACTCAGCCCCAAGGTTGGGGGACATTGGGGACACCCAGGCCTGGGTGTGGCTGTCCCTGAATTTGGGGAGGGGTCCCTGAGGTGTCACAGGTGTGACACAGCTGTGACACAGGTGTGACACAGGTGTGACCCAGCTGTCCCAGGTGTGACACAGCTGTGACACAGGTGTGACACAGGTGTGACTCAAGTGACACAGATGTGACCCGTGTGTCCCTGTCCCCAGTTCCTGGACGCAGACAATGTCCTGGTGAACCCGGACACGCTGGGGGTGTCCCAGGTGTGACACAGGTGTGACACAGGTGTGCTCCAGGTGTGACCCAGGTGTGACCCAGGTGTGACCCAGCTGTCCCAGGTGTGACCCAGGTGTGACTCAAGTGACACACAGACAATGTCCTGGTGAACCCGGACACGCTGGGGGTGTCCCAGGTGTGACACAGGTGTGACACAGGTGACACAGGTGTGCCCCAGGTGTGTCCCAGGCGTGACCCAGGTGTCACCCAGGTGTGACCCAGGTGTCCCTATCCCCAGTTCCTGGACGCAGACAATGTCCTGGTGAACCCGGACACGCTGGGGGTGTCCCAGGTGTGACCCAGGTGTGACCCAGGTGTGTCACAGGTGTGACCCAGGTGTGTCCCAGGTGTGCCCCAGGTGTGACCCAGGTGTCCCTGTCCCCAGTTCCTGGACGCAGACAATGTCCTGGTGAACCCGGACACGCTGGGGGTGTCCCAGGTGTGACACAGGTGTGACACAGGTGTGCCCCAGGTGTGACACAGGTGTCACACAGGTGTGACCCAGGTGTGACCCAGGTGTCCCTGTCCCCAGTTCCTGGACGCAGACAATGTCCTGGTGAACCCGGACACGCTGGGGGTGTCCCAGGTGTGACACAGGTGTGACACAGGTGTGACACAGGTGTGTCCCAGGTGTGACACAGGTGTGCCCCAGGTGTGACCCAGGTGTCCCTGTCCCCAGTTCCTGGACGCAGACAATGTCCTGGTGAACCCGGACACGCTGGGGGTGTCACAGGTGTGACACAGGTGTGACCCAGGCGTGCCCCAGGTGTGTCACAGGTGTGACCCAGGTGTCCTGTCCCCAGTTCCTGGACGCAGACAATGTCCTGGTGAACCCGGACACACTGGGGGTGTCCCAGGTGTGACACAGGTGTGACTCAGGTGACACAGGTGACCCAGGTGTCACACAGGTGTGACCCAGGTGTCCCTGTCCCCAGTTGCTGGACGCAGACAATGTCCTGGTGAACCCGGACACGTTGGCCGTGCTGATGGCCGAGAACAGAACCGTGGTGGCCCCGATGCTCGACTCGCGCGCGGCCTACTCCAACTTCTGGTGTGGCATCACCCCCCAGGTGAGGGTGTGGCACAGGTGAGGGTGTGGCACAGGTGAGGGTGTGGCCCAGGTGAGGGTGTGGCACTGACAGGTGAGGTTGGGGCACAGGTGAGGGTGTGGCACTGACAGGTGAGGGTGTGGCACAGGTGAGGGTGTGGCACTTACGGGTGAGGGTGTGGCCCAGGTGAGGGTGTGGCACTGACAGGTGAGGGTGTGGCCCAGGTGAGGTGTGGCCCAGGCGAGGGTGTGGCACTGACAGGTGAGGGTGTGGCCCAGGTGAGGTGTGGCCCAAGTGAGGGTGTGGCACTGACAGGTGAGGGTGTGGCACTGACAGGTGAGGGTGTGGCACTGACAGGTAAGGGTGTGGCACTGACAGGTGAGGGTGTGGCCCAGGTGAGGGTGTGGCCCAGGTGAGGGTGTGGCACTGACAGGTGAGGGTGTGGCACATACAGGTGAGGGTGTGGCCCAAGTGAGGGTGTGGCACAGGTGAGGGTGTGGCCCAAGTGAGGGTGGGCACTGACAGGTGAGGGTGTGGCACAGGTGAGGGTGTGGCCCAGGTGAGGGTGTGGCACAGACAGGTGAGGGTGTGGCCCAGGTGTGGGTGTGGCCCAGGTGAGGGTGTGGCACAGGTGAGGTCAGGTATATTCCCTGTATTCCCAGTGTTGTCCAGTGCCATTCCTTATTCCCAATGGCCACGCCCCCATTCCCAATGGCCACTCCCCATTCTCAATGGCCACGCCCCCATTCCCAATGGCCACTCCCCATTCCCAATGGCCACTCCCCCATTCCCAATGGCCACTCCCCATTCCCAATGGCCATTCTCAATGGCCACTCCCCCATTCCCAATGGCCACGCCCCCATTCCCAATGGCCACTCCCCCATTCCCAATGGCCACTCCCCCATTCCCAATGGTCATTCCCAGTGGCCACTCCCCCATTCCCAATGGCCACTCCCCATTCCCAGTGGCCACTCCCCCATTCCCAATGACCATTCCCAATGGCCACACCCCCACTCCCGGCGCCGTTCCCAGTGGCCACACCCCCATTCCCAATGGCCACTCCCCCATTCCCAATGGCCACTCCCCCATTCCCAATGGCCACTCCCCATTCCCAATGGTCATTCCCAATGGCCACGCCCCCATTCTCAATGGCCACACCCCCACTCCCGGCGCCGTTCCCACTGGCCACTCCCCATTCCCAATGGCCACTCCCCATTCCCAATGGCCACTCCCCCATTCTCAATGGCCACTCCCCATTCCCAATGGCCACTCCCTCGTTCCCAATGGCCACGCCCCCATTCCCAATGGCCACACCCCCTTTCCCGGCGCCGTTCCCAGGGCTATTACCGCCGCACCGCGGCCTACCTGCCGATCCGGCGCCGGGAGCGCCGCGGCTGCTTCGCGGTGCCGATGGTTCACTCCACGTTCCTGCTGGATCTGCGCCGGGAGCGCTCGCGGAGTTTGGCCTTCCACCCGCCCCCGCCCGGCTACGCCGGTGCCTTCGATGACATCATCGTCTTCGCCGCCGCCTGCCGGCACGCCGGTGCGCACCGGGATGGGATCGTTGGGTTGGGTTGGGCTGGGTTGAGTTGGGTTTGATTGAGTTGAGTTGGGTTGGTTGAGTTGGGTTGATTTGGACTGAGTTGGGTTGAGTTGGGCTGGGTTGAGTTGCGTTGAGTTGGGTTGAGTTGGGTTGGGTTGAGTTGAGTTGGGTTGAGTTGAGTTGGATTGGTTGAGTTGGGTTGGGTTGAGTTGAGTTGGGTTTGATTGGGTTGGGATGAGTTGGGTTGGGTTGAGTTGGGTTGAGTTGAGTTGGATTGGTTGAGTTGGGTTGGGTTGAGTTGGGTTGGATTGGGCTGGGTTGAGTTTAGTTGGGTTGAGTTGGGTTGGATTGGATTGAGTTGGATTGGTTGAGTTGGGTTGGGTTGAGTTGGGTTGGATTGGGCTGGGTTGAGTTTAGTTGGGTTGAGTTGGGTTGGATTGGATTGAGTTGGATTGGTTGAGTTGGGTTGAGTTGAGTTGAGTTAGGTTGATTTGGACTGAGTTGGGTTGAATTGGGTTGAGTTGGATTGGTTGAGTTTAGTTGAGTTGGGTAGAATTGGGTTGGATTGAGTTGAGTTGGGTTGAGTTGGGTTTGATTGGGTTGAGTTGGATTGGGTTGAGCTGGGTTGGATTGGTTGAGTTGGGTTGGATTGGGTTGGGTTGAGTTGAGTTGGGTTGAGTTGGGTTGAGTTGGGCTGGGTTGAGTTGGGTTGAGTTGAGTTGGCCTTGATTGGGTTGAGTTGAGTTGGGTTGGGCTGGGTTGAGTTGGGTTGACTTGGATTGAGTTGGGTTGGGTTGAGTTGGGTTGAGTTGGGTTGAGTTTGATTGGCTTGAGTTGGGTTGATTTGGACTGAGTCGGGTTGAGTTGGGTTGAGTTGGGTTGAGTTGAGTTGAGTTAGGTTGATTTGGACTGAGTTGGGTTGAGTTGGGTTGAGTTTGATTGGGTTGAACTGGGTTGAGGTGGGCTGGGTTGAGTTGGCCTTGATTGGGTTGGGTTGAGTTTGGTTGGATTGGGTTGAGTTTAGTTGAGTTGGGTGGGTTGAGTTGGATTGAGTTGAGTTGAGTTGGATTGAGTTGGGTTCAGTTGAGCTGGGTTGAGTTGAGTTGGGTTGAGTTGGATTGGATTGGGTTGAGTTGGGTTGGCTTGAGTTGGGTTTGATTGGGTTGGGTTGAGTTGGGTGGGTTGAGTTTGATTGGATTGAGTTGGGTTGAGTTGGGTTGAGTTGAGTTGGGTTGGTTGAGTTGGGTTGGTTGAGTTGGGTTGAGCTGGGTTGAGGTGGGCTGGGTTGAGTTGGCCTTGATTGGGTTGGGTTGAGTTTGGTTGGATTGGGTTGAGTTGGGTTGATTTGGACTGAGTTGGGTTGAGTTGGGTGGGTTGAGTTGGGTTGGGTTGAGTTGAGTTGGGTTGAGTTGGGTTGAGTTGGGTTGGGTTGGGTTGGGTTGGGTTGAGTTGGGTTGGGTTGAGTTGAGTTGGTTTGCGTTGAGTTGTGTTGAGTTGGATTGGTTGAGTTGGGTTCGATTGAGTTAGGTTGAGTTGGCCTTGATTGGGTTGGGTTGAGTTTGGTTGGATTGGGTTGAGTTGGGTTGATTTGGACTGAGTCGGGTTGAGTTGGGTTGAGTTGGGTTTGATTGAGTTGGGTTGAGTTGGATTGGTTGAGTTGGGTTGAGTTGAGTTGAGTTAGGTTGATTTGGACTGAGTTGGGTTGAGTTTGGTTGAGTTGGGTTGAGTTGGATTGAGTTGAGTTGGGTTCGATTGAGTTGGGTTGAGTTGGGTTGAGTTTAGTTGAGTTGAGTTGAGTTGAGTTGAGTTGGCCTTGATTGGGTTGGGTTGAGTTGGGTTGGGTTGAGTTGGGTTGGGTTGGGTTGAGTTGCGTTGAGTTTGGTTTAGTTGGTTGGGTTGAGTTGAGTTGAGTTGCGTTGAGTTGGGTTGGATTGAGTTGAGTTGCGTTGAGTTGACTTGAGTTGCGTTGGGTTGACCTCGGTTGCGATGAACGATCCCCGATCCCGTCCCCACCATCCCCGATCCATTCCAGGCGTCCAGATGTTCGTCTCCAACCGGGAGCAGTTCGGCTTCCTGCCGGTGCCGCTGCGCTCCCAGAGCTCCCTGCGCGACGAGGCCGAGAGCTTCCTGCACGTCCAGCTGGAGATCATGGGTGAGATCCCCCGGATCCCGGGGATCCCCAAGGATCTGCGGCTTTGGGATCATCCCCAGGGGTCATCCAAGGCTTTGGGATCCCAGGGAAGAGAAAATTCCCGGGATGAGATCCCTGGGATTGGGAATTCTTCCCTCTCCTCCGATGGGAAACGTTCCTTTGGGATCTGGGATCGATTCCTGTGGGATCTGGGATCGATTCTTTTGGGATCTGGGATCGATTCCTGTGGGATCTGGGATCGATTCCTGTGGGATTTGGGATCGATTCTTTTGGGATTTGGGATTGATTCCTGTGGGATTTGGGATCGATTCCTGTGGGATTTGAGGCTGATTCCTGTGGGATCTGGGATCGGTTCTTTTGGGATCTGGGATCGATTCCTGTGGGATTTGGGATCGGTTATTTTGGGATTTGGGTAGATTCCTGTGGGATCTGGGGATCGATTCCCATGGGGTTGATTCTTTTGGGATTTTTTTGGCTCATTCCCATTGAATTCAGGGCTCTTTCCCATGGGATTTTGGGCTGATTCTTGATGGGATTTGGGGTCGATTCCTGTGGGATCTGGGATCGATTCCTGTGGGATTTGGGATCGATTCTTTTGGGATTTGGGATTGATTCCTGTAGGATCGGGGATCGATTATTTTGGGATCTGAGATCGATTCCTGTGCGATTTGGGATCGATTCTTTTGGGATTTGGGATCGATTCCTGTGGGATTTGGGATCGATTCCTGTGGGATTTGGGGTCGATTCCTGTGGGATTTGGGATCGATTCTTTTGGGATTTTTTTGGCTCATTCCCATGGGATTTTGGGCTGATTCTTGATGGGATTTGGGATCGATTCCTTTGGGATTTGGGATCGATTCTTTTGGGATCTGGGATCGATTCCTGTGGGATCTGGGATCGATTCCTGTGGGATTTTTTTGGCTCATTCCCATTGAATTCAGGGCTCTTTCCCATGGGATTTTGGGATCGATTCTTTTGGGATCTGGGATCGATTCCTGTGGGATCTGGGATCGATTCCTGTGGGATCTGGGGCCGATCCCCACGGGATTCTCCCGTTCCCACAGTGAAGCTCCCTCCGGCTGAGCCCTCCCCAAACGTGTGGGTCCCTCCCAAGGTCCTGGACAAGTTGGGATTTGATGAGGTCAGAATTCCCTCCCCTGGGAAATTCCGGGTTTTTCCCGTTTTCTTCCGGATTTTTCTGCCTCATTTCTGGAATTTTTGGGATGTTTCCACCCTTTTTTCCCTGGATTTGAGGCGGATTTCCCCACGATTCCTGGGTTTGGGGTGAATTTCCCCCCTCAAATTTCCCCATTTCCTCCCAAATTTTCCCCAAATTCCCCCCAAATTTCCCCGATTTTTCATGGATTTTCCCCCAAATTCCCCCAATTTGTGGGTTTTCCCCCCAAATTTCCCCATTTCTCCCCAGAATTCTCCCCAAATTTCCCCCGGATTTCTCCCCAAAATCCCCCCAATTTCCCCAAACCCCCCCAAATCCCCCAAATTTCCCCCCAAATCCCCCAAATCCCCCCAAATTCCCCCCAAATCCCCCAAATCCCCCAGAACCCCCAAAATCCCCCCCAAAATCCCCCAAACCCCCTCAAATTCCCCAAATCCCCCCAAATCCCCCCAAAACCCCCCAAATTTCCCCAAATCCCCCCAAATCCCCCCAAATCCCTCCAAAACCCCCCAAATCCCCCCAAATTTCTCCATTTTCCCCTGGTTTTGGGTTGAATTTCCCCCAAATTGCCCCAAATTTACCCCCAACGCCCCCAAAAATCCCCCCAAATCCCCCCAAATCCCCCATTTCCCCCAAATTTCCCCCAAATCCCCCCAAATTCCCCCAAAATCCCTCCAAATCCCCCAAATCCCCCAAAATCCCCCCCAAATCCCCCCAAAATCCCCCCAAATCCCCCCCAAATCCCCCCAAATCCCCCCAAAATCCCCTCAAATCCCCCCCATTTTCCCCAAATTTCCCCCATTTCCCCCCAGAACTCCCCTCAAATTCCTCCCAAAATCCCCCCAAATCCCCCCCAAATCCCCCCAAATTTCCCCATTTTCCCGTGGATTTGGGGTGAATTTCCCCCAAATTGCCCCAAATTTCCCCCCAAATCCCCCAAAATCCCCCTCATTCTGTGGATTTCCCCCCAAATCCCCCCCAAAACCCCCCCAACTCCCCCCAAATCCCCAGGTATTCCTGATCAACCTCCGGCGCCGCTCCGACCGCCGCGCGCGGATGCTGCGCACTCTGCGGGAACTCGGCGTCTCCCCCAAACTGGTGGAGGCCGTGGACGGCCAGTAAGACCCCTCCCCCAATTAAACCCCTCCCCCAATTAAACCCCTCCCCCGAATGAACAAAATTCCCAGAATTCCCTGCTGAATCCCCCGTTTTCTGGAACGTTCCGGGGCTCCTCAGGGCCCTCAACAGCAGCCAGGTGGAGGCTCTGGGGGTGAAGATGTTGCCGGGATATCGGGATCCTTTCCACGGGAGACCCCTGACCCACGGGGAGGTGGGCTGCTTCCTCAGCCACTTCCGGGTGTGGCAGGAGGTGAGGAAGGAGGAAATTTGGGAATTTTGGGGGAATTTTGGGAATTTTTAGGGAATTTTTGGGGATTTTTGGGGAATTTTTGGGGATTTTTTGGGAATTTTTGGGGAATTTTTGGGAATTTTTGGGGAATTTTTGGGGATTTTTGGGGAATTTTCAGGGATTTTTTGGGGATTTTTGGGGATTTTTAGGGATTTTTTGGGGGATTTTTGGGGGGATTTGGAAGGGTCTAGAAGGATCTAGAAGGGTCCAGGGGTTTTAGGGAATTGCTGACCCAGGGGGAGGTGGGCTGCTTCCTCAGCCACTTCCGGGTGTGGCAGGAGGTGAGGAAATTTGGGAATTTTGGGGAATTTGGGGGATTTTTGGGGGGCTCCTGAGGCTGTGGGGTGACCTGGGGGAGTTCTGGGAGTCCCGATCCCTGATCCTGATCCCAATCCTGATCCCTGATCCCAATCCCCGATCCCAATCCTGATCCCTGATCCCCGATCCCAATCCCTGATCCTGATCCCTGATCCTGATCCCTGATCCCCGATCCCTGATCCTGATCCCTGATCCCATTACCCGATCCCAGATCTCGGCGCGGGCGCTGTCCTGATCCCAATCCCCGATCCCAATCCCGATCCCAATCCCCAATCCCGATCCCTGATCCCCAATCTCAATCCCGATCTTAATCCCGATCCCGATCCTGATGCTGATCCCAGATCTCGGCGCGGGCGCTGTCCCGGTCCCGATCCCAATCCCTGATCCCATTCCCAATCCCTGATCCCTGATCCCGATTTTGATCCCAGATTTTGATCCCAGATCTCGGCGCGGGCGCTCTCCCGCTCCCTGGTGCTGGAGGACGATCTGCGCTTTGAGGTGTTCTTCCGCAGCCGCCTGCGGGAGCTGATGGAGCAGCTGGAGCGGGCCGCCGTCCCCTGGGACCTGCTGTGAGCCTTCATCCCTGTCCCCATCATCCTCCTCATCCTCCTCATCCTCATCCTCATCTTCATCCTCATCCTCATCTTCATCCCTAAGCTCAGCCCTGTCCCCTGGGACCTGCTGTGAGCCTTCATCATCCCCGTCCCCATCATCATCCTCATCTTCATCATCATCCTCATCCCTAACCTCAGCCCTGTCCGCTGGGACCTGCTGTGAGCCTTCATCATCCCTGTCCTCATCATCCTCATCCTCATTCCTAAAGTCATCCCTGAACTCATTCCTGTCCGCTGGGACCTGCTGTGAGCCTTCATCATCCCTGTCCTCATCCCCATCCCCATCCCCATCATCTTCATCCCTAAACTCATTCCTGCCCCCTGGGACCTGCTGTGAGCCTTCATCCCCATCGTCCTCCTCATCCTCATCCCCAAACTCAGCCCTGTCCCCTGGGACCTCCTGTGAGCCTTCATCATCCCTGTCCTCATCATCCTCATCCTCCTCATCCTCATCCTCATCCCTATCCACTGGGACCTGCTGTGAGCCTTCATCATCCCCATCCCCATCATCATCCTCATCATCCTCATCCCCAAACTCAGCCCCGTCCGCTGGGACCTGCTGTGAGCCTTCATCCCTGTCCTCTTCATCCTCATCCTCATTCTCAAACTCATTGACCCCATTGACCCCACTGATCTCATTGACCCCATTAACCTCACTGATCTCATTGACCCCATTGACCCCATTGACCCCATTGACCCCATTGACCCCATTGACCCCATTGACCCAAATGACCTCATTGACCTCGTTGACCCCATTGACCCCATTGACCTCATTGACCCCCATTGACCCCATTGACCCCAATGACCTCATTGACCCCATTAACCTCACTGACCCCATTGACCCCATTGACCCCATTGACCTCATTGACCTCATTGACCCCACTGACCCCATTAACCTCATTGACCCCAATGACCCCACTGACCTCATTGACCCCATTGATCTCACTGACCCCAATGATCCCACTGACCCTATTGACCTAATTGACCTCATTGACCCCGTTGACCCCACTGACCCCGTTGACCCCATGGGCCTCATTGACCTCACTGACCCCATTGACCCCATTGACCTCACTGACCTCATTGACCCATTGACCTCATTGAACTCATTGACCCCACTGACCCCCGTGACCCCAATGACCCCACTGACCCCATTAACCTCACTGACCCCATTGACCCCATTGACCCCATTGACCTCATTGACCTCATTGACCCCACTGACCCCATTGACCCCAATGACCCCAATGACCCCACTGACCTCATTGACCCCATTGACCTCATTGACCCCATTGACCCCACTGACCTCATTGACCCCATTGACCTCATTGACCTCATTGACCCCACTGACCCCATTGACCTCATTGACCCGAATGACCCCACTGACCCCATTGACCCAAATGACCTCACTGACCCCATTTACCTCATTTACCCCATTGACCCCACTGACCTCATTGACCCCACTGACCCCAGTGACCCCATTGACCCCATTGACCTCATTGACCTCATTGACCCCACTGACCCCATTGACCTCATTGACCCCAATGACCCCACTGACCTCATTGACCCCATTGATCTCACTGACCCCAATGATCCCACTGACCCTATTGACCTAATTGACCCCATTGACCTAATTCACCCCATTGACCTCATTGACCCCATTGACCCCATTGACCCCACTGACCCTAATGACCCCACTGACCCAAATGACTGCATTGACCCCATTGACTCCATTGGCCTCATTAACCTCTTTGACCCCAATGACCCCAATGACCCCGTTGACCCCACTGACCCCATTGACCCCACTGACCCCGTGACCCCTCCGTTGGCAGCTACCTGGGCCGGAAGCGTTTGGAGCCGGAGCGTTCCGAGCGCGGCGTTCCCGGCGTCCGCCATGTTCTGCGGCCCGGCTATTCCTATTGGAGCCTGGGCTACGCCCTGTCGCTGCGCGGCGCCCGGAAGCTGCTGGCGGCCCAACCCCTGGGCAAAATGATCCCCGTGGACGAGTTCCTGCCCCTCATGTTCGACCGGCACCCCAGGTGTGGGGCGTGGGGCCGGGGAATTGTGGGATTTGTGGGGTTTGTGGGGCGTGGGGCCAGGGAATTGTGGGATTTATGGGGTTTATGGGACGAGTTCCTGCCCCTCATGTTCGACCGGCACCCCAGGTGTGGGGCGTGGGGCCAGGGAATTGTGGGATTTGGGGTCAGGGAATTGTGGGATTTATGGGGTTTATGGGATTTATGGGATTTATGGGATTTATGGGATTTATGGGATTTATGGGATTTGGGGTCAGGGAATTGTGGGGTTTATGGGATTTATGGGATTTATGGGATTGATGGGATGAGTTCCCGCCCCTCATGTTCAACTGACACCCCAAGTACGGGTTTGGGGCCAGGGATTTGTGGGATTTGGGGTCAGGGAATTGTGGGATTTGGGGTCAGGGAATTGTGGGATTTATGGGATTTATGGGATTTGGGGTCAGGGAATTGTGGGTTTTATGGGATTTATGGGATTTGGGGTCATGGATTTATGGGATTTATGGGATGAGTTCCTGCCCCTCATGTTCGACCGGCACCCCAGGTACAGGTTTGGGGTCAGGGAATTGTGGGATTTATGAGATTTATGGGATTTGTGGGGTTTATGGGGTTTATGGGATTTATGGGATGAGTTCCTGCCCCTCATATTTGATCGACACCCCAGGTACGGGTTTGGGGCCAGGGAATTGTGGGATTTGGGGTCAGGGAATTATGGGATTTATGGGATTTATGGGACGAGTTCCTGCCCCTCATGTTCGACCGGCACCCCGGGTGTGGGATTTGGGGTCAGGGAATTGTGGGATTTGTGGGGTTTGTGGGATTTGTGGGGTTTATGGGAATTATGGGATTTATGGGATTGATGGGATGAGTTCCCGCCCCTCATGTTCAACTGACACCCCAAGTACGGGTTTGGGGCCAGGGAATTGTGGGATTTGGGGTCAGGGAATTGTGGGATTTGGGGTCAGGGAATTGTGGGGTTTATGGGATTTATGGGATTTGGGGCCAGGGAATTGTGGGATTTATGGGATTTATGGGATTTATGGGATTTGGGGTCAGGGAATTGTGGGTTTTATGGGATTTATGGGATTTATGGGATTTGTGGGATTTATGGGATTTATGGGACGAGTTCCTGCCCCTCATGTTCGACCGGCACCCCAGGTGTGGGGTTTGGGGTCAGGGAATTGTGGGATTTATGGGATTTATGGGGTTTGTGGGGTTTATGGGGTTTATGGGGTTTATGGGATTGGGGGTCAGGGAATTGTGGGATTTATGGGATTTATGGGATTTATGGGGTTTGTGGGGTTTATGGGATTTATGGGATGAGTTCCTGCCCCTCATGTTCAACTGACACCCCAGGTACGGGTTTGGGGCCAGGGAATTGTGGGATTTATGGGATTTATGGGGTTTGTGGGATTTATGGGACTTGTGGGATTTATGGGATTTGGGGCCAGGGAATTGTGGGATTTATGGGATTTATGGGACGAGTTCCCGCCCCTCATGTTCGACCGGCACCCCAGGTGTGGGGCTTGGGGCCAGGGAATTGTGGGATTTATGGGATTTATGGGATTTGGGGCCAGGGAATTGTGGGATTTATGGGATTTTTGGGGTCAGGGAATTGTGGGATTTATGGGATTTATGGGACGAGTTCCTGCCCCTCATGTTCAACTGACACCCCAGGTGTGGGGCGTGGGGCCAGGGAATTGTGGGATTTATGGGATTTATGGGATTTATGGGATTTGGGGTCAGGGAATTGTGGGATTTGTGGGATTTATGGGGTTTGGGGTCAGGGAATTGTGGGATTTATGGGATTTATGGGGTTTGGGGTCAGGGAATTGTGGGTTTTATGGGATTTATGGGGTTTGTGGGATTTGTGGGATTTATGGGATGAGTTCCTGCCCCTCATGTTCAACCGACACCCCAGGTACGGGTTTGGGGTCAGGGAATTGTGGGATTTATGGGATTTATGGGATTTTTGGAGTTTGTGGGGTTTGTGGGGTTTATGGGATTTATGGGACGAGTTCCTGCCCCTCATGTTCCACCGACACCCCAGGTGTGGGGTTTGGGGCCAGGGAATTGTGGGGTTTGTGGGATTTATGGGGTTTGGGGGATTTATGGGATTTGGGGCCAGGGAATTGTGGGATTTGGGTTCAGGGAATTGTGGGATTTATGGGATTTGTGGGGTTTATGGGATTTATGGGATTTATGGGGTTTATGGGGTTTATGGGGTTTATGGGGTTTATGGGATTTGGGGCCAGGGAATTGTGGGATTTATGGGATTTATGGGGTTTGTGGGGTTTATGGGGTTTATGGGGTTTATGGGATTTGGGGCCAGGGAATTGTGGGATTTATGGGATTTATGGGGTTTGTGGGGTTTATGGGGTTTATGGGGTTTATGGGATTTGGGGTCAGGGAATTGTGGGATTTATGGGATTTATGGGATTTATGGGGTTTGTGGGGTTTATGGGATTTATGGGATGAGTTCCTGCCCCTCATGTTCAACTGACACCCCAGGTACGGGTTTGGGGCCAGGGAATTGTGGGATTTATGGGATTTATGGGGTTTGTGGGATTTATGGGACTTGTGGGATTTATGGGATTTGGGGCCAGGGAATTGTGGGATTTATGGGATTTATGGGACGAGTTCCCGCCCCTCATGTTCGGCCGGCACCCCAGGTGTGGGGCTTGGGGCCAGGGAATTGTGGGATTTATGGGATTTATGGGGTTTATGGGATTTATGGGATTTATGGGATTTGGGGCCAGGGAATTGTGGGATTTGGGGTCAGGGAATTGTGGGGTTTGTGGGGTTTATGGGATGAGTTCCTGCCCCTCATGTTCGACCGGCACCCCAGGTGTGGGGTGTGGGGCCAGGGAATTGTGGGATTTGGGGCCAGGGAATTGTGGGATTTATGGGATTTTTGGGGTCAGGGAATTGTGGGATTTATGGGATTTATGGAATTTATGGGATTTATGGGATTTATGGGATTTGGGGCCAGGGAATTGTGGGATTTGTGGGATTTATGGGATTTATGGGATGAGTTCCTGCCCCTCATGTTCGACCGACACCCCAGGTGTGGGTTTGGGGCCAGGGAATTGTGGGATTTATGGGATTTATGGGGTTTGGGGGATTTATGGGATTTGGGGTCAGGGAATTGTGGGATTTATGGGATTTATGGGGTTTGTGGGGTTTATGGGATTTGTGGGGTTTATGGGGTTTATGGGATTGATGGGACGAGTTCCTGCCCCTCATGTTCGACCGGCACCCCAGGTGTGGGGTTGGGGTCAGGGAATTGTGGGATTTATGGGATTTATGGGATTTATGGGATTTGGGGTCAGGGAATTGTGGGATTTCTCACCAGTTCCTCCCATTTCTCCCCCATTTTTTCCCCCCTCAGCCCCGAGTCCTCCCGGCACTTCTCCCCCCGGCACCTGGAGACGTTTCCACCCATTTTCACCCAATTTTCACCCATTTCTCCCCAGTTTTCACCCATTTATTTCCATTTTTCCCCAATTTTCACCCATTTTTCCCCGGTTTTTCCCCATTTCTCCCTCATTTTTTTCCCTTTTATCCCAAATTTTCACCATTTTTCCCCGTTTTTCCCCAATTTTCACCCATTTTTTCCCCATTTTTCCCCATTTTTCCTCCTTTTATTCCCATTTTTTCCCAAATTTTCACCATTTCTCCCCATTTTCTGTCCCCTCAGCCCCAAGTCCTCCCAGCACTTCTCCCCCCGGGACCTGGAGACATTTCCACCCATTTTTCCCTAATTTTCACCCATTTTTCCCCGATTTTTTCCCGATTTTTCCCCATTTCTCCTTCTTTTATTCCCATTTTTCCCAAATTTTCACTTTTTCTCCCCATTTTTCCCCCCTCAGCCCCGAGTCCTCCCGACATTTCTCCCCCCGGGACCTGGAGACGTTTCCACCCATTTTTCCCTAATTTTCACCCATTTTTTCCCGATTTTTTCCCGATTTTTCCCCATTTCTCCTCCTTTTATTCCCATTTTTTCCCAAATTTTCACTTTTTCTCCCCATTTTTCCCCCCTCAGCCCCGAGTCCTCCCGGCACTTCTCCCCCCGGCACCTGGAGACATTTCCACCCATTTTCACCCAATTTTCACCCATTTCTCCCCAGATTTTCCCCATTTTCTCCCATTTTATCACCATTTTTTCCCGATTTTTCCCCATTTCTCCTCCTTTTATTCCCATTTTTTCCCAAATTTTCACCTTTTCTCCCCATTTTCCCCCCTCAGCCCCGAGTCCTCCCAGCATTTCTCCCCCCGGCACCTGGAGACGTTTCCACCCATTTCTCCCCAATTTTCACCCATTTCTCCCCAGATTTTCCCCATTTTCTCCCATTTTCTCACCATTTTTTCCCAATTTTTTCCCAAATTTTCACCTTTTCTCCCCATTTTCTCCCCCCTCAGCCCCGAGTACTCCCAGCACTTCTCCCCCTGGGACCTGGAGACATTTCCACCCATTTCTCCCCAATTTTCACCCATTTCTCCCCAGATTTTCCCCATTTTCTCCCATTTTATCACCATTTTTTCCCAATTTTTTCCCAAATTTTCACCATTTCTCCCCATTTTCCCCCCTCAGCCCCGAGTACTCCCGGCACTTCTCCCCCCGGGACCTGGCGGCGTTCTCGGCCGATCCTTTGCTGCTCTTCCCCACTCATTACACGGGAGACCCCGGCTACGTCAGCGACACCGAGAGCCCCCCGGGGACCCCCCAGAGCACCCCGGGGACCCCCCAGAGCACCCCGGGGACCCCCCGGGACGAGCTCTGACACCTCCCACCCTGAGCTGGAATCCAAAATTAAAGTTTTTATTTTTATTTTTAAGTCTTAGTTGGTTTTTTGTCGGCGTTTTGGGGAGATTTCGAGGGGATTTGGGGTGATTTTGGGGGATTTTTGGGTATTTTGGGTATTTTGGGGGGTTTTGAAGGGATATTTTTGGATTTTGGGGGGTTTGGGGGATTTTGGGAGAATTTTTGGGGATTTCAAAGGGATTTTTTTAGGGGATTTTTTGGGGTATTTTGGGGGGTTTTTTTGGGATTTTTTGAGGATTTTTGGGGGGGTTTTGAAGGGATTTTTTTGGGGATTTTGGGGAGTTTTGAAGAGATTTTTGAGGGATTTTTTTGGGGGGATTTCACACGTGAAAATTCTGGGATTTGGGGGATTTTTTTGGAGAGGGGAAACTGAGGCATAAATTCCCTCCCCAGAGCACCCCAGGGACCCCCCAGAGCACCCCGGGGACCCCCCAGAGCACCCCAGGGACCCCCCGGGACGAGCTCTGACACCTCCCCACCCTGAGCTGAAATCCAAAATTAAAGTTTTTATTTTTATTTTTAAGTTTTAACGGTGTTTTTGGTGTTTTTTGGGGGGTTTTCGAGGGGATTTGGGATGATTTTTGGGGATTTTTTTGGGATTTTTTTGGGATTTTGGGGGGTTTGGGGGGGATTTTGGGAGAATTTTTGGGGATTTTGAAGGGATTTTTTTAGGGGATTTTTTGGGGGTATTTTGGGTGATTTTTGGGGGATTTTTTGGGGTATTTTGGGGGGTTTTAAAAGGATTTTTTGGGGGATTTTTGGGAGTTTTGAAGAGATTTTCGAGGGATTTTTTGGGGGACTTCACAAGTGAAAATTCTGGGATTTGGGGGATTTTTTTGGAGAGGGGAAACTGAGGCATAAAATCCTTCCCCAGAGCACCCCGGGGACCCCCCAGAGCACCCCGGGGACCCCCCAGAGCACCCCGGGGACCCCCCGGGACGAGCTCTGACACCTCCCACCCTGAGCTGGAATCCAAAATTAAAGTTTTTATTTTTATTTTTAAGTCTTAGTTGGTTTTTTGTCGGCGTTTTGGGGAGATTTCGAGGGGATTTGGGGTGATTTTGGGGGATTTTTGGGTATTTTGGGTATTTTGGGGGGTTTTGAAGGGATATTTTTGGATTTTGGGGGGTTTGGGGGGATTTTGGGAGAATTTTTGGGGATTTCAAAGGGATTTTTTTAGGGGATTTTTTGGGGTATTTTGGGGGGTTTTTTTGGGATTTTTTGAGGATTTTTGGGGGGGTTTTGAAGGGATTTTTTGGGGATTTTGGGGAGTTTTGAAGAGATTTTTGAGGGATTTTTTTGGGGGGATTTCACACGTGAAAATTCTGGGATTTGGGGGATTTTTTTGGAGAGGGGAAACTGAGGCATAAATTCCCTCCCCAGAGCACCCCAGGGACCCCCCAGAGCACCCCGGGGACCCCCCAGAGCACCCCAGGGACCCCCCGGGACGAGCTCTGACACCTCCCCACCCTGAGCTGAAATCCAAAATTAAAGTTTTTATTTTATTTTTAAGTTTTAACGGTGTTTTTGGTGTTTTTTGGGGGTTTTCGAGGGGATTTGGGATGATTTTTGGGGATTTTTTTGGGATTTTTTTGGGATTTTGGGGGGTTTGGGGGGGATTTTGGGAGAATTTTTGGGGATTTTGAAGAGATTTTTTAGGGGATTTTTTGGGTGATTTTTGGGGATTTTTGGGGTATTTTGGGGGGTTTTAAAAGGATTTTTTGGGGGATTTTTGGGAGTTTTGAAGAGATTTTCGAGGGATTTTTTGGGGGACTTCACAAGTGAAAATTCTGGGATTTGGGGGATTTTTTTGGAGAGGGGAAACTGAGGCATAAAATCCTTCCCCAGAGCACCCCGGGGACCCCCCAGAGCACCCCGGGGACCCCCCAGAGCACCCCGGGGACCCCCCGGGACGAGCTCTGACACCTCCCACCCTGAGCTGGAATCCAAAATTAAAGTTTTTATTTTTATTTTTAAGTTTTAATGGTGTTTTTGGTGTTTTTTGGGGGGTTTTCGAGGGGATTTTTGGGGATTTTTGGGGATTTTTGGGGATTTTTTGGGGATTTTGAAGGGATTTTGGGAAAATTTTTGGGGATTTTGAAGGGATTTTTTTAGGGGATTTTTTGGGGGTATTTTGGGTGATTTTGGGGGATTTTTTTGGTATTTTGGGTGATTTTTTTGGGATTTTTTGGGGATTTTGAGGGGTTTTAAAAGGATTTTTTTGGGGATTTTTGGGAGTTTTGAAGAGATTTTCGAGGGATTTTTTTGGGGATTTCACACGTGAAAATTCTGGGATTTGGGGAATTTTTTTGGAGAGGGGAAACTGAGGCAAAAATTCCCTCCCCAGAGCACCCCGGGGACCCCCCAGAGCACCCCAGGGACCCCCCGGGACGAGCTCTGACACCTCCCCACCCTGAGCTGGAATCCAAAATTAAAGTTTTTATTTTTATTTTTAAGTCTTAGTTGGTTTTTTGTCGGCGTTTTGGGGAGATTTCGAGGGGATTTGGGGTGATTTTGGGGATTTTTGGGGGGATTTTTTGGGTATTTTGGGGGGTTTTGGGGAGAATTTTTGGGAATTTTGAAGAGATTTTTTAGGGGATTTTTTGGGGGTATTTTGGGTGATTTTTGGGGATTTTTTTTGGATTTTGGGGGATTTTTTGGGGATTTTTTGAGGATTTTTTGGGGGGTTTTGAAGGGATTTTTTTAGGGGATTTTTTGGGGGATTTTTGGGGATTTTTTTGGGGATTTTGGGGGGTTTTAAAAGGATTTTTTGGGGATTTTTGGGAGTTTTGAAGAGATTTTTGAGGGATTTTTTTGGGATTTCACACGTGAAAATTCCGGGATTTGGGGAATTTTTTTGGAGAGGGGAAACTGAGGCATAAATTCCCTCCCCAGAGCACCCCGGGGACCCCCCAGAGCACCCCGGGGACCCCCCAGAGCACCCCAGGGACCCCCCAGAGCACCCCGGGGACCCCCCAGAGCACCCCAGGGACCCCCCGGGACGAGCTCTGACACCTCCCCACCCTGAGCTGGAATCCAAAATTAAAGTTTTTATTTTTATTTTTAAGTTTTAATGGTGTTTTTGGTGTTTTTTGGGGGGTTTTCGAGGGGATTTGGGGTGATTTTTGGGGATTTTTTTGGGATTTTTTGGGGAGTTTTGAAGGGATTTTGGGAGAATTTTTGGGGGATTTTGGAGGGATTTTTTTAGGAGATTTTTTGGGGGTATTTTGGGTGATTTTTGGGGATTTTTTGGGGATTTTTTGGGATTTTTTTGGGATTTTTTGGGTATTTTGGGGGGTTTTGGGGGGATTTTGGGAGAATTTTTGGGGGGATTTTGAAGGGATTTTTTTTAGGGGATTTTTTGGGGTATTTTTGGGTATTTTTGGGGATTTTTTGGGGTATTTTGGGGGGTTTTAAAAGGATTTTTGGGGGATTTTGGGGAGTTTTGAAGAGATTTTTGAGGGATTTTTTGGGGGGGATTTCACATGTGAAAATTCTGGGATTTGGGGGATTTTTTTGGAGAGGGGAAACTGAGGCATAAATTCCCTCCCCAGAGCACCCCGGGGACCCCCCAGAGCACCCCAGGGACCCCCCAGAGCACCCCGGGGACCCCCCGGGACGAGCTCTGACACCTCCCACCCTGAGCTGGAATCCAAAATTAAAGTTTTTATTTTTATTTTTAAGTTTTAATGGTGTTTTTGGTGGTTTTGGGGGGGGATTTTGGGTGATTTTTTGGGATTTTTTTGGGATTTTTTGGGTATTTTGGGGGTTTTTGGGGGATTTTGGGAGAATTTTTGGGGGTTTTGAAGGGATTTTTTAGGGGATTTTTTGGGGGTATTTTGGGTGATTTTTGGGGATTTTTTTGGTATTTTGAGGGATTTTTTTGGGATTTTTTGAGGATTTTGGGGGGGGGTTTTGAAGGGATTTTTTAGGGGATTTTTTGGGGTATTTTGGGTGACTTTTGGGGATTTTAAGGGGATTTTTTTGGTATTTGGGGGTTTTGAAGGGATTTTTTGGGTATTTTGAGGGGTTTTTAAAGGATTTTTTGGGGGATTTTTGGGAGTTTTGAAGAGATTTTTGAGGGATTTTTTGGGGGATTTCACATGTGAAAATTCTGGGATTTGGGGAATTTTTTTGGAGAGGGGAAACTGAGGCATAAATTCCCTCCCCAGAGCACCCCGGGGACCCCCCAGAGCACCCCGGGGACCCCCCAGAGCACCCCAGGGACCCCCCGGGACGAGCTCTGACACCTCCCACCCTGAGCTGGAATCCAAAATTAAAGTTTTTATTTTTATTTTTAAGTTTTAATGGTGTTTTTGGTGTTTTTTGGGGGGGATTTTGGGGGTTTTTCGTGGGGATTTGGGATATTTTTGGGGATTTTTTTTGGATTTTTTGGGGTATTTTGGGGATTTTTTGGGGGATTTTTTGGGTATTTGGGGGGTTTTGAAGGGATTTTGGGAAAATTTTTGGGGATTTTGAAGGGATTTTTTTAGGGGATTTTTGGGGGATTTTTGGGGATTTTTTGGGGGATTTTTTGGGTATTTTGGGGGGTTTTGGGGGGATTTTGGGAGAATTTTTGGGGATTTTTTGGGGTATTTTGGGGATTTTTTGGGGGATTTTTTTGGGTATTTTGAGGGGTTTTAAAAGGATTTTTTTGGGGGATTTTTGGGAGTTTTGAAGAGATTTTTTGAGGGATTTTTTTGGGATTTCACAAGTGAAAATTCTGGGATTTGGGGAATTTTTTTGGAGAGGGGAAACTGAGGCATAAATTCCCTCCCCAGAGCACCCCAGGGACCCCCCAGAGCACCCCGGGGACCCCCCAGAGCACCCCGGGGACCCCCCGGGACGAGCTCTGACACCTCCCACCCTGAGCTGGAATCCAAAATTAAAGTTTTTATTTTTATTTTTAAGTTTTAATGGTGTTTTTGGTGTTTTTTGGGGGGTTTTCGAGGGGATTTGGGGTGATTTTTGGGGATTTTTTTGGGGATTTTTGGGTATTTTGGGAGGTTTTTAAAGGATTTTTTGGGGGATTTTTGGGGATTTTGAAGAGATTTTTTTAGGGGATTTTTTGGGGGTATTTTGGGTGATTTTTGGGGATTTTTTTGGGATTTTTTTGGGTATTTTGGGGGGTTTTGGGGGATTTTGGGAGAATTTTTGGGGATTTTGAAGAGATTTTTTTAGGGGATTTTCTGGGGGTATTTTGGGTGATTTTTGGGGGATTTTTTGGGGTATTTTGGGGGGTTTTAAAAGGATTTTTTGGGGGATTTTTGGGAGTTTTGAAGAGATTTTCGAGGGATTTTTTGGGGATTTCACAAGTGAAAATTCTGGGATTTGGGGAATTTTTTTGGAGAGGGGAAACTGAGGCATAAATTCCCTCCCCAGAGCCCCTCGGGGACCCCCCAGAGCACCCCGGGGACCCCCCAGAGCACCCCGGGGACCCCCCGGGACGAGCTCTGACACCTCCCACCCTGAGCTGGAATCCAAAATTAAAGTTTTTATTTTTAAGTTTTAATGGTGTTTTTGGTGTTTTTTGGGGGGATTTTGGGGTGATTTTGGGGGATAATTTTTTGGGTATTTGGGGTCATTTTTTGGGCCATTTGGCGCCATTTTTGGGACATTTTCAGACCATTTTGGGACCATTTTTGGGGCCATCTGGTGACATTTTTTGGGGCCATCTGGTGACATTTCGGGGACATTTTGGGGCCATTTTTTGGACATTTTCAGACCATTTTGGGGCCATTTTGGACACATTTTGGGGCCATTTTTGGGACCACTTTCGGGACATTTTTTGGGACATTTGGGTCCATTTTGGGAACATTCTGGGGCCATTTTTTTGACATTTTCAGACCATTTTTGGGGCCATTTTTTTGACATTTTCAGGACATTTTGGGGCCATTTTGTGGCCATTTGGTGACATTTTTTTGACATTTTTGGTCCATTTTGGGGCCATTTTTGGGACATTTCAGGGTATTTTTGGGGCCATTTTTTGTCCATTTTGGGGACATTTTTTGGGACATTTTGGGGACACTTTGGGGCCATTTGGTGACATTTTTGGGGGCCATCTGGTGACATTTTGGGGACATTTTGGGGACACTTTGGGGCCATTTTGGGGCCATTTTGGGATCATTTTTGGGATGATTTTGGGATAATTTTGGGGATAATTCGGGATCATTTTTGGGGCCATTTCTGGGCCATTTTTGAGACCATTTTGGGGCCATTTTTGGGGCCATTTTGGGGCCATCTGGTGACATTTTTTGGGGCCGTCTGGTGACATTTCGGGGACATTTGGGGCCATCTGGTGACATTTCGGTGACATTTGGTGGCCGTGCGGTGACACTCCTCGTTGCCCCGGCGGCTCAGAGCTCGTCGTGCTCCTCGTGCTCCGGCGCCGGCTCCCGGCACGCCGCCGGCGTCTCCAGCTCCAGCAGGTATTCACAGCGACTCGGCTCCGCCGCCGCCGCCAGCGCCGTGTCCGCGCCGCACCGCAGACGCACCTGGGGACAGGTGTGACACAGGTGTGACACAGGTGTGACAGGTGTGACAGGGGACACACAGGGGACAGGTGTGACAGGAGACACACCGCAGACGCACCTGGGGACACACGGGGGACAGGTGTGACACAGGTGTGACAGGTGTGACAGGGGACACACCGCAGACGCACCTGGGGACACACAGGGGACACAGGTGACACAGGTGACATGGGAGACAGGTGTGACACAGGTGTGACAGGTGACACACAGGGGACAGGTGTGACACAGGTATGACAGGGACACACGGGACAGGTGTGACAGGAGACAGGTGTGACAGGGACACACAGGGGACACACCGCAGACGCACCTGGGGACAGGGGACAGGGGGGACACAGGTGACACAGGGGACACAGGTGTGACAGGGACACACCACAGACGCACCTGGGGACACAGGTGTGACAGGAGACAGGTGTGACAGGTGTGACAGGGACACACAGGGGACAGGTGTGACAGGGGACAGGTGTGACAGGAGACACACCGCAGACGCACCTGGGGACACACAGGGGACAGGGGTGACAGGTGTGACAGGTGTGACAGGGGACAGGTGTGACAGGGGACAGGTGTGACAGGAGACAGGTGTGACACGGGACAGGTGTGACGGGACACACCGCAGACGCACCTGGGGACAGGGGACACGGGTGACACAGGTGTGACAGGAGACACACAGGTGTGACGGGACACAGGTGACACAGGTGTGACAGGTGTGACAGGGACACACCGCAGTTGCACATGGGGACAGGGGACAGGGGGGACAGGTGTGACAGGAGACACAGGTGTGACAGAGGACGCACAGGGGACACACCGCAGACGCACCTGGGGACAGGGGGGACACAGGTGTGACAGGGGACACACAGGTGTGACGGGACACAGGTGACACAGGTGTGACAGGTGTGACAGGGACACACAGGTGTGACAGGGGACACACAGGTGACACAGGTGTGACACAGGTGTGACAAGGGGACACAGGGGACAGGTGTGACAGGTGTGACGGGACAGAGGACACACAGGGGATACAGGTGTGACGGGACACACAGGGGACATAGGGGACACAGGTGTGACAGGTGTGACAGGGGACACACAGGGGACAGGTGTGACAGGAGACACACCGCAGACGCACCTGGGGACAGGGGACACGGGGGACAGGTGTGACAGGTGTGACACAGGTGTGACAGGGGATACACAAGGGACACACCGCAGACGCATCGGGGGACAGGTGTGACAGGACACACAGGTGTGACAGGTGTGACAGGAGACAGGTGTGACAGGACACACAGGGGACAGGTGTGACACAGGTATGACAGGGGACACACCGCAGACACACCTGGCGACAGGGGGGCACAGGTGACACAGGTGTGACAAGGGACACACAGGTGACACAGGTGTGACAGGTGTGACAGGGGACACACAGGTGTGACGGGACACAGGTGTGACAGGGGACAGGTGTGACACAGGTGTGACAGGTGTGACAGGGACACACAGGGGACAGGTGTGACACAGGTATGACAGGGGACACGGGACAGGTGTGACAGGGGACAGGTGTGACAGGGACACACCGCAGACGCACCTGGGGACACAGGGGACATGGGGGACACAGGTGTAACAGGGACACACAGGGGACACGGGACAGATGTGACAGGAGACAGGTGTGACAGGTGTGACGGGACACGGGACACACAGGTGTGACAGGGGACACAGGACAGGTGTGACGGGACACACAGGACAGGTGTGACAGGACACACAGGTGTGACAGGTGACATAGGGGACATGGGGGACACAGGTGTGCCAGGGGACACAGGGGACACACAGGTGTGACAGGTGACACGGGTGACACAGGTGACATGGATGTGACACGTGACACATAGGTGACACACAGGTGACACATGACACACAGGTGACACACACGTCACACATAGGTGACATAAAGGTGACACACAGGTTAGACAGAGGTGACAGAGGTGACACAGAGGTGACACTGAGCTCACACAGGCGACACACAGGTGACACAGGTGACACACGTGACACCCAGATGACACATAGGAGATGACACACAGGTGACAGGTGACACAGGTGACACAGGTGACACACAGGTGACACACAGGTGACAGGTGACACAGGTGACACAGGTGACACACAGGTGACAGATGACACAGAGGTGACACAAGTGACACCCAGATGACACACAGGAGATGACACACAGGTGACAGGTGACACACAGATGACACACAGGTGACACAGGAGGTGACACAGATGACACAGGTGACACAGAGGTGACAGGTGACACACAGGTGCCCCACAGGTGCCCCAGGGAGGTGACACAGAGGTGCCAGGCGTGTCACTCACCGTGGTGGCCCTGTTGGGGCCCTGCCAGCAGCCGGTGCCACCCTCGTATTTCTGGGCTCCGAATTTGTCACCTTCGGGCCCCGCCCACGAGCCCCAAACCCTGCGGGGGAGGGGCCACAGGGGTCAGGTGACACTGGGAGGGGTCAGGTGACATTGGGAGGGGTCAGGTGACATTGGGGGAGGGTCAGGTGACATTGGGAGGGGTCAGGTGACACCTGGGAGGGGTCAGGTGACATTGGAGGGGTCAGGTGACATTGGGAGGGGTCAGGTGACAATTGGGAGGGGTCAGGTGACACCTGGGTGGGGTCAGGTGACAATGGGAGGGGTCAGGTGACACCTGGGGGGGGTCAGGTGACATTGGGAGGGGTCAGGTGACATTGGGAGGGGTCAGGTGACACTTGGGTGGGGTCAGGTGACATTGGAGGGGTCAGGTGACACCTGAGGGGGTCAGGTGACATTGGAGGGAGGGGTCAGGTGACACTGGGGGGGGTCAGGTGACATTTGGGTGGGGTCAGGTGACACTGGGTGGGGTCAGGTGACAATGGGTGGGGTCAGGTGACACCTGGGGGGGGTCAGGTGACACCTGGGGGAGGTCAGGTGACATTGGGGGGGTCAGGTGACAACTGGGTGGGGTCAGGTGACATTGGGAGGGGTCAGGTGACACCTGGGGGGGTCAGGTGACATTGAGGGGGTCAGGTGACACTGGGAGGGGTCAGGTGACACTGGGAGGGGTCAGGTGACATTTAGAAGGGGTCAGGTGACATTGGGGGGGTCAGGTGACACTGGGAGGGGTCAGGTGACACCTGGGGGGGGTCAGGTGACACCTGAGGGGGTCAGGTGACATTGGGAGGGGTCAGGTGACAACTGGGTGGGGTCAGGTGACATTGGGAGGGGTCAGGTGACACCTGGGGGGGTCAGGTGACATTGAGGGGGTCAGGTGACACTGGGAGGGGTCAGGTGACATTTAGAAGGGGTCAGGTGACATTGGGGGGGTCAGGTGACACTGGGAGGGGTCAGGTGACACTGGGAGGGGTCAGGTGACATTGGGGGGGTCAGGTGACACCTGGGGGGGTCAGGTGACATTTGGGAGGGGTCAGGTGACATTTGGGAGGAGTCAGGTGACATTGGGGGGGTCAGGTGACACCTGGGAGGGGTCAGGTGACATTTGGGAGGGGTCAGGTGACATTGGGAGGGGTCAGGTGACATTGGGGGGGTCAGGTGACACCTGGGGGAGGTCAGGTGACATTGGGAGGGGCCAGGTGACATTTGGGGGGGTCAGGTGACACCTGGGAGAGGTCAGGTGACACTGGGAGGGGTCAGGTGACAATGGGAGGGGTCAGGTGACACTGGGAGGGGTCAGGTGACATTTGGGGTGGGGTCAGGTGACATTTGGGATGGGTCAGGTGACACCTGAGGGGGGTCAGGTGACACTGGGAGGGGTCAGGTGACACCTCAGGGGGTCAGGTGACATTTGGGGTGGGGTCAGGTGACACTGAGGGGGTCAGGTGACATTTGGGGGGGGTCAGGTGACATTGGGGGGGTCAGGTGACATTTGGGGTGGGGTCAGGTGACACCTCAGGGGGTCAGGTGACACTGGGAGGGGTCAGGTGACATTAGGTGACACCTGAGGGGGGTCAGGTGACATTTGGGAGGTCAGGTGACACCTGGGTGGGGTCAGGTGACATTGGGGGGGTCAGGTGACAATGGGAGGGGTCAGGTGACATTTGGGAGGGGTCAGGTGACATTGGGAGGGGTCAGGTGACATTGGGGGGGGTCAGGTGACAATGGGAGGGGTCAGGTGACATTTGGGGTGGGGTCAGGTGACATTTGGGGGGGTCAGGTGACACTGGGAGGGGTCAGGTGACATTTGGGAGGGGTCAGGTGACATTTGGGGGGGTCAGGTGACACTGGGAGGGGTCAGGTGACATTTGGGAGGGGTCAGGTGACACCTGAGGGGGGTCAGGTGACATTTGGGAGGGGTCAGGTGACATTTGGGGTGGGGTCAGGTGACATTGGGAGGGGTCAGGTGACACCTGGGGGGGTCAGGTGACATTTGGGGTGGGGTCAGGTGACACTGGGAGGGGTCAGGTGACATTGGGAGGGGTCAGGTGACACTGGGTGGGGTCAGGTGACATTGGGAGGGGTCAGGTGACATTTGGGGTGGGGTCAGGTGACACTGGGAGGGGTCAGGTGACACCTGGGAGAGGTCAGGTGACACTGGGGGGGTCAGGTGACAATGGGAGGGGTCAGGTGACACTGAGGGGGTCAGGTGACATTGGGGGGGACAGGTGACATTGAGAGGGGACAGGTGACATTGGGGGGGTTCAGGTGACATTGGGGGGGTCAGGTGACACTGGGTGGGGTCAGGTGACACTGGGAGGGGTCAGGTGACATTTGGGGGGGGTCAGGTGACACTGAGGGGGTCAGGTGACATTGGGGGGGGTCAGGTGACACCTGGGGCTGTCCCCAGGTGTCCTCAGAGGGGTTTTGGGTGCCCCAGGGTAATTTTGGGGTGTTTTGGGGTGTTTTGGGGTATTTTTGGGTAATTTGGGGTATTTTGGGGCATTTTGAGGTGATTTTGGGTAATTTGGGGTATTTTTGGGTGTTTTTCAGATGGTTTTGGGGTATTTTGGGCTGGTTTTGGGCTGTTTTGGGTGTTTTTGGGGTATTTGGGGGCATTTTGGGGTATTTTGGGCTGTTTTGAGTGGTTTTGGGGTATTTTGGGCTGTTTCTGGGGTATTTTGGGGCATTTGGGGGTGTTTTGGGCTGTTTTGGCTGTTTTAGGGCTGTTTTTGGGGTATTCTGGGTGTTTTTGGGCTGTTGTAGGTGTTTTTGGGGCCGTTTTTGCTGGTTTTGGGGTATTTTGGGGTGTTTTTGGGCTGTTTTGGGCTGTTTTAGGTGTTTTTTGGGGTGTTTTGGGTGTTTTTTGGGGTATTTTGGGGCATTTTGGGCTGTTTTTGGGGTATTTTGGGGTATTTTGGGCTGTTTTAGGTGTTTTTGGGGGTATTTTGGGTCGTTTTAGGTGTTTTTGGGGTGTTTTGGGCCCTGACCCCAGGCTGGTCTCGGCGCCGCCGTTTTTGGGTCTCTGGGTGACGCGTTGGAAGGGGCAGAGGCGGTACAGGTACCTGGGGGAGGGGATTTGGGGGGTCAGGGGACCCCCAAAAACAGCCCCAGGAGCCCCCAAACAGCCCCCAACCCCCTCAGGAGCCCCAAAAATGGCCCCAGGAGCCCCCAAAACCCACAGGAGACCTCCCTGAACCCCCCAAATCTGTCCCCAAATCCCCAAATCCTCCCAAAAATCCCCCAAATCTCCCAAAATTCCCCAAAATCTCCCCAATGGCCCCTAAAATTCCCCCAAAATCCCCCAAATCCCCCCTGAAATCTCCCCAAGACCCCCCAAAATCCTCTCAAAATCCCCCAAATCCCCCCAAAATCCCCTAAATCCCCCCCCAAATCCCCCCAGACCCCGAAAATCCCCAAATCTCTCCCCAAAATCCCCCCAAAACCCCCCAAAACCTCCCCAAATCCCCCCTGAAATCTCCCCAAGACCCTCCAAAATCCCCCAAAAACTCCCCCAAATGCCCCCAAATCCCCCCAAAATCCCCAAAACCTCCCCAAGTCCCCCCAAATCCCCCTAATTCCCCCCAAATCTCCCTCAAAACCCCCCAGGACCCCCCAAAATCCCCCCCAAATGCCCCAAAATCCCCCCAAAACTCCCCCAAAAACCCCCCAGACCCCCAAAATCCCCAAAATCTCCCCAAATCCTCCCAAATCTCTCTCAAAACCCCCCAGAACCCCCCCAAATCCCCCAAAACCTCCCCAAAATCCCCCCAAAACCTCCCCAAGATCCCCCAAAACCCCCCAAAATCCCCCCAAAACCTCCCCAAAATCCCCCAAATCTCCCCCAAATCCCCCCAAAATCCCCCAAACCTCCCCAGGACCCCCCAAAACCTCCCCAAAATCCCCCCCAGACCCCCCAAAATCCCCCAAAACCTCCCCAAGACCCCCCAGACCTCCCAAAATCCCCCCAAATCTCCCCCCAAACCTCCTCAGGACCCCCCCAAAGTCCCCCCAAAATGCCCCAAAACCTCCCCAAGATCCCCCAAATCCCCCAAATTCCCCCCAAATCTCCTCCCAAACCTCCTCAGGACCCCCCAAAATCCCTCCCAGACCCCCAAAATCCCCCCAAATCCCCCCCAGACCCCCCCAGCCCCTGGCACTGACTCGCTGGTGCCCAGCTCCCAGCACTGGTTGTAGAGGTAAGAGAATTCCCCCTCGGGCCCAAAATCCAGCCCCAGCTCCAGCTCCAGGGCCCTGAGGGGATAAAATTTGGGGGGTTCAGGGGGGTCCCCAAAACCCCCTCGGACCCCCCACCCCAAAAAATCCCCCCCTCAGAGGCACCAACCCCCCAAATTCCTGCTGGGACTGAGGGAAACTGAGGCACGGCGGGAGGTTTGGGGGTCCTCAAGGTGATTTTTGGGGTCCTCAAGGTGGATTTTGGGGTCCCCAAGGTGGATTTTGGGGTCCCTCAGGTGATTTTTGGGGTTCTGGGGTGGATTTTGGGGTCCTCAAGGTGGATTTTGGGGTCACTCAGGTGGATTTTGGGGTCTCTCAGGGGAGTTTTGGGGTCCCCAGGTGATTTTTGGGGTCTCCAGGGAGGATTTTGGGGTCCCTCAGGTGGATTTTGGGGTTCTGGGGCAGATTTTGGGGTCGCTCAGGGGGTTTTTGGGGTCCTTCAGGTGGATTTTGGGGTCCTCAAAGGTGGATTTTGGGGTCCCGGGGCAGATTTGGGGGTCCCAGAGGTGATTTTGGGGTCCCTCAGGTGATTTTTGGGGTCCGTCAGGTGGATTTTGGGGTCCTCAGGGGGTTTTTTGGGGTCCCTCAGGTGATTTTTGGGGTCCCCAAGGTGGATTTTGGGGTCCCAGATCAGATTTTGGGGGTCCCAGGGCAGTTTTTGGGGTCCCCGAGGTGATTTTTGGGGGTCCCAGGTCAGTTTTTGGGGGTCCCAGATCAGTTTTGGGGTCCCAGGTCAGATTTTGGAGTCCCCGAGGTGATTTTGGGGGTCCCAGGGCAGATTTTGGGGTCCCAGGTCAGATTTTGGGGGTCCCAGGGCAGATTTTGGGGTCCCCAAGGTGAATTTTGGGGTCCTAGGTCAGATTTTGGGGTCCCAGATCATTTTTGGGGGTCCCTCACCTGATCCCCTCCTCGGCCTCCTTCAGCTCCCGTTCGGCCGCGGCCAAATCGTCCCGAGCTTTTTGGGCAGCTGGGGAGGAGAAAAGGGTCAAAAAACCCAAAAAAACACCACAAAAACGGCCCAAATCCCCCAAAACACCCCAAAAATGGCATCAGCACCCCAAAAAAACCCCAAACCCCCCCAAAAATGGGATCAGAACCCCCAAAATACCCCAAACCCGACCCCAAATCGTCCCGAGCTTTTTGGGCAGCTGGGGAGGGGAAAAATGGTCAAAAAAACCCAAAAAACACCCCCAAAACACACCAAAACACCCCAAAAATGGCATCAGCACCCAAAAAAACCCCCAAAACACCCCCAAACCCCCCAAAACACCCCAAAAATGGGATCAGAACCCCCAAAATACCCCAAACCCGACCCCAAATCGTCCTGAGCTTTTTGGGCAGCTGGGGAGGGGAAAAGGGTCAGAAAACCCCAAAACCACCCCAAAAACACCCCAAAACACCCCAAAACACCCCAAAAATGGCATCAGCACCCCAAAAAAAACCCCAAAACACCCCAAAATCCCCCCAAAAAACACCCTTAAATACCTCAAAAATCCCTCCAAAACAACCCCAAAATGGGATCAGCACCCCAAAACACCCCCAAAACCCCAAAACCCCCCAAAAAACCACCCCAAAATACCACAAAACCACCCAAAAACACCCCAAAATGGGATCAGAACCCAAAACCCCCCCCAAACACCCCAAAAACAACCCAAATCCTCCCCAAAGCCCGCCCAAACCCCCCCAATTTCCCCCAAATGTCCCCAAATCCCCCCAGGACCCCCTCAAAACCCCTCAGGACCCTTCAAATCCCCTCTAGACCCCCCAAATCCCCCAAAATCCCCCCAAAATCCCCCCAGGACCCCCCAAAATCCCCCCAAATTTACCCCAAATCCCGCCAAATCCTCTCAGGACCCCCCAAAATCCCCCCAAATCTCCCCCTAAATCCCCCCAAAATCCCTCAAAACCCCCCAAATCCCCCCAAAATCCCCCAAATCCCCCCAAAACCCCCAAAATCCCCCCAAATCCCCCCCAGGACCCCCCAAAACCCCTCAGGACCCTCCAAATCTCCCCCAAATGTCCCCAAACCCCCCCAAAATCCCCTCAGGACCCCCCAAAATCCCCCAAATCCCCCCCAAAACCCCCCAAATTTCCCCCAAATTTCCCCAACCCCCCCCCCAAATCCCCCAAATCCCCCCAAAATCCACCCAGAACCCCCAAAATCCACCCTAAATTTAACCCAAATCCCCCCAAATTTCCCCAAAATCCCCCAAATCCACCCCAAATCCACCCCAAGACCCCCCAACCCCCCCCCCCCAGGACCCCCCAAAATCCCTCAGGACCCCCCAAATTTCCCCCAAAATCCCCCAAATCCCCCCAAAATCCCCCCAAATTTACCCCAAATCCCGCCAAATCCCTCTCAGGACCCCCCAAAACCCCCCAAATCTCCCCCTAAATCCCCCCAAAATCCCCCAAATCTCCCCCAGGACCCCCCAAATTTACCCCAAATCCCCCCCAAATCCTCTCAGGACCCCCCAAAATCCTCCCCAAATGTCCCAAAATCCCCCCAAAATCCCCCAACCCCCCCCCAAACTCCCCAAAATCCCCCAAAACCCCCCAAAATCCCCCAAAACCCCCCCCAAACCCCCCACCATCGATCAGGGCCTGTGTGGCCTCGTCGAAGGGCGGCTCCTCTTGGGGGGGCTCCTCCCCCTCCTGGGGGGGCGGGGGGGGCACCTGGGGGGGTCACGGGGGGTCACAGGGGTCACGGGGGGGTCACGGGGGGTCTCAGCACCCAAAATTTTGGGGTACAGAGAGAGGAGACCCCAAAATTTGACTCTTCTATCCCAAATTTTGCCACGTTTTTGGGGTTTTTCACCTTTGGGGGGGTTAAAATTTGGGGTCCCACCCCCCCAAAAATTAAAATTTGGGGACCCCCCCTCAAAATTTGGGGTCCCACCCCCCAAAATTAAATTTTGGGGACCCCCACCCCAAAATTTGGGGTTCGGGGACCCCCCAAAATTGGGATTTAGGGTGGGGGGACCCCAAAATTTGACCCCTCCCCTTTAAATTTGACCCCATTTTTGGGGGTTTTTTCACTTTTGGGGGGGTCAAAATTTGGGGTCCCACCCCCCAAAATTTGGGGACCCCTCCTCAAAATTAAAATTTGGGGACCCCTCCCCAAAATTTGGGGTTCGAGGACCCCCCAAAATTGGGATTTAGGGAGGGGGACCCCAAAATTTAACCCCTCCCCTTTAAATTTTACCCCATTTTTGGGGTTTTTTCACCTTTGGGGGGGTCAAAATTTGGGGTCCCACCCCCCAAAATTTGGGGACCCCTCCTCAAAATTAAAATTTGGGGACCCCACCCCTCAAAATTTGGGGTCCCAACCCCCAAAAATTAAAATTTGGGGACCCCACCCCAAAATTTGGGGTTCAGGGACCCCCCAAAATTGGGATTTAGGGAGGGGGGACCCCAAAATTTGACCCCTCCCCTTTAAATTCTACCCCATTTTTGGGGTTTTTCACCTTTGGGGGGGTCAAAATTTGGGGTCCCACCCCCCTAAAATTGGGGTCCCACCCCCCAAAATTAAAATTTGGGGACCCCCCCTCAAAATTTGGGGTTCGGGGACCCCCCAAAATTGGGATTTAGGGAGAGGGACCCCAAAATTTTACCCCATTTTTGGGGGTTCTTCACCTTTGGGGGGGTCAAAATTTGGGGTCCCACCCCCCAAAATTTGGGGACCCCTCCTCAAAATTAAAATTTGGGGACCCCCCCTCAAAATTTGGGGTTCGGGGACCCCCCAAAATTGGGGTTTAGGGAGGGGGGACCCCAAAATTTAACCCCATTTTTGGGGTTCTTCAACTTTGGGGGGGTCAAAATTTGGGGTCCCACCAACCAAAATTTGGGGTCCCACCCCCCAAAAAATTAAAATTTGGGGTCCCACCCACCAAAATTTGAGGTCCCACCCCCCAAAAATTAAAATTTGGGACCCCACCCCAAAATTTGGGGTTCGGGGACCCCCAAAATTGGGATTTAGGGAGGGGGGACCCCAAAATTTAACCCCATTTTTGGGGGTTTTTCACCTTTTGGGGGGGTCAAAATTTGGGGTCCCACCCCCTAAAATTGGGGTCCCACCCCCCAAAAATTAAAATTTGGGACCCTCCCCCAAAAATTTGGGGTCCCACCCCCCAAAATTTAAAATTTGGGAACCCCCCCTCAAAATTTGGGGTTCGGGGACCCCCCAAAATTGGGATTTAGGGAGGGGGGACCCCAAAATTTAACCCCTCCCCTTTAAATTTAACCCCATTTTTGGGGTTTTTCAACTTTGGGGGGGTCAAAATTTGGGGTCCCACCCCCCAAAATTTGGGGACCCCCCCTCAAAATTAAATTTTGGGGACCCCCCCTCAAAATTTGGGGTTCGGGGCCCCCCCCAGACCTGCTCAGAGCCTTCCTCCTCCTCCTCTTCCTCCTCCTCCTCGGCCTCTTCCTCCTCCTCCTCCTCCTCGGGGGGGGTTTGGGGGGGCTCCTGGGGGGGGGTCAAAAAATTTTGGGGACCCTCCCTCAAATTTTGGGACCCCTCCTCAAATTTTGGGGTCACTTCTTTGAATTTTGGGGACCCTTCCCATAAATTTTGGGGCCCCTCCCTTAAATTTTTGGGACCCTCCCTCAAATTTTGGGACCCTCACCTCAAATTTTGGGGCCCCTCCCTCAAATTTTTGGGACCCCTCATCAAATTTTTGGGATCCCCCCGAATTTTGGGGCCCCTCCCATAAATTTTGGGACCCTTCCTCAAGTTTTTGGGACCCTCCCTTAAATTTTTGGGGCCCCCCGAATTTTTGGGACCCCTCCCCAATTTTTAGGACCCCTCCCCAAACTGGGAAGCCCCTCTCCCATTTTGAGACCCCTCCCCTATTTGAGACCCCTCCTCAAATTCCAACGCCCCCAAATTTTTGGGACCCCTCCCCAATTTTAAGACCCCTCCCCAAATTTTAGGACCCCTCCCCAAATTTTGGGACCCTCCCCCCAAATTCCGACCCCCCCAAATTTTTGGGACCCCTCCCCAATTTTTAGGACCCCTCCCCCAATTTGGGAAGCCCCTCCCCCATTTTGAGACCCCTCCCCTATTTTGAGACCCCTCCTCAAATTCCAACGCCCCCAAATTCTTGGGACCCCTCCCCAATTTTTAGGATCCCTCCCCAAAATTTGGAAGCCCCTCCCCCATTTTGAGACCCCTCCCCCTATTTTGAGACCCCTCCTCAAATTCCAACGCCCCCAAATTTCAGATCCCCCTCCCCAAATTTTGGGACCCCTCCCCAAATTTAGGACCCCTCCCTAAATTTTTGGGACCCCTCCCCAATTTTAAGACCCCTCCCCCAAATCTGTCACCTTTTTCTGGAGCCGTTCCCGGACGAGGCCCCAAATCCTGTCCCGGAATGTTCCAGAATCCACCGACTCCTCGGGGCTCAGCGCGGCCTGAGGGGGGCACAGGGGGGGCCCAGGGGGGGGGTTGGGGGGTTTTTAGGAGATTTTGGGGATTTTTGGGGGTTTTTTGGGAATTTTCGGGGGGGTTTGAAGATTTTTAGGGGATTTTTGGGGGTTTTTTGGGGATTTTTAGGGGATTTTTTAGGATTTTTTTGGGGTTTTTTGGGGATTTTTTTGGATTTTTTTGGGGTTTTTTTGGGGTTTTTTGGGGATTTTTTTTGATTTTTGGGGGGTTTTGGGGTTTTTTTGGGAATTTTGGGGGGTTTTTTGAAGATTTTTAGGGGAATTTTGGGGGAATTTTGGTGTTTTTTTGGGGATTTTTTGGGATTTTTAGGGGATTTTTTTGGGATTTTTTTTTGAGTTTTGGGGGTTTTTTTAGGAGATTTTGGAGATTTTTGGAATTTTGGGGGTTTTTTTCGGGAATTTTTCGGGAATTTTTTGAAGATTTTTAGGGGATTTTTGGGGGGATTTTTAGGGGATTTTTTTGGGATTTTTTGGGATTTTTGGGGGGATTTTTTGGGATTTTTGGGGGGGGGGTTGGGATTTTTTGGGATTTTTTGGGGATTTTGGGGTTTTTTTGGGGTGTTTTTGAAGATTTTTAGGGGATTTTGGGGTTTTTTTGGGGATTTTTAGGGGGATTTTTTTGGGATTTTTTGGGATTTTTTTGGATTTTTGGGGGGTGGAGGTGGGGTTTTTAGGAGATTTTGGGGATTTTTGGAATTTTGGGGGTTTTTTTGGGAATTTTTTGGGGTTTTTTTGGGATTTTTTGGGGGATTTTTTTGGATTTTTAAGGGGTTTTTTTGGAGGTTTTTTTGGGGGATTTCTGAGGATTTTTTGGGATTTTTTTTGATTTTTGGGGGTTTTTTTGGGGTTTTTTTGGGGATTTTTTTGGATTTTTTGGGGGGTTTTTTGAAGATTTTTGAGGGGTTTTTGGGGGATTTTTTTTGGATTTTTGGGGGGTTTTGGGGGTTTTTTTAAATTTTGGGGGGTTTTGAAGATTTTTAGGGGATTTTTGGGGGTTTTTTGAAGATTTTTAGGGGATTTTTGGGGTTTTTCTGGGGATTTTTGGGTTTTTTTTTTGGGAATTTTTTGGGGTTTTTTTGAAGATTTTTAGGGGAATTTTGGGGTTTTTGGGGATTTTTAAGGGAATTTTTCGGGATTTTTTTGGGTTTTTTGGGGGATTTTTAGGGGATTTTTTGGGATTTTTTTTATTTTTGGGGGTTTTTGGGGATTTTTTGGAATTTTTGGGGGATTTTTTTGGGGGTTTTGGTGGGGTTTTTTTGAAGATTTTTGGGGGAATTTTGGGGTGTTTTTGAAGATTTTTAGGGGATTTTTTGGGATTTTTTTGGATTTTTTTGGGATTTTTTGGGGATTTTTTTTTGGATTTTTAGGGGATTTTTTGGGATTTTTTGGGATTTTTGGGGGGTTTTGGGGGTTTTTGGGAATTTTGGGGGTTTTTTTTGAAGATTTTTTGGGGAATTTTGGGGTTTTTTTGAAGATTTTTAGGGGATTTTTTGGGATTTTTTTGGATTTTTTGGGATTCTTTTGGGAGTTTTTGGGATTCTTTTGGGATTTTGGGGATTTTGGGGTTTTTTAGGAGATTTTGGGGGATTTTTGGAATTTTTGGGGATTTTTTTGAAGATTTTTGGGGGAATTTTGGGGGTTTTCTGGGGATTTTTTGGGGGGGTTTTTTGGATTTTTTGGGATTTTTTGGGGGTTTTTTGGGAATTTTCGGGGGGGTTTGAAGATTTTTAGGGGATTTTTGGGGGTTTTTTGGGGATTTTTGTGGGACTTGATTTTGGGGATTTTTTGGGGGGGTTTTGGGGAGTTTTTTGGGGGTCTCACCTCGGTCTCGGCGCCGTCCAGCTCGGGGTGGGCTTTGAGCTCAGCCAGGGTCAGCCTGGGGGGGCACAGGGGGGTCAGAGACCCCCAAAATCCCCCCCAAAAATCCCCTGGGACCCCCAAAATCCAACCCCAAAATCCCCAAAAATTCCTCCCAAAATCCCCCCAAAAATCCCAAAAAAACTCCGAAAAATCCCCCCAAAATTCAACCCCAAAAATCCCAAAAAATTCCCCCCAAAATCCCCAAAAATTCCTCCCAGAATCCCAAAAAAATCCCCTAAACCCCCCAAAAATCCAAAAAAAAATCCCAAAAAAATCTCAAAAAATCCCCCAAAACCCCCCCAAAAATCCCCCAAAAAATCCCCTGAAAATCTAAAAAAAAAAATCCCCAAAATATCCCCAAAAATCCCCTAAAACCCCCCCAAAATCCTCAAAAAATCCCAAAAAAATCCCCAAAAATTCCCCCCAAAATCCCCAAAAATCCCCTAAAACCCCCCCAAAAATCCCCCCAAAAAACCCCCAAAAAATCCCCAAAAAACCCCCAAAAAATCCCCAAAAATCCCCTAAAACCCCCCAAAAATCCCCCCCCCCAAAAAATCCCAAAAAACCTGAAAATCCCCCCCAAAAATTCCCCAAAATCCAAAAAAATCCCCCCCAAAATCTTCCCAAACCCCTCCAAAATTCCTCCATTTTCACCCCTGGGGAGGGATTTTGGGGTGAATTTGGGGTTTTTTGGGGGGTTTTTGGAGTGGGAGAAAGACCCAGGACCCCCCCAGGACCCCCCAAATTCCTCTGGGGGACCCCAAAACCCTCTGGGGGACCCCAAAATCCCCCCAGGACCCCCCGAAATCCCCCCAGGAGCCCCCAAAACCGTCCCAAACCCCTCCATTGCCACCCCTGGGGTGAAATTTTGGGGTGAATTTGAGGTTTTTTGGGGGTTTCTTGACAAAGAAAATGACCCCCCAAAACCCTCTGAGGGACCCCAAAACCCTCTGAGGGACCACAAAACCCTCTGGGGGACCCCAAAATCCCCCCAGGACCCCCCAAAATCCCCCCAGGACCCCCCAAAATCCTCCCAAACCTCTCATTTGTCACCCCTGGGGAGGGATTTTGGGGTGAATTTGGGGCTTTTTGGGGGGATTTTTGGAGTGGGACAAAGACCCAGGACCCCCTCAGGACCCCCCAAATCCCTCTGGGGGACCCCAAAACCCTCTGAGGGACCCCAAAATCCCACCAGGAGCCCCCAAAATCCCCCCAGGACCCCCCAAAATCACCCAGGAGCCCCCCAAAATTCCCCCCAAACCTCTCATTTGTCACCCCTGGGGAGGGATTTTGGGGCGAATTTGGGGTTTTTTGGGGGGTTTCTTGAGAAAGAAAATGAACCCCCAAATCCCTCTAGGGGACCCCAAAACCCTCTGGGGGACCCCAAAACCAGCTCAGGGACCCCCAAAATCCCCCCAGGACCCCCCAAAATCCTCCCAAACCCCTCCATTGTCACCCCTGGGGAGGGATTTTGGGGTGAATTTGGGGTTTTTTGGGGGGTTTTGGAGTGAGATAATGACTCAGGACCCCCCCAAAACCCTCTGGGGGACCCCAAAACCCTCTGGGGGACCCCAAAATCCTCCCAGGACCCCCCAAAATCTCCCCAGGACCCCCCAAAACCCTCCCATTGTCACCCCTGGGGAGGGATTTTGGGGTGAATTTGGGGTTTTTTGGGGGGTTTTTGGAGTGGGGGAAAGATCCAGGACCCCCCCCTAGGAACCCCAAATTCCTCTGGGGGACCCCAAAACCCTC